>JAFBJQ010000491.1:1317739-1339145 GCA_016785345.1 Trinectes maculatus | reverse complement strand
ATCCGATGGTGGCATAACAGGGGTAAGGGGACCATGCGCTGATAGTCTCAAGTGGTAGTGGCAGGAACGATGACAGTGGCAGTAAAGATGACAGTGGCAGGAACGAGGACAGTGGCAGCAACGATGACCGCAGCTCAATGGCACTTAACCCTCGTCAGTACATGCGAACGAAAACAGCAGGGCCGTCCGCTTGGAAACCCGTCTTGATACACTCTCCTCCAGCAGCCGTCTCCTTTAAACATATGGTTCCCACTAAGTCACAGCATTACGCTATATCTGGTCGATTTAACCTTAGCTTAGTTTACCTTTAGAAACAAAATCATGCTACCGCAAGCTAGCAGGTAGCTAACCGCTTTAAACATTTATTTTCACTATAACAGGTAGATATAGCTCGAACATACATATCATATTCACCTCTTGCAGGTCGCAACCAGGTTCACATCAGACCAACGAGTAGTTGAATCTACAGATAAACTTAGATGTTTCCCCACGGCACCGGAACCCTCCGTAGCTCCGTGTCCAACAATCTCCGTCTCTGCTCTCACACGCTCACTAATCATCACACTAACCTGCGCCACTAGTCCCGCCCCTTACACAGGGAAATTACTCTGATTGACTCATGAGTTTGCCAACAGCCAATAACAACACTGAAATGAAATGACTGATAGAACACAGGTAACAGGTTAGGTTACAATCATAAACACTGCTTCCTCCTCTCCTTCTCTCATATAAACACAGATATCTTACAAATGAAATGAATTTAAAGATATACATATAATTTTAACTTAGTTGTAAATAGTCTAAGGTCTTAACCATGTACATATTTTAACCATTTTGTCACCTTATTAATTTTCTCTTTTAGCAATAGAGCATTTCAATACATGTTATGATATTTAATAATAAATTTAGGCACTGTATCCTAACTAATTGTATACAGGGCTACATTCGTTCCATTCATGAGGGCTATTTACCTCCGCGTGCGCAAGCCTAACTCAGAGTCAAAGAAATTTCGAGTTGATTGACCTAACTCTTATCCCCTGTTCTGAAACCGAAAACTCTGAGTTGGACAGCTCAGAGTTGGTCAACCCTGAGTTTAGATTGTAACTCAGAGTTTGTTAACCCTCCTTTCTGAAACAGGCCCCGGTCTGCAGTGAGTGGGTGGCTGGAGGCGGAGCTAGTTTCCTCTTGTGGCAGCTTAACGAGGCGCACCTGCAACCTATCTGGTAACCAGGTCCTCTTTATAAGGAGCATGAGGACTTCACTTCAACGCCGGATTATGCCGAACCCATGTGTGACCGGGGGCCTATTCCATAAAGCAGGATTACCAAATAAACCAGGCTTATTTCGTTAGTCTGGTTTATTTTAGAGTGGATCCACCATAAAGCAGGATTACCAAATAAGACAGGCTTATTTCGTTAGTCTGGTTTATTTTAGAGTGGATCCACTGGAAAATAAACCAGACTAACGAAATAAGCCTGGCTTATTTGGTAATCCTGCTTTATGGAATAGGCTCCCCGGGTGGTCTATCTCCCTCCCGATCACGGCATGGCGCTGTATTGCTGGTTGTAATTGGTGAGTGCCGTGGCGCGCAATATAAGCCGGCTGTATTACTCACTTCTCCCTCTCTGCTTCCACTGTGCGTCTGGTGTGCTGGGCCGGCGTGCGTGTCTGTGTCTTGTCGTCGCAGCGCAAGGTCAAAATCCAGATGGCACAAAGTAAATTGGGAAAGCGAGGTGAACGCTTATCTCAACTAACCTTTCTAGAAAGACCAGTTCAAAAACTAGTAGTACTAGTAGAACATTATTGATAGTTAAGAATCAAAGAGTACTTAATTCTGATCCTTAATGTTTACGATCTTACACACAAATAGGTGGGAAAGTTGTTTCTTATTTTGGGAAAATTCCAAGATTTAATTACAAGTTTGAAAAACAGGTGACATAAATCTCTGAAATTTTGGTGGCAGTGTAGCTGTCGCGGAAAAGGAGTGCCAATTTATTTGTTGCATTCATATTTTGTGTATTATATTTTATACAGTGTTTTGATTAGAGAGATTTGTATGTTCTTGTTCTTTCTGTATTTCGTGTGTGATTGGGTTGAAGTGTGAATTGGTTTGATGCGTGGTGACATGCACGGGTAGTCATGTGATTGACGTGGTGCGTGATTGGTGGGATGCATGTTCAGCCTTTTTGGACCTGCCGTGCTCATGTAGTGAGATGACGTGTGCAACAAGTTTGTCCGTAAAGCCTTAGCAGCTCCTGATTTTCCGGTCTGAAGACGCACACGTTTTTTCACGTTGTTTGATGTTGTTGTTTTTAGTGTACTTGATGTATGAAGACGTTAAACATCCCTTGGGAAAATAAACATCACTCTCATCAAGCATCAGTTGATGCGTGGCTTAATTCTGACCGGAAGAAAAGCGTTAGGGGCAGCTACACCGATCGTGTTTGTCCGTCGCTGCAATTATACACCTATCCGCACTAATTGTGACACTTGTCTCTTTGGCTGTGCAGTGGAAGCTGCTGTAACCAGTGGCTCCCACTCTCCTAGTGCCGCAACTAAATTTGCGTCCTGGTGCCCCCGATCATCGGCCACCATCACAAGGTTGCTGCTGTCTTGGCTTGGTCCCGAAGCAGATCATAGAAGCTACATGCTGCCGTGGATCGTTATATGTGGACGTAGCATCCAGTCCAGGTTGGAGCTGTCGCGCCCTGATCGGCGTATAAGCAACGACGATTCGGCCGAGTCTGGTCGATTGGGCTCACCTGTCTTTTGTTGAGGCAGTTGCTCTCAGCGTGTTCTTTAGTTTGCAGAAAACCTCTTGAAAAGCAAATTATTCCTCAGTGCAGGTTTATTGAAGTCTCAAAAGCTTGTACAAGGACCTTTTCTGTTTGGACAATCACCCAGCGAGCTCAGTAATCAACCGCCCAGAAAAGGATCCAGAAAAATCAATGTATAAATGTTTTATACTCATCTAGACAAAGGACTCTAATCACATTGGACTAAAGTTGGAGAGGAGCCGTGGTTTAAACTTAGCTCTCTCATTGCTGGTTATTCAGCTGGTCCCAGCCCCTTTGGCGCGTTTCTTCTTCCAACCAAATTAGAGTATGTCTTCAATGAGGGCGTTGTCCTTTGGTCTTTTTTACATATTAATATATGGCTATCTTTTTTAATATCTTTTACTACTTATATAGTTTACTTAAAGTTTACTTATATCGATTATACTATAAAGTTTGTATTTTGATATTTTAAACAAACTTAAATTAAAACTACAATTAAACCAGCTATACCAATGGTAATTTTATAATTATTTGCCATCTACTTCTACAGCTATGGTGATCCTATATGTATTCACTTAATAAAAATATTAAAATATAGTTCATTGTATAACATTGTATAACCACGTCTGCAACTTCACCTATAACTCTGATTATGTACACATTTATTTAAGTATGTTTTGTAAATGTATGTGTATAGTTATCTGAATTTTCAAATTTAAATTCCTTCTTGTTGTTAACATCCTGAAGCACAAACAGCAGCATCTACTCAACCATTTGTCTCAAAGCAGGACTTCGTTTCATCCTGTGATGAAGACAAACATCCTCTGCTAAACCTGTTGCTTTCACATAAGGACTGTCTTTCATCATGTGGCTAACACATACCTGCTATTTTGCTTCAAAGAAGGAATTTGTCGCCTTTGTCTGCTTAGTTTGTTTTTTCATTGAATCCAATTGAACTACATCAGTGATTTCATAGTGCTTAATACAAAACATGGTTTTACAATGCAACATGACTAACAACAATGTTTAATATTTGAATACTACAAAAAATACTTCATATTTGAACTACATATTAAACCTACTCTACTCTACCCAGTTTCAAACACAAAATACAAAATCTTAAAAAATAAAATCCTAACACTGCACAAAACAAAATGTAACCCAGCACATAATTGGGGTTGGTAATATTATTATTTTCTTTGAAAAGATATGTATTTTTATTTTATTAACCCTACTTTATTCATTATTTTGTTAATCATATCTATTTTGCACACATCAGTCCTTATTTGTGTTGTATTTGTAAGATAAAGTAGTCCCACCTTCTTCTCGCGAGAGTTAGAGCAGAACGAGAGTACAGAGCGAGACTATGAGTCAGAGCGGTCAGAGTCAGAGCAGCAGAGTCAGAGCGATAATTACGAGCAGAAGAAAGTCACTCTCTAGTAAACAAAACGGCAATTGTTAATTCACCTAGAGCACAGAAAGAGTCTGGAAGCTGTACCTACCTGGAGCAGAGGGGTGGTCGAGGACCTGAGAGTGGTTTTTGACAGAGACCTGGTGAGTTACCTGAGCTAACTAGAGCTAAGGAGTGCTAGCGAATGCTAACGGCAGTAGCCACGGTGTGTATTGGGCCGTGAAATGGCCATAACTTGTAAGCACGTGAACGTGACTTGCCGCCAGTGATTACTGTGTGTGTTGAGAGGTAAAGCTAAATATTCTGCTTGGTTAATCTGATGGAAAATGAAGTGTGCTGTTTATTTCGCTACTGTGTGTGTATTTCTTTAGGTTTAATTTGAGATGCACTATTTATGAGGTGTTTTATTTTAATGTGTATTAAAGGTGCATTATGTTATTTTTTCAGTTCATAACTTAATGAACATGTGTGCAATGGTTGAAAAGGGTTAAAATTGATAATATTTCACATGGGAACTGAGCTAAAAACACCATATCTCATGGTAAACAGTTAAAAATATATTTCATGTGAGATAAAGAGCTAAAAAATATCATAATTCATGGTAAATGGCTTAAAACAACTCATGTTGATTTAAAATTGTGTGAAAATTCCTTGAAAACCTTGAAGTTAAAAAGAGAACTGTACAGTTAACAGATAATTCATTTAATCATTACTGCGTTCCAGTATTGCATCCAGTGTGATTTGAGATTTTGAATATGGCCATAATAGAGAAGTTTGATGATTTGATAGTTGTAGTAATAGTCCTGTCTTTATGTACAGGCTAGGTTTTTTTGGACCCTTAGAACTACCATAGAAATGGATCGGGATTCTCCTCGCGGGAGGAGATGGCGAGCCAGTAGAAACCCAAGGAGCCGAGAACCAGCACCTTAGTTGAGGAGGACATCCAGCCTTCTTCACTGCATACGAGTGTGTCTGTGGTAGGACCACACACACACCTGACTTTTGAGCCCCTGACTACCGTAATTCCCGGACTATAGAACGCACCTGATTTAAAGCCGCACCCAGTACATTTTTAAAGGAAAACCCATTTTGTACATACATACGCCGCGCAACAAAGACATTAAAGGACAATCAAAGTGACATTATCATTCCTATATGGACACTTTTTGTTATCGTATTGAAAAGAAAAAACTCAGTTTATATATTTTTTTTATTTCTTATTTCCATTAAATGCTGTTATTTCAATACATTTAACTACAGTTAAATCACTACGTGGCTCCGTTTATTCATTGTGGTTGTCTTTTCCTTCAAACCCTCCTCCACGAACATAGTCCTGGTCCATTCACATATTAACCCTGTTGCACCTAACGGGTTACAAAAACAGCCATTAAATGTAAGGGTGTGACGTTAAATTCCAAAAATGCACCATTGGTCACACAGCAATCCTTGCAGCGATTGGTGGATGCCTTTGTCATGCACCAATCTGTGTCTGAATGTATCACAACAGAGACCGATACCATCATTCGTGATAAAAAGAAGCTGCAACTGAAAAACGCCACAGTATTGAAACGTTTACAAGTTGTGTACAGCAAATGTGTAGTCTTTAAGGATTACACAACACTCCCATATGGCTACTAAACCAATGGCAAAACACATTTCTTTTGATTTTGACACACGATTACAACACCCATTCAGTATGGTCACGTCGGGTCCTTCAAACAGCGGTAAAACATATTTTGTAAAGAGGATAATTGAAAACGCAGACAAAATAATTTTGGAAAATATTGTATATATTTACTCCTGTTGACAGCCTCTGTATGACGAATTGTTAAAAATTAGAACTATAAACTTTGTTGAAGGGATACCAGCATCACTCTGTGATGACTCGCTTTTACCACCTCAGAAAACCAACCTTGTTATCGATGATTTAATGCATGATGCATGTAATAATCTGGAAGTGCATAATATGTTTACCAAGTATGTCCACCACCGAAACGTAAGTTGTATATATCTTGTACAGAATTTATTTATGCAGGGAAAATCAAGTAGAACAATTAATCTTAATACTAATTATATTGTTTTGTTTCAAAACCCCAGAGATAAATATCAAGTTTATCTTTTAACCAGACAAAGTCTTCCAGGACAAAGTAAATATTTCTTAGATGCCTTTAATGATGCCACAAGCAAACCATACGGTTATCTGTTAGTTGACTTTAAAGCCAGAACACCCGAACACCTCCATCTCAGATCACAACTGCTCTCAGACCGTGCTGTTGTCTATCTACCAAAGTGACTTCCTCTTTATGTCTGCACGCATACATAGAAACTGTGACCGTCTCTAACATTTATTTAAGCCACCACCCCATCTCAGAAAAGTTATTTTGAACACTGCCAGCGATGATTTCATTAGTGCCTTGTGTGAGGTTGCTTTGAATGTTTTGCAGGGTAGGACAAGGCAGGAGTTAGGTTATTTGCTGACAAAAAAGATCCCTCTTTCTAAAAAAGGACAATCAAAGTCAATCAAACAGGCGGGTTTCTATTACCACTCCTAGGAGCAGCTCTACCTTTTATCACCAGTCTTTTTACCAGGAGCAGTTAGTTGACTTTACATTACTGCCATGGAACATGCTCAAAAAATGGACTTAGTACCACAGCATCAGCTGGATTCTTTGAGACAACATCCCCCCACCAGAACGTTTAAGAGAGACTGTAGAAAATGAATTAGATGAAGCCATGAAACATATATTGGATTTACAGGACCTGGATCTACATGAAAAGGCCAAAAAGTATGCATCTGTGTTACAGCGATTTCTGGCCATAGTTAAACAAGGGGAACTTGAAAAGGGTGTTTTGACACTCTCTCTTCCGACAGACGACCCTGGGGCTGTGCCCAAAGACGATGTTTTAGAAGAGGTTCTCAGACAAATGCCATTGAGGAACAAGAATAATGCTGAATATCTTGTAAACACTCTCAGAAAGGCCAAAGGAACTGCAGCATGGAATGATCAGGGCGAGTTGATTATTAATGGAAATGTAATTAAGGGGTCGCATATGTATGATTTGTTAAAAAAGTGTTACAGCACAGCATACTGTCAAACAAAGACCCTTCGGATGGGATGTATTTTTAAAAGTTCTGGCCGACGTAAATGCACCTCCATCATCTGTACCAAATGTTGAAGTGAGACAAGTTATCAACGGTTATAAGAGTGGTGTTGTTCCTTCTCATGAGAATGTGTCTGAAAAACTATCTACAAATTGTAAAAGAAAAAGGAGGGAGATGGTTGGTTCACCGTCATTTTTCAGATTGTCTAATTCCAAGGCAATGCCAGAATCTCTTTAAATCACCAAAGATAGATGCAGAATCATGGCTGTTATTTTAATTTTTGTTTTCTTGTTTTTGTTTGTGGTCTATACCATTGTTGTTTTTATTTTATCATTATTTGTGTAAAAGATTTCTTTTAAAGTATGTTTCTGAAAAGCTGTCATCATTGATTATTTTGTAAATAAAAATTCTGTAAATAAATAAAACTTCGCACGGGAACTAGTAGGTGAGCGCGGCGGAAGAAAATGTATTCATGTGGCGCTACATTGTACGCCAGTTTGGATTGTTTACTAATGTGTTAGCATAGGTGTGTGACGTAGGTGCTTATTTACGTATGTATGTTCGGACTTACACTGAAATTCGAGTTACTTCATGTGTTGTGTTTACTAATGTGTTAGCATAGGTATGACGTAGGTGCTTATTTACGTATGTATGTTCCCACTTACACCGAAATCCGGTTATGACACATCTGTAGGAACGGATCTCGTACCCCAAGGACCCCCTGTATTTACGTAAAACATTAACATACGAGTATCCTTTTTGTATGTTAAACAAGAAAAAAACAATGTTGTCCACACGTTGTAGTTAAATTATCTTGCACTTGTTTTTTGGAAAAAAACACAGTATCACTGTTTCTGTTTAGAAAAGAAATTGTTGTATGCTGTCAGAAAATCTGGATGGACCATTCCCGAAGGAGTCAAAGAAATATCCCTCTCTGTACTCACATAGATGGCTAGCCAGTGGGTACCAAGGAGGTCTGAAGGGTCCGTGTTGTATTAACATGGCGGGAAGAATATGAACAACATCCGGCAGTCGATCTGCTGCAAATACCCCCAAAAAACATGTCTTGCTAGATATTTTTTTCATAATTGATTTTAGTTCTATAGTATTCATCATTTTCAATAATGGTCCAACAGTACTTGGCGACGGTTAGATATCTCTACTACAGAGTCAAAGAAGGCATAGCATATTAAATTTATAGTCCTCATTTGAGGTCTCCTGAAACGTGCTTCTTGACGCACATTCCCTGTCCGGACCAATGAGACATGTTGTCCACAGCCCTCGTCAGCTTCCAGGTTAAAACAAAACAGAGAATATCCAGATCCAAAATCTTCTCCGCTTATAGCCAAACCTCTGTCTCTCAGTTAACTACCGGTTGCTTGAATCAGTTGATAGTATTCATGGACATACCGCCCGTTTCTGAAATCAGGCTGGAACGGCTTAGCAGGATTTGTGTGGCCGTCGGCATAAAGAGCCATAAATTCTGTATCATAATTTTGAAAATTGAACGGGTTACGGTTGTAGCTACCAGTAAACGCCTCATTATCAACAAAACATATTACTAGCAGTTTCGGAATCTGCCCCCAAAAAAAGTTTTCTTGGTTACAAATACGTGTTCCGGGAGGTATTGAAAATCTTTTCAAACACACCCTGTCGATGGGATATTTCACATTAGACTGTGTAAGGGCAGTCTAATGGCATGTGCTAGTTTTATCGCTGGGGACACTGTCACTTTTTTAACAAAGAGACTGGCTGTCACAATATTCACACGATAATTTATGTCTCCACCACTCATGAGACAAAATTCATCTTTGGCACAAACAAATCTTAATTTTAGATCGACGCCATTTAGGAGCAGTTTTTCTTGAAAAAATAAGTCAGCGTGGATAAGGGGCTATTAACTCTACAGTAGCGCTCTGTGCAGTGTGTGCCGCCTGAGTAATAAACATTCGATTATGCCGCTATACGGATATGTGTTAGAAGATTGAGATATCAGACGATCCCCTAAAGAGTACACCCTGGGTAATTTATCAAACCCACTTCTGCCTGCTCTGTCAAATTACTTCTGTCAGGGTTGATGATTTTAACGCTTAGATGCAGAAAGCTGTTGTTTAAATCAAGATAGTCTTCGCTGCTTGAGGATACATAAAATTCCAAAGGTCCTGTAGGGGTTATAGCCGATACTGTAGGGATTTTGATAAATGTGCATAAAGAGGTCAAGCTCGCTTTTGGTGCATTCCCCAGAGGGACTGTGCAGTAAGGCCATTTTGTCAGAATATGTCGTTGACAGAGGACCGGTGTTGTTTTGAAGCCTTCCTTTTCCTTTTCTGATGTGGCTTTTGCTGTTTGTTGTTTATACATTTATTCACTTACCTTTTTAATTCTTGTTGTCACGCCCACGGGTAGGAGGTCTTTTTAAAGCTCTTCTCACAATAACTGACAGGCCCGATCCTTTTTGCTGTTCCCCCTCCAGCATGGTCTGTGGGTGTTCGGATCTTTTTGTTACATTAGTAACCACGTCTGAGACGATGTGTTTAGCAGCCGTTTTCAAATGGGGTTTGACTCTATTCAGCCCTCGCTTGAGTAAGGGTAGTGCCATTCTGAAAAGATTTCGAAACATTCCGCCCAAACCGGCTCCATACTGTGAGCTAGTTCCCATATAGCCTGGCAGGCCAGATCCGGCCTGATTCATGTAGTATGACATGTATTTGTCATTGTCGTTGCGGCGCGTTAATGCCATATTATTAAGATTCTTTACAACAGTTGTTTAACCGATCTGAAGTGTAGTTTAATGACTACTTTCCCGTATGTAAAAGGTGCAGACTGGGCTTGATCTGTTTTTATATCAATTTCTATGTCGTCTATCTGGTGCTTGGAGATGCGTACGTAATGGGGCTTGTCAAAAAGTAGAATGGGGTACTGCTTATCTGTGTCCGCTATATTAGCAGAGGAACATAACTGTCCCCGACAAGCTGGTAGTCTACAATGTCAGAGTAAATAAACATACTATAACAACCCCCATATATATCTGCTGGATGTGGGGCATAGCTCTTGACCCAGGTGTTGTCTGAGGCTGGTATTGGAACATGCGACGCAAAACCCAGAATGTGCGCAAGTTTCCCACCACAGGAGATCTGTAGATGCTGTTCGCCCTTAACCCAGACATATTTTTTAACATTATCATATTCCAGCGTTAATTTTCCTCTTACCATGCTGTTAAATTCACTTAAAATAGCTGGTACACGATGGTAGTATCCCGTCGGTATAGCAATACTCGTTGTCAATCCTGTAAGACCATCATATACACGTATAGTATCGTCAGATTCTGGAAAGCTATTCCAGTTTCAAGGATACTGTATCTCGACCAGGCCTACCTCATACAGCTCTGTTAGAAGAATAGGTGAAGCTAACTTTGTTCTGTAATTCCATATTTTATTTTGCAGATAGACTTTGGCAGACGCATTGCTGGGAAATGTAATTAACGCCTCACGGACAATCTGATGAATGAATGCTTTTGACTCTGGGAGGGGAGCTTTATGTTTTCACAAGGTCTTTTTCAGGAATCCACGAGTTAAATTTATCTGGCCACCCCAGCCATTTAACCAAAACAAGGTTTTATGTCCGTCTTTTTTTCTGTCAAATACCTGTTCGATTTTAAATGATTTGTTTTTGTCAATGAGTACTAGCTGGAGTTCCTTTTCATAAAATGTCCCCTGTAACACATCGCCTGCTTGATCTTTCAGTCTGTAAACAGGTGGTATCCGTTGTACGCATTCTATGATGGTGAAAAACTCATCTGTGTATGATTGTTCATACCCTTTTCTGAAAACCCCACAAAGCTTTGAGATTCTCACGGTACCGACTTTAAATTTGCATTTAATATGAGATTCAGGTTTTTACTTGTATAAGTTGTTAAACACCGTCTTCTCCATCTCTTTACAAACTTCAGACGAACTCATCCGAATCGAACAATGTCGTGTGTGGTTATAAGCGTGAACCAGAGATTGCAACACGTCTACGTAATGTCTTTAATTAGCAGCGGTCAAAAATCTCTACATTCGGGTCTTGAGAGTTTTGTTCAAACGTTCAACTATGCTAGCCTTTGTTTCATTGTAAGTAGAAAAATGTTTGATTTTATATGATGCCAAGAGTTTTTGAAAGGGTTTGTTGTAAAATTTGTTACCGGCATCTGTTTGGAGTTTTTTCGGTACACGTCTTTCCCTTAATATGTTTTCAAAAGCTTTCATAACATTCTCACCGCTCTTGGAGATAAGACACCAGACCCATGCATGTTTGGAGATTACATCGATGCACGTGAGCAAATAACGGACACAGTCATTTTCCTCAGCATACTCGGACATGTCCACCAGATCTGCCTGAAACTGTTTATCTACACCGCTCACTAAAACCCTATTCCTTTGAAAATGTTCGAAGGCTGGTGCATGGAGCGTATAGGCATCTTGTTTACATAACCATTTTTGAACATCTTGTAGAGAAGGATTCTCTGTTGCTTTTCATTGACTCTGCTTTTGCTCCTCTACACAAGGCCCAATTCTTTACTAAGCTCGACCTCAGGAACGCCTACCATCTCGTGCGAATAAGGGAGGGAGACGAGTGGAAGACTGCCTTCAACACGCCTATTGGACATTTTGAATATTTGGTGATGCCCTTTGGACTTACTAACGCTCCTGCGGTGTTTCAGAGTCTGGTGAATGATGTCCTGCGTGATATGTTGGGGCGATTTGTTTTTGTTTATATTGATGACATTTTGATTTTCTCTCGTACATTAGAGGAACACATCCAACATGTAAGATTAGTTCTCCAAAGACTCCTGTTAAACCGATTATTTGTTAAAGCTGAAAAGTGTGAGTTTCACAAGCCATCTGTTAGCTTCCTTGGTTTTGTGGTAGAGGAGGGTCAGCTTAGATCCGATCCAGCTAAAATTCAGGCTGTGGTCAACTGGCCTCCTCCAACATCAAGAAAAGATCTGCAACGTTTTCTTGGATTTGCGAATTTTTATCGCAGGTTCATAAGAAATTATAGTTCGGTTGCAACACCTCTTACACGCCTCACCTCAGCCAAAGTTTCATTTGTTTGGTCTCCCGAAGCCAATAAGGCTTTTGAAACCCTTAAGAATTTGTTTGTGAATGCACCTGGGTTAATTCACCCAGATCCATCTCAACAGTTTGTGGTTGAGGTTGACGCCTCTGATTCCGGGGTTGGGGCCGTCCTCTCTCAGAGATCTAAGGGTGACAACAAAATTCACCCCTGTGCCTTTTTCTCCCGTCGCCTGACTCCCGCTGAACGGAACTACGATGTGGGAAACCGTGAGTTGCTGGCTGTGGTTTTGGCGCTACAGGAATGGAGGCATTGGCTGGAGGGGTCCACTCATCCGTTCTGGGTTTGGACAGATCACAAGAACCTCGCCTATCTGCGTTCAGCCAGACGACTAAATTCCTGCCAGGCTAGATTGGGTCTGTTTTTGGACCGTTTTCAGTTTTCTATTACCTATAGACCTGGTTCACACAACATAAAACCTGACTCTCTCTCTCGACAGTTTTCTTCTCAGGGTGAGGAAAGGAGGGATGAGACGATACTACCTGCTGCATGTGTGGTTGGAGCTGCCAGATGGGAGGTGGAGCAAAGGGTCCAAGAAGCTTTAGATGGACTTACCCCTCCGGATGGCTGTCCTCCGAACCTTCTTTTTGTCCCTGTGGGGATTAGATCTTCTGTGCTCCAGGGGGGCATGACTCTAAGCTCTCCTGCCATCCTGGGGTCCACAGAACTACCCAGTTCATCAGACAGCGATTCTGGTGGCCGTCCATGAACAAAGACATAAAGGACTACGTTTTGGCCTGCTCAGTCTGCGCCAGGAGTAAGGCTTCTCACCGTGCCCCCGCTGGTTCCCTTCATCCTTTGCCTATCCCACACCGTCCATGGTCTCATATTTCAGTTGATTTTATTACGGGTTTACCTTCCTCACAAGGTAACACCACCATTCTTACAGTAGTTGATAGATTCTCAAAGGCCGCTCATTTTATTCCTCTGGTCAAATTACCTTCTGCTCTGGAGACCGCCAATGTACTTGTTTCTCATGTTTTTCGGATTCACGGTCTCCCTTTTGATATTGTTTCTGACAGAGGTC
Organism: Trinectes maculatus; assembly: GCA_016785345.1. Taxonomy (NCBI): domain Eukaryota; kingdom Metazoa; phylum Chordata; class Actinopteri; order Pleuronectiformes; family Achiridae; genus Trinectes; species Trinectes maculatus. The sequence continues at coordinate 1,325,709 of JAFBJQ010000491.1, read as the reverse complement.
CCCAGTTCATTTCTGCCGTTTGGAAAGCCTTTTGCAAAGCAGTGGGGGCTACGGTGAGTCTGTCATCGGGCTACCATCCACAAACCAACGGTCAGACTGAGCGGGCCACCTGGAGGCGGCTCTTCGTTGTGTTGCGCATCAACATCCGGCATCTTGGGCCGTCCACCTCCCTTGGGTGGAATATTCTCACAACTCTCTGGTCAGCTCTGCCTCAGGTGTCTCCCCATTTATGGCCTCCCTTGGTTACCAGCCTCCACTGTTTCCAACTCAGGAGAGAGAAGTTTCAGTACCCTCGGTCCAGCACCATCTCCGTCGAGCTCATCGAGTCTGGCGGGACACCCGCTCTGCCCTGTCCCGCACTATGGAAAGAAACCGGACCATAGCTGACCGTCACCGAACTCCCACGCCAGTCTATCATCCAGGACAACAGGTATGGCTTTCAACTCGGGACCTTCCTCTTAAGACTGGTTCTCGTAAGCTGTCTCCCAGATACATCGGCCCCTTCGCCATCGACAAATGTATCAACCCGGTGACGGTCAGGCTCAAGCTCCCCTCTTCGCTGAACATTCACCCTGTGTTCCACGTCTCCCTGGTCAAGCCTGTCAGCACCTGCGCCCTCTCCCCTCCGGCCGATCCGCCTCCTCCACCTCGTCTCATCGATAACCACCCAGCTCACACCGTAAGGAACATTCTGGATGTCAGGCGACGGGGTAGGGGGTTTCAGTATTTGGTGGACTGGGAGGGGTATGGCCCCGAAGATAGGTCTTGGATATCCCGTAGTCTTATCCTTGATCCTGATCTTCTTAAAGATTTTTATGTTCGTTTTCCGAACAAGCCTGGTAGGACGCCAGGTGGCGTCCGTTGAGGGGGAGGTACTGTCATGTTTTTGTGTTTTTCTGCCCTGTGTGGTTTTTGGTATGGGCTCTTGGTGTTTTTGTTGTTTTCTTTCCCCCTCCTTTCTGTTGTCATTCTGCAGGGCGTGTGTTGTGGCTGGAGGCAGAGCCGGTCTCTCATGGGAGCAGCTGATGAGACTCACCTGTTCTCTATCTGGTGATCAGTCTGCTTCTTAAGAAGCGTATGGACTTCACTTCAGCGCTGGATTATTCCGTTCCATACGGTATACTAAGCGTCACCTTGCACAGAGCTGCGAATTATTTCATGCTTGGCCTTAACGGTATTTTTGTTTTTGCCTACAGTCTCCTGTCTCGTCAGCTGCTACCTGGACCAGCTCTGCCGCATTGGTTTTTGCCACAGTACCTTTTTGTCTTTTGCTCGCTCTATCGTCTGGTGACGTAGAGTAGTTTTTTGTTATCAGGACCTTTAATAAAGTAACTTGTTACGCCTGAACTCTTGTCTGCATCCTTTGGGATCCAGCACCCGCCATACCCTGACAATGAGTATATCAAGATGAACGAAAACAAAACGACCTAACATATCGCATAGTATGTCGTTGACCAGACACTGAAACACTGTATTAAATGCAGTCTTCCACTCCACTCTTGATTCGGACTAGGTGATATGAGTTTGGTGGAGGGGAGCAAAAGCAGAGTCAATGAGTGGCAGAGGATATTTGTTCTTTACCGTAATGACATTTACAACTTGTCCTTCTTGTCCTCCCTCTTCTGAAAATATGTATTCACCATAGCCATTTCCATTCTCTTTGCAAAATCCACAAACATCTGTCCTTCTGCATTCCATACCCACCCAGCACCTCTTCATCTCCTCTGTTCCCTTCACCAACATGCCCATTGAAGTCTGCTCCAATCACCGATCTCTCAAGGGACACCTTCTACCACTTCATCCAGCGTACTCCAAAATTCCTCTTTCTCCTCTAACTGACAAACATGCTGTGGTGTATATGCACAGACAACATTAAAAAGGACACCATCAACTTCTAACTTCAAGCTCATGATCCTGTCTGACACTCTCTTTACATCCAGAACACTTTTCACAAACCGTTCCTTTAAAATTACCCCTGCACCATCTACACCATGGTAGAACAGTTTGCATCCACCTCCAATGTTCCTGGTCTTGCTTTCTTTCCATCTGATCTCCTGAACACACAAAATATCTACCTCCCTTCTCTCCATCACGTCTGCCAGCTCTCTGCCTTTAGCAGTTATTGTCCCTACGTTCAGAGTCCCTACTCTAACCTCCACACTCATGCCGTTCCTTCTCTCTCTCTCTGCCTTCCAACCTGCCTTCCGCCTATCCTCTTCGATGGTCTTCAACCAACTGTAACCCAATTTCGTGTGCATCTCCTTACCGGCTGCCGCTGCACCCCCCGCCAGCCGTCCATTTCACATAAGTAAACACAACGCAGAGTAGCCTAGCGGTGGAGGTGTTGGAGAGCCGGCACCAACTAGTTCCTGTGCGAAGTCTGTACGTATTTACGGGGCAAACCTCTTAAGCCGAAACAAGGAAGGTCATGGGAGATGTGTCGCAACCACGAAAACGTCGTATCTCGAGACCGTCGTAACTCGAGGACCCCCTGTATACACAGCACTGACAGTATTATTTCAATACTATAAAGTAATGCAGTGGACTTTTATTGTTTAAAATGTTCTTTATTAAACAGTTTGTACCACTTTACATGTCTCAGATCTATACAATATCTATCTAACAAATTCAGAAACAGTACACTCAAATACATAGTTGTATAGTAAATATAATAATAATATAAATAGTCAATAGTCAATTTCTTCAACCAGAGCATAGAGTTTTTGAAGAAGGTGCACCGTCCATGATGAATGTGCTCCCTAGTGTCAGTCGTGATCGCAGCCAGCTTAGCCAGGATGGTCCATCATCAGCTCAGAGCCAAGTTTGTCAGCTTTGTAAACAAGAAATAGAAAAAAATGGCAAGATGGTGAGAGCACAAATTATTAATGGCCTATGAGGCAAATTGCAATTTGTGAATATGGGCCGTACAAATAAAATTAGATTGACTGATTGAAAAAACATAGGTACAGACATTAGAGGAATGAATCTAAACAGACAAATGGACAGATAACAAGGAGAAACACATGGAGAGATGGAGAGAGCATCTGAAGCAGAGACTGATGGAAAGAGAGTAAGGAGAGATTGTGTAGATAATTATTTTTCCCTCTAATTGCTTGAATATTACACTTACAGCATGGTGAAATACACTTCATAACAAGAGAAATCCAAACGGGGCCACTGCCTTTCCTCTGCATGCACCTCATTACAGCACTAAATGAAGGCTGAGTTTCTCAAAACTGCCATGAATGATGATTTTAAACATATTGTTTGCTTCTGACAACACGGTGATCGGGACCTTCCCCTAAGGCGGCCACAAGATGGAGACTCTACCCGCACTTCTAAAAATAACCCAATTCTAAAAATAAGTTAATCTTCGCGTTTGCCCAGGTGCGTTCACAGCTGTTAAAGTAAAGTAAAAAGAGGTACTGGCGTTCAGTCTTGTGGAGTCTTTTATCATATTGTCTTTCTGCAGTCTGAAGTACTGCTGAAAGGTTTGACATTACCAGGTGTGAAAATGGCTCATTCAAAATTAAGAAAAGTAACCAACATTTAATCATATGTAATTAGTTACATTGCTTGGAGCAAATAATTGAAATAGTTACACTACTACTTTCCGCAGGGTAACTTGTAATTGTAACGAACTACATTTTCCAAGTAATCCCCCCAACACTGGTAACCCGTAAATCGCTGATGTTGGCTGTTTCTGAACAGGCAGTTGCATGGTCAGCTGCAGTAGGGGTCCTTCTACTGGAGGTGACATTCAGTCGGCTAGGAGGAGCGGTTAGCATCAACAAACTCTTCAACATGGCACAGGCAGTGCAAAAGCTTGTCGCTAAAATCCCAACTCTGGTCGGCTGTAAGTCAGCTCATCGTTGAACTATACCATTATAGAATATGTCCAGATTTTCGGAACTGAGTCGTAGATTGTGTCATCTTTGTAGAGGGGACGTAGCTAGGCCATCGCTGTCAGATGCACCGCGGCCGAGCCATCAAATGAATGAAGTGGTTCTATCGTTAGCTAATGCTACCGATCATTCTAAACACAAACCTTTGTTATAGCCCAAATCTTACGGTGTTTTGTTGCTTGACGGTACGTTGTATTGTTTACATTCATCGGACATTAGCCATGTAGCCGGGGAGCTAATATTGCCAGTTAGCTATAGGGAGCTCTGCTGTTGGTTACTACTGTGTGTACAGCGTGTCTAACGTCAGTGACGTGCTTTAATCGCGTTGTGTTTTCTCTAACAGCCGCTGTCAGCTACTCCAAACCTCGGCTATCAACCTTCTGGTATTATGCCCGTGTTGAACTTGTGCCCCCTTCTCCTGCCGAGATCCCCAAGGCCATCGAGGGAGCAAAAACTCTCATCAAGAGTTTCCAGACAGGACGACTCGGTCAGACCACAGTGAGGGTGCGTCTTCCTCATAATTACATCCCAGTAACGCCACTTGTACTCTAGAGTGTGTATGTCCTCAATGCTGTACAAAACGAAAACATAAACACAGTAATCCACATGAATGCAGTGATATTACTTCAGTGTTCATTTAAAATCCCACACTTACTTCTTAGATTTTTCCAGATGCAAATCATACTGTGTTTGTTTTATGGCAGGATGCTCTGAGGAATGGTCTGGTGGCCACTGAAGTGCTGATGTGGTTCTACATTGGAGAATGCATCGGCAAAGGGGGCATTGTTGGCTATGATGTATGAATTTTGGACTGTCATGCTTTTTTTCCTCATGAGCGTTGTGCGTTCACCTTCCTTGTATCCAGAGAATTAATAAATGGATGTCTGTTTAAAGTGTTTTTTGACTGCTCTTGCCTCTTTATAATGGACTGTTGTTTATGGTTAAATGATACATCCAGGTAATCACAGACACTAATAAGCAAATACATGCATGGATTTGACACATGTTTACATGTTCTTCATCTTCATCATACGAATAATCTAGACTAGGGGTGTAAGATATGGGCAAAAAAAATCTCAAATATTTTTTTTAATTATTCTCTAATGGTAATCTGATGGTATTCTTTAAAATGTGATTCTTGCTGTTAAAACTCTTCTTGCTCACCAGGGCATCTATGGATGGACAGAATGTTTTAGAACAACGGCTGTTGTTTATTTTCTTTAAACTTATGAGCCTTTAAGAGAGTTCCAATGACAGTCCAGTGTAGATACATTAAATGGGTAAAGATTCAGGTTCTGTGCACTGAGGTCAATTGTGCAGCAGACAACGGAGTTCCACCGATATGCATGTAGGTGCACGACCTGCATGTATACCACTTTATACCACAGGAGGGCACCAAACTGTTAAACTGCCGTAAGCGACTACAATACAACAGGAGTATTTAGATGCATCTCATTCAAGTGTATCCAAAATGAATGATTTTCTGATGTGTGCAGTAGATTTTACAATAAAATCAGAACCGTGACAGCTGATATTTCACACACTGGAAATTGGTTTAACAGTATGATGATTTTAACATGAATTCCTGTAATCAACCAGCAGAGGGAGACATGGGCCCTGTTAGTTGAAATTGTGTTCAGGTGACTTGCTGATTCACTGTGTCACGTGAGTGTGAATGGGTTGGGTCACATACCAGTTAAAAGATTTACATAATAGTTTGTCACGTTCTAGACGTTAAGTTTGTTAAAACCCAAACAGAAAAAGTCAAACACACAATGCTGAATCCTTCCTTATATTAACACCCAACAGATGTGTTACTGCTAATTCAAAAAGATATTTTATTAGGCAAAAACATCTCACACTTTTTGCTCCACTCCTGATATTCTTATGTAGGCAGAAATAATTCTGAAAACACAGCAGTCTATTGGTCCATGTAGCTCTTTATTTTGAACCACAGAATCAATTTGTTACAAAACAAGTCCTTTGTGGATAACAGTTGTAATCTGGTTGGCTATTATATAAGTAAACATACACAAAATTAAATAAGGGTTAGTTCAAGTGAAAAAAAACTGCACTTAGCAACTGATCTGAAAGATAATATCAAAACATAAAATGAAATGACTGAATAATTCGGAATTTTCGTAAACTATAATAATACCTTTTAATGCACCAACATGAACACTGCTGTAATACTCTTACAAGAGTGCAATAACATTTTTACATTTATGCAGTAATATTAGCCAGCAGTGTTGTGGCATTATCAGAAAAAGTACCTCAGATTATATCTCGGGTACACATATTATCACTGATAATTACATCATCGCTTACTTTAAGCCACCTTTAATTAACGAATAACTGAAGATCTGAAAAATGTAATTATTTTATCTGCAGAAACAGACAACGTTTACAGCTTTAGATATTTTATTATATCACACTTTGACATGTAATAATATTATCCAGCAGTTATAATCAGATGCTTCAGTTGATAACACTTTTCTTAATATTGTACTTATGTGATTATGTTGCAATTATGTATTTCACTAAGGTCCTAGAAAACTAACTAACGTGAAAGTGTGATCTGAAAGCCGAACGCTAAACAATATAGGAAGTGGGGTTAAAAAAATATATATACACATTTGGAAGGATTCTTCTTTTAAAAAAGCAATAAAACTTAATTTATGTGGTTTGATACTGTTTACATTTTTTGCAAAAAATATATGTTCCATAAGCAATGCTGTTTGGCGTAAAAAAATACTTTACCACATTTTCAAATGAAAGCTCAAATATTGACGTTTACTTCACATTGCAAATCTTGACCGAGGTTCCGACTCCAAAGCCTGGATAGAGGGGCTCAACAAATGTGGTCTCAAACCTGTACAGCAGGGTCATGGTGTTGCCTATGCTGTAAAATGCAAGGACCCCTGCAGTGTGGTCCAGGTAGACGCCTATCCTGGAGGAGTGGGGGCCGCTGACAGTTTTGTCCACTCGGTTGTGCCAGGCGGAGTAACCTGTGTCAGAGCAGAGGAGACTCCAGGACTTGTCGTTGTAGCCCAGCAGACACAGGGAACCTTTGCCCTTCCGGCTGATGCTCTTGTAGGCCACGCCAATGGAGAACTCCCCGCTCCACTCAATCTCCCAGTAGAAGCGGCCACTGGACAGTGCCTCTCGGCACAGCACCTGGGCAAAGCTGTCGAAGCGCTCTGGGTTGTCACCGTACGGCTGCAGGTCCCTGGTGCGGATGACCTTTCTGCTGTTTTCAGAGATGAACAGCTCTTTGTAGGCCGTGCTGTGGTCTAATTTCAGCTGGCAGAAGTCTAATGGAGAGGGAATCAAAACCTTTTTCTAAGTTTTTATTTCGTAAACGAATTGTCAGTGTCACTGTCCACAGAATAACCACATTACTTACATTTCAAAAAGTCTCCTCTGCTCTTTGGCTCTGGGGGAGGAAGGTTGTTCACTGTCATTTCTTTGCCTGCAGATAAGGAAGCCCTGAGTTAGGTCAATGTGAACTGTACACACCCACACACATGCCTTTAATTCTTTTCACGAGGTGTTCTCTCGCTGTTTGTAAGGCAGGAATGTATGATGCAATTGCTTTGTGGCTGATGGCGAACACTTCATGGTGACCGCACGGCCATCATAGATAATATCTAACCTCTTCCAGTGTTTTAGCGCTATAGGACACGACAGTGCTCACCTCTGCTCTTTCTGTCCAAGGTCCGACTTTCTGAAGTGTAGACTGGGACTTCATTCACTGCAGGATGTTACGCATTCATATTAATCATACTGAAGTTTCCCACTGCTCGTTATGTACAAGTGTGATGTCTGGTGTTAGGGGCAGACCTGACTTGGAGAGCTTAAGCAGCTCCTCTCTGCCAAACTCCTCCAGGCGGTCCTTAATCTCAGCCACAGCTTTCCTCACAGCCCCAAATGAAAAGTCAGGGTTTACAGTCACTCTGGGAATGAAGCCATCATCGGTGGGGGTGCAGAGGTAGTTGAAGTTCTGATGGGAAAGACAAGTAAGGGGTTTGGATGAATAGTCTTCTACGAGGAAATACATACATA
>JAFBJQ010000491.1:1284361-1317689 GCA_016785345.1 Trinectes maculatus | reverse complement strand
TTAAATATCGCAACATCGAGGGGAAATGTGTCGATCAAGTGTACTATTACAATGTTTTTGGTTTAAAGTACAACATTGAGTAACGTCCTTCGTACTGACGCTGGCGTCCAACAGTCAACTGATGACACTGCATTTGTATTATTGTAGAAAATTCAAATTTGGGAATAATGTAACAAAATGCTGCTCCTGATGCGTTGGTTTTTACAGCGTCAGCGCAAACAGGGACAACCTGTTAAGTCAGAAACCATCTCATCAAAAGCCACACCTGCATGTGTTGGTTACTACTAATTATACTACCTACTACATTTACTACTACTATACATCATCGTCATATCATAGTATTGATGTAATCAAAGTTCTTCACATATCAGCCATCATAACACATTTAAACAACCAAAGCTAAAAGTAAAAATTTTTCTAATCTAATTCACTGTTATGCTGTCAGTGTTGCGCGTTATATGTTGGATGTGACATCACTGAACCATTAAATGGCCTTGAAACTCCAGATAAACAATCACTCTGTAAACTACATGTTACCTGCAAAAAGTGGATGTGGTCCTCTGTGCTGTACAGCTGCTTGAGCCCTGACTCCTTTTTCTTCAGTTCATCGATCTCTTGTTCCAGACGCTCGATCAAAGCCTCGGCCTGGCTGAAAGCAGCCTTCTCGTTGATACCAATCAGCTTGGTCACCTCTGACCTCATCCTCTCAATGGAACGGATCATATCCTCAAACATCTTCTGGCTCTCCACCATGGCTCGCTGGGCCGAATTCTGGCAAACATACAGAGGATGTAAACACCTTACAGAAGCCGCTGCCTCCGTGGTTTGATCCGTGATGTGCTGCACAGCTGCGGTCAATATTTTACTCTGATATAAGCAGGTGCAGATGGTTGGTAGACTGACAGGCAACACAATCAGCACAGTGAGCTCACCTTCAGAGAATCCACTGCAGTCTTCAGTTCCTCCAACTCCTTCACCCTCTCTTGGCATTTCTGTTTAATCTCAGCTTGGGAGACTCCCAGTAGTTTCTGCAGAAAACAGGAGCATCGCTCAGCCATCTGTTTTAACCGTTCCTACCACCACTCCCACACTGAACATGCTCATTTTTAACTTCTCATGCAGTGTTACAAGTGATGCTCAGAGTCACAGTTGCAGGAAATCAGATTTAACGAGTTGAACCATATGCCATTTCCTTCTATGAGATATTAAACCCAATATTTGTTGGCTCAGTGCAAACATTCTTTCTCACCAAGAAATATCTGGGGAGGCCCGATGGCATGTCTAATAAACCCGACTCAAAGAATCTTTTTAATACAAGCAGCTTTTATCTTGGGGGGACGAGGGTGGGGGGTTTCTGTCAGGAATGTGAATCTACCGCTGCCTGACTTTTAAAGAGACGTTTCAAGGTGCACACAGCACTGACATGCAGAATAGAGGGCTTCTAATTCAGCTTTTACTCCGACCCACCAACCCATTCTTCAAGATAAGCTTGAGGAATGTGGGGAATCTGGGGAGTGGGGGGGGGGGGGGGAAAAGGGGGGGTGAGAGTGGGAATGAAGTGAGATGTGTGTAATGTGTAAGATGCAAGTTGTAAATCTTTGGATGAGGGAAACCAGACAGACTCCCCATGTCCGAAAGAATAAATAATGACTTCATCGCGTCCATGTTCCCGGCTGCCATAAAACACTCCTCCGAAATGACTGGTGTGTAACAACTGTAAATGTTGTCAACGGTGCAGATTTAGGCCATTATCTCTGTTGACGCTGCGGCCTACTTTATTTTATGAGCAGACGCTGATTGATGTGTCATTTCGATTGCGGATTTTGAATGTGGTTACAACCCTGTGACTGGCTGATCATGAGGCGTAGTGGGCCATGACTCCCAGGCAATCCGGTATGATTACAGACCCACTCCCACTGGTGGGAACCAAAACTGCAGAGAGGAGTCACCGGTTTCAGTGTATCTGTCCCACAGCTGGAACACGGCATTCTCTCTCCAGCCGATAACGACGAGACACTCCCCCTGCCTCCGCGGCTAATCACAGAGCTGGATTTGTTTTGGCGCTGAATGCCAGGCTAGCTGATAACACCGGTGAAATGGGCCAAAGTCCACCCAGCAGTTACAGTCCACAGAGGTGTTGTTTGGTTTAAGTGAGGCCTGAATATGTCAAGAAGCTTGTCTCTGAAAAGAGCCTTTAGGCTCCCATTGACTGGTGGTGCAGGTTGTAGTTTCTGTCACGCAGCCAATTATCTTCTGCCTAAAGTCACACTTCACTTCTTGGAGAAGTGTGTAAGATAAACAACGCTATTACTGTGCCTATTACAGGAGGGTCTCTTACCTGTTTCTCCCCCCTCTCTGCCTCAGCGGAGACGATGTCATGGCCCCTGTGCTCGCTGACTGTGCAGAGAGCGCAGATGCACATCTGGTCTGTTCGACAGAACAGCTCCAGGGACTTCTGGTGCTGAGGGCAGATCTTCCTGTCCAGGTTTCCCAGCTCATCCACCAGCTTGTGCCTTTTGAACGTGGCCGACTCATAGTGAGGCTTCAGGTGCTTCTCGCAGTAGGACGCCAGACAGTTCAGACAGGACTTCACGGCCTTCAGCTTCTTCCCTGTACAGTAATCGCATGGGACGTCACCGGCTCCGGCGTAGATGTTCCCCTGCGACGTGCTGAGGTTGAGGCCGCTCTTTTTGATCCTCTCAGCCACCATGCTCAGGGTGGCGTTAGGGCGGAGAACAGGCCTCTGGGTGAACGTGATCTTGCACTGGGGACAAATGTAAATCCCTGTGTAGTCAGCCTCATTCCAGTAGCCACTGATGCAGTCCATACAGAAGCTGTGGCCGCAGGGGATCGCCACGGGATCCTTCAGCAGGTTCAGACACAGGGAGCAGCTGAAGTAGTCTGAAGAAGTGGGATCAGCCATTGTGATGGACTCCAAACCCAGTGAGACGTGAGGACACAGACAGAGAGAGTGCTAGAAGCAGACAGATATTTTGTTGACTGTGCCTGGGAGCCCGCCCTCGAGAGTTTGGTACAGCCTGCCAGGGACAGGACCTACTTGTATTTCTGAATTCCAGAGGTTATTGATTGAAAGCAGACAAGGCCCTCCCCCTGTGCTGTGACTATATTGAGCCCTGCCCAGTTTAGATAAGCAGGTTGAGCAGGGAGGGAGCGGGAGAGGAAGAGAGAGAGAGAGAGAGGGCGGGAGGACAGGAGAGGAGAGGAGAGAGAGAAAACACGGTGAAAGAGAGAGAGAGAGAGAGAGAGAGGATGAATGAAATGTGAAAAGCAAAAGCGTGGACAAGTAACGAGCATGAAACCGCTCCCATTGTCCCGGCCCCTTCCTTTACTCTCGAACCCCTCATGTGGCTCATCTGGGGATGCATTGCGCACACACTTCTTGGCAGCTGTATTTCCACCTATTGTTGTCAGACAGAATCGCCATTGTCTCAAACCGGTTATAGTCCGACAAACATGAGTGTGGGCTAAGGTACTGTAGGAATGTAAGGGACCACCCAATAAGCAAACATCCCCGCTTCTGTCACCAAAAAGTTCCACTTGCTGCAGGTGGTTTGTCCAAGATCATAATGCAGAGCTGTCAAATTTGCACAGTGGCCAGTCAAACCAGTTTGGACACTCGCACGAGTTCATGTGTTAACTAACTGTGCGTATGCGTCTGTTTGTGTAGTAGGAAATGTCAGTCACGCAGACGCACACACGCGTGCACATGCTTATGCAAACAAAATGAAAAGTCCTATCAGTGTGCTGTTGCAACGAATGTTTTCCATATTTGTCTGCATGGTTCATTCCATTCATTCCACTTAATTTCTTTCATTCCTTTTAGTTGTCATTAAATGATGTATTGTAATTTAAAACCAGCTGAGGAGAACCCAAACCCTGTGCAGCATGAAGTGTCTGGTGACATCATTGCCTCTCATTAGCATTTCAATTGGGCACTTTGCTACTGGTTTCCACCAATACTTCTCCACTATTACAGTCATGAAGTATCAGTGTGTTGCTCAGGATTCCTTTGTAAAGCCCAACTGCAATGCTACTGTTTGTTTTTGTTTGTTTGTTTTCAAATTAAGACTTTCTATTGTGCTTTGCATTTCCTAATTGTATTGGAGAAAATTACATAATAATTTAAGGTTGTTAAAAACTACACTGGCTCCACCTTTGCTTCATATTGTGCATTACTTCATACACTAGGCAGTTTCACCTCTCCATATTTGGTCCGGTTTCTGATAAGCCAGTTTTTCCTTCCTTCCTCCAGAGCAAAGGGAGCGCTCTGTGCTTACAGATTAACTACCTGGTAGTGGGAACGATGGCCGACGAGGCACAAAGCTTTGAGGTGGCCTTGATTTATATGAGAGTTTGAACACATGATAAATAAAAATGAAGTCTTTGCATTTTGTTTTTTAAAAAATGGGGAAACGCAATAAGAAGCATGATAGTGTTTAGACAACTAGACACTGGAATAACACACATCAGCCTTTAACCCCCGTGTTCTGTGATGATGATGAAACTCCACAATCATCGCTAGCTGAGTTCTAGTTCAAGGTGAAAGGTCAACCTCCATTCAGGTGCAGTGGGTGTGCTATCTGCTGGATTCAGGAGAACGCAAACGGATATTTGATCAACGGAGATTTGGACCCATATGACCCACTCACTGAGTGTGAGCAATGAAAACAGGAAGACACAAAGTAATACGTATTATGGGAAAACAGTCTACTCATGTGTTGGTGCTGGTAGATCGACAAGTGACACGCAAGTTAAAGTGCTGAAAGGAAAACTGCATGTGCACATTACGATTGTCACAACAGCCTCAGTAAAGAGATGTGCAAATACCAACAAATGGTGACTTTCAAGAAAAAAATTATGGTCCTTTTTAGTGAAGTTGAAAAATGATAAAATCATCAACAAACTATATACAGTACATATGATGATAGGTGCATAGTTTGTTTTCCTAGAAAATAAATTTCACATTAAAAGCAAGCAAATTAGTCAGACAATTTGAAATTTCAAAATAATGAATGCTAAGAATACCAAAAAAAATTTTAGTTTTTGTTTTATAACACAAGCTTGAAAGTGGATATAATAAATAATGTACGACATTTCATTTAATTGTTGCTCAATACAATTCTGCCTGACACCTTCTCATACTGAGAGAATTTCCAAGTCTTTTATCAAAAAAACAATCATTTGGATTTTTTTTTAATGAAAACTAATTTACAAATTAAGAACATGTAGATGGACAGAATATTCAGTGAACACTGTGTTGTTGTTTTCTTGCCTCACTGCATCAAGTCAAGGTTGCATCACTTGAAGAGCCCGGTCCTTGTCGGTGGAAACTGTTTTGTTTAATAAGATGCAACATGAAGTGTAGCATGTCAGCTGTAGTTACTGTTGCTGATGGACAACAGACCTTGTAATGCCTGACAATCTTCTCGGGCCCTGCTGGCTCCAGCACAATGGAATCCTTTAAGCAGGCGTTCTCAGCCCTCCTGTTATCTGGGCTATCAAGTGTAGTTGCATTCCTATCTCCATTTCTGCAGCCCTGAAACTCCATCTTGGCACAGGGGTGTGTTCACTGTAACTTTGAATATACAGAGGACATTTTTTTTAGCAAAGCAGCAAAAATATTTGATTGAGTTTTGTGGCAAATTGCTAAACTCGTGCTAAAAACAAGTTCCTGTCAGTTCTAAGAAATGAGTGGTAATGAAATGTAAAGTAATAGGTAAAGGTGTTGATAATTAATCGGGGACATGTAAGATGAAGGTCAACCTCTAACAGGCTCATGAAGCCCAAAGCAACTGAATCCAGCCAAAGCCGCCCCCTGACCCTACATCATGATGAAAGGTGATGTATGGCATGAGACATTACAGCTGACCACCACAAGCAGCTGGATGTGTATTAGTCATAGTCATATTGTGACCTGAGTGGGTTTTATCACGTCCACACGGAACAGGCTGTCACCTATCACCATGCAATCTGAAACACTCAGCAATTAGAGAACACTCTGCAGTAGAATGTGACACACCTGTTGTTCCTTCACTCCATATTGTTTCACTGGCACCTTCTTACTTTCAAATCTTGCCCTTGTTTGTTTCCTGTTTGTGGGATGAATATTACTGTAAATATATTTTAAGATCTTCTCACCTTTCCAGGTGACTAATTAATAATCCACCAACATTTTTTGTTTTATAGTTTTCATATCAAATCATAATTTTAAAAAAAATACCAGAAGTACACGTTTGCGTAATGCCAAGCCTTGTATCATATAATCATACATGTCAGTCATGCTCCTGACATTCTGTAACAAATGAAGGCATTCACTGTGTTCTCTCCTTGCCCCGCCTTTGTTTTACTGGTTTCGGCTTAACCAGTTTAGCCTCCCTTCCTGTTTACGCTATATAACTTGCTCACGTAGCACCAGCAGGATCACTTTGACGCTGTGCTGACACAAGTCACTCACTCTCTTTGAAGCACATTCTCTCTCTTTTTTTTTTTTGGTTGAACGGAACAGCACCAATTTTTGTCCTCATGTCATCCGACCAGGATAACTGCTACCTGTGTAAGGAATACCTCAGGGATCCGGTGTCCATCCCGTGTGGCCACGTCTTTTGCTCCATTTGCCTGAAGACATACTGGGACCATGCAGACCACACTGGCTCGTTCCTCTGCCCACAGTGCAGGGTCACATACACCAAGAGGCCAACGCCAAGACGCATGACAGGCTCCAGACACTCCACCCTCCAACGCAACTCGGAATCTTTTCCACCTCCACCTCCGTCTCCTGACTACAACTATGCAGGACCCCAGGATGTAGGGTGTGACATCTGCATCGGCAAGCGGCACAAAGCCATCAAGACCTGCCTGATGTGCCTGGCCTCCTACTGTGAGAAGCACCTCAAGCCTCACTATGAGTCCGCCACTTTTAAAAGGCACAAGCTGGTGGATGAGATCGGCCACCTGGACAGGCAGATCTGTCCGCAGCATCAGAAGGGTCTGGAGCTGTTCTGTCGCACCGATCAGATGTGCATCTGCGTGCTGTGTACGGTGAAGGAACACAAGGGGCACGACATGGTGTCTGCGGAGCAGGAGAGGGCTGAGGAGCAGGTTGGTTCCATTTTTACACAGAGTGAAAACAGGTTTTCTTCTGAATGTCAATAACTGTGCGCTAATAATGCGAGCTTTGCTCAACATGTCAACTACTGTAATGTGTAGAGGAGCATTTTTTATATGTTTATCAAACCGTTCAACCGTGACGTTCCACTGGTCGTTGCACAGGGAACACAGTGGCAGGTAATGCATGAAAGAGCAGTTTACAATACATGAAACAAGCCCATAAACCAAACCCTGCAGCATTTTATGAGACTCACCCTATGAAAATAAGTCTGCTACCTGCCTGTTCCAAACATCTTGATGTACTTGAGTTGAGTTATACTCTGTTCATATAAAGTCTGAAGTCTTCGTTTCAGAAAATCTTGAATTGATTAGGTCGAGATGAACTGTCATTAATCTCAACGTCTGTTGTTCTTATCATAGCAACGGCTGGGCGCCACCCAGGCTGAGATCCAGGAGAAGATTCATGACAGACTCAAGCAGATGGAGGAACTGAAACAAGCTGTGGATTCACTCAAGGTTTGTGCCAGCCTCATTCGTTATGCAGATAGAACCATAACTGCATGCTAAAGAGAAAGCTCTAGTCAATCAACATGGACAACATTCCTCCATGTCGTCCCGATGACAGCTCCCATCAGAGTGCTCGAAAAACCAGTGTGACGCCCAGTTGATTTATTGCCTTCCTCCACATTTCGTGTGCAGAACTCGGCACAGAGGGCACTGCAGGAATGCGAGAAGATGTTTGGCGACATGATGCGCTCCATTGAAAGGATGCAGCAGGAAATGGCAAAGCTGATCTCCACCAACAAGAGGGCAGCACTCAACAACGCTGAAGGCCACATGGAGCGTCTGAGCCACGAGATCGCTGACCTGAAGAGGAGAGACACTGAGATCACCCAGCTGTCCCGCACTGAGGACCACATCCACTTCATCCAGGTAGCTGACCTAACACTGAACATGGCTTAGAACGAGTAACTAGGTACTGAGACTGTGGTTTATTGTGTTTGGACAACACAAAACATACATCATTTAACGCTTTCTGTTTTCCTGTTGTTAGAGCTACCACATGCTGATCGCTCAGACAGAGGCTGAGGAGCTGCCCACAGTGAGCGTCAACCCCTACTTCACCTTCGGCCCAGTGAATAAGGCGGTCTCCGAGATGAAACAGCACTTGAATGAATTTAGCAATGACGAACTGGTCAAGGTGGCGAAAACTGGTGAGTGCGGCGCCAGTTTCGAGAGCTCATTGTTCAGTAACATAAAAGTGCCATAAACTGTGGTTTGATATTCGTCCGCGACATGTTGTAAACAGCTCAACTCTTTTTTTTTTCCTTTTCTGCAGTTAACAAAATGACCTTCTGTCAGCTGGACGAATCTAAAAAGAGGCGGTCAATAAAAAGTGAGTCGGCCATATCTTTTGCTGCTGTATTGCTGATTGTACGTGGAAAACAAAGTCATGTGAAAAATAACATGAACGTGAAGGACAGTTACTTTGCAGTAACCTGGTACTACTACTCTGAGTGAAATCGCTACACAGCTGCTGTATTTAGAAGTAACTTGGAGCCAAATTCTGATTTTAGCATAATTAAATAAATTCACTTAATTTCATTTGTACTCAGTAAGTTTTTTCTAATTCCTGTTATATGTTTGGTCACAGTCGGAGTGTTTATTCATTAGAGGGTAGTCTGAGGTCACTCAGTTGCCACAGGTTAAATGTTTACTTTGATTAACGTTACATTAATATGTGTTGGGCAATTCACAGTAACAGTGGCGTTAACAGAGTTGTTAACAGTGGAGTAAACAGAACAAGGATATCAACATTATCAATAACACACCTATGCTGTATGTTTATTAGTGTTCTCTACTTTTTTCATTCATTCTCTATAATCACTTTACTGATATAAATGTACACATTCGCTCCACAGGTGATGAAGCTGTCATGTACAAGTCTGTTCCGGTCCAGGAACCTCAGTACAGGGAGGATTTCCTGAAATGTGAGTCTCCGCCACTCTGAGAAAGTTTTTCTGCAGTGACATAGTTCACTGCTTTTCCTGCTCATTACAGTGCAGGAGGCTGATTAGATGCTGATGAGGTTCATGGTCAGACTCTGTGGCCGACCACGAAATCAGATTCTAGTAACTGCTGTGTGTCCAACAGTGTTAACACACTGTTACACTGAGTCATAGTGAATCAAAGCACAGCTTTGCACTTTTAGTGTTCCAGTCATTTATTTGGTTTGGTGAAAAAAAATACAATGCTTACTAAGCAGTCAGATTAAAACTAAAGGAAAAGATTGTTTGTCTGAAATAGCCCTGTAAGTCAGTATTTACTTGAATCTAATCTCAAGGTCTAAAAATCTAGAGGAGAAAAGGGGTCCTACCTTTAAGGTCACTCTGGAAGTTGCTTAAAGGTTGTGGGTCTCGCTTCACTGTTTAACATGATCTTTGTGAGATGAACTTCTGTCAGTGATCAAACTCACAGGTAGTGTTGATGACTCTGGTATTCCAGATAATAGGCCGGGCAGATCTAGCCGAGGCCACCGGGTGTCCCACCAGCTGTGACCTGCAGACAGCAGGCAGGTGACATTTCACCCCCTGGGTTTATTCTGATTTCTGTGTCTACACCCGCTTCTCTTCAACACTGTATCATTGCAGAAGTTTGTTTAAAGTCTAACAAGACTAAAAAGCCTGATTACATTCTGCTAACCTCTGCGACCTTGCAGCTGGTGGTGAAATGGTGAGGGGAGCTTTAGCTGCTATTAAACAGTGGGTTTCCTCATTTATGATTAACCCACCAGCCATTTAAGTCAAACCACCCTTTAACCCATTACATCCATTTCCTGTTTCTCACCAGATGCTTGTCAGCTGACCTTGGACCAAAACACAGCCTACAGACAGCTCTATTTGTCTCGAGGGAACAGGAAAGCTACACTGAAGCGAGACCCCCAGTCCTATGGTGAGAACCCTGCCCGGTTTGACTCCCTGCCCCAGGTCCTGTGTAAGGAGCCCCTCTCCGGGGGCGCCTACTACTGGGAGGTTGACTGGAGTGGGGAGGGAGCTGCCATCGGTGTCACCTACAAAGGCATCAAGAGGAACGGGTACGGAGACAGCTGCCGCATTGGATACAATCGCAAGTCTTGGAGCCTCTTCTGCTCTGATTCCAGCTACTCGGGTCGCCACAACAAGGACCAGATCGAGATCAATGCACCCTACTCCTCTCGTATTGGGGTGTTCTTAGACCACGCTGGGGGCACCCTCTCTTTCTACACTGTAGGAGACACCATGTCTCTCATCCACCGCTTCAAAGCCTCCTTTAGCGAAGCTGTCTACCCTGGCTTCTGGGTTTGGTATGAGTCGGCCATCACCATCATCCAACTGTGATTAAATAACACCTCAACTAATCAATGTACACGAGTGATTCAGTATTGCTGTGGATATTAAGAACAAAACTATTACTACTACTACTATGATGACATATTATAATTCTTTTAGAAGACTGGATCTGTTTGCTTTTACTCTATATAATATGTGTATGTATCAGGGGACCTGTTCTTAATGACTGTAAATATTCCACAAATCAGTATGAATGGAATCTAAGCTGAGGTGTATGAGGCGGAATTATGTTTAAATTATTAAAAATAATGAAGGCTGTACTTGATTGAAATATGTCATATGATGACTTATAGAAGGTATAATACGCTTTCAATAAACATATTTGTTATCACTTAATATTTTCCAACAATAATAAAGTGTGGTGTTTTTTTGTTGTTTTTTTTACTTGCCACTTGTCTAATCGCCACTGGGGCTGCTTACTGTGAATAAATGGTATGAGACATGAGATGAAGAAAAAACACTGTTTTCATTTATTCCTTCATTCATTCTATATGAAAAAAACATGCGTTTACAGAAGCAAACCAAACACCAGTCACACTTTATCAGAAAAAATAAATAGCAGCTTTTCAGTAACATACGTGCAGTTTCGCTTCCTGGTCTGTAAGATCACTGCACACACATATTGTGTCTGAGGAACATTAAAATAAGTGGTTGAATTATTTGCATCACAAACACATAAAATAATAAAGCCAACTCAGAGAGTGAGAAAGCATGTTTGTACGTTAGATGTAATGCTTGTGTCTGAACAGTGTTGTTGTGTGGAAGTCTGAGAGGTTGAAAAGGAACTGTACAAAAAGAGGTGAGGTGGAACTGAGAGCTCCTGAGTTTGTAGGTGGTTGAAACTCATCAAACAGCAGTTGTGTTTTATTGTAATGCTTGACTAAGGTAGGCGCCGCTCTGATAGTAAAGAGCGTTATCATCTAGCCATTCATTAAAGATCTGGATACAGGCAGCATTTTTCATTTGATCAAAACAAAGTATATGCAACTCTGACTGGCGGCCATTTGTTCTTTGCTGGGAGGCACTGTGGTGGTCCGTCTGTTGATGTTGAGCATGTGTTTTATTTAAATTTGTGACAGTGTGATTACACACCCCGATGCATCACAAGTGACAGCGATGACAGGCGGCAGATTTAGTGGACAGTCTGAACTTCAGTCTCATGCTCTGTCAGTGCAGTGTGAGTGCAGTGGGCTTAGACTGTGGAGAGGAAACACTTTGAAATGACTGAGAGGATATGAAAGACTTCCTCCCAGAATCCTTTGCCATTGGTCACTGACACTGAAACCAGACAGACTGAAAAAACACATACTCTAAAAAAAAGGCCACTGAGCCATTTCTGTGAACCTTTACTCAGAAAATATAATCAGAATCTACCTCATCCCTCAGGCAGTTTACATTTGATACTAGTTGCTGTATTTCACTTGTGCAACAGTTGGCAAATGTACCAATGAAAACATATCAAATGTCATTGTATATTATCTGACCTTTTACACATGTACAGTGGTGATAAGAAGTATGTAAAAAGTTCGAGGTAACCGCCTACATAGTACTGGCTGATGAAAGGGTGTTGCCCACAGGTATGTTTTCCTTACTGCACAGATGTAGTGGGAATTCAGTTGCAGTTTCTCAGAATGGGATCCTGTCTGTCTACCTCTGGTGGAGACATGGGGGCAGTGCTTAACAAAGGCTTTCATCAGCCATGATTCCCATCAGTGCAGGAGAGAGTGTGGTCTGTGTGTGTGTGTGTGTGTGTGTGTGTGTGTGTGGGAGGAAGTCCCACTGCTGAAGAGGAAAACAAGCTTCAATAGAGGAAGAATGGGGCTGATACATCCAGCTGCGAGAAGGAAATGGTTCATTTTACATGGCCCTGCAAAGAAACAACACACACTTTCACACGCTTTCACTGTATGAGCAGGTAAAAAAACTTTACTAAATCCATTCGCTTCTGCTTTCATAGCCTACGTCCCCACAACAACAATGAAAAAAATAACGCAGCGTGGTCAACAATAGCATTTATTCAGTGTCTGAATAGGGGTAGTTTTACTTTGAGACGAGGTTCATTTGTTATAAATTCAGTCCACTCAGTACTGTTGCTCGCCATATCAACAGGGGGCAGTCATCCTCACAGGCGGAACGGCGAAAACATAAGGTCGTTTCTTGTCGGATGCATTTTCCCTGCGCACTTTTAGAAAGACGCGCCGCATTCTCACGTTGTCACCGGTGTTGCTGCGAATGTGAGTGTATATTTCCTATGATTAATATTATAAATGTTTTACAATCGCTTATGTATCCACATCGCTGCAAAGTAGTGCGTTTACGATATGAATAACATACTCGCTCTCGCGTTACGTCTTCAGACTGTAAGAGCAGCAACAAACCTTTGATTAGAGCTAGCTTATATGCTAACATAACATTAGCTAGCATGAGCGTTGTCGATAAGTCAACAGGATTGCGTTTGCTTTGACTTGTCATTTATGTCAGATTCTGTTTACCCACGACTTAATGGTTGCTGTGTATGTTAAAATAATAAAGTAATAAAGTATTACAAATAGAGGCACAGCGACTTGGCTAACAACCATCGAGCCACTAATGTTGATAACGTACGTTAGGACCGTAACTATGACAACCGACTGGACAAGGCTCATTCTTCCAACTTAGGGATAATTTATTTAGCACTTCAGCTCAGATCACTTACGGAATATTATCTGTTTGCACATGGATGAAATCTGGTGCTGTTTTTTTATTATTATTTCTAATTTAATACAAGCCTCCACAGTACGTCAGAATGTAGCCTTGGTGTTGGCCTTTGCAATGCAGTGAGCAGTTTGGTATTTATGATAGAAAAATAAGCAAAAGGTAAAAATCAGTCATTGGGAATTTAGGTCTCTGTATCTCAAGACAAAGACCACTATGTAGATTAGCTACTTTATGTTTTAACGCAGTCTATAAGACAAAGAATGCTTGAATTAAGATTTCGCTTCCTCTTGTGTTTTTCCATTTAATGACATAACAAGGCATGTGGATTGTTGAAATAAAGTGAGACAAGTGTTTTTTTATATATCTATTGAAATCCATTTATTTGGATATTGATGATGTTTGGTCTGTTTTACTTGATGCAGATGGCAACTACAAAGGTTCCAGAGGTTCGTGACATCATGCGGATTGAGAGAATTGGTTAGTGCAAATCTGTTGATAAATATTATGAAATATCATTGACACCTTGCAAATGAACGGTTGTTTATTTACTCTGTGTCGATAAATGTTGTGTACTCTCTTTTCCAAATTAGGTGAAACTTAATGTGTTAAATCTTCTCTCGTGTTCAGGTGCACATTCTCACATTCGTGGCCTTGGTTTGGATGATGCTTTGGAGCCTAGACAGGTAGAGTTAAGTTGGGTGTGATTTATAGATGTAAGACTTGAGAGCAGTACTTAGTTGTATGATAACTCTCTATGTATAACTCAGTATATCAAATGTATTTGAATTCCACTGTGTAAGTAAAAATGAGGGAATGTTAAGACCAAATTGGAATACAACACAGTATGTTTTTAAAATTACGTCAAGGGTACCTTTTTTTATATTCACTTGCAGGTGTCTCAGGGGATGGTTGGCCAGCTGGCCTCCCGCCGGGCTGCAGGGGTCATTCTGGAGATGATCAAGGATGGTCACATTGCTGGCAGGGCAGTACTGATTGCTGGCCAACCTGGCACAGGAAAAACTGCCATTGCAATGGGTAAGGGTTTTCCAGAATGCATTGTCATTTCACCATCCTCTCATGTTTTTGTAAAGCCACAGTTCCTGCTTCCAGATTGATTTGTTGACAATATGTTAAGTTGAAATTTGTTTCATGCAGGAATCGCTCAGTCTCTCGGCCCTGATACACCCTTTACGGCGCTGGCTGGTAGTGAGATCTTCTCTCTTGAGATGAGTAAGACCGAGGCACTCAGCCAAGCTTTTAGAAAAGCGATTGGAGTGAGGATCAAGTAGGTGTTGAGCAGCAATCATTCTGTTTTGTCATTCTCTTTATTTGTGTGTTTGTTTTAAACATTTGTTTGTTTTTTTACAGAGAAGAAACAGAGATAATTGAGGGAGAAGTGGTGGAAATCCAGATTGATAGACCAGCCACTGGAACGGTAGAATGCTGACTTTGGTGTCAGCTGTTGCCTGCTTTGCAATTTTTTAAAAACAATAACAACCCACTTAGATTATTGTTACACCTAAAAATATTGTTTTCGCTTAGGGAGCTAAAGTAGGAAAGCTGACTCTAAAGACAACTGAGATGGAGACGATCTATGACTTGGGCAACAAGATGATCGATAGCCTCAGTAAAGAGAAGGTTCAAGCAGGGTAATTAAATCTCTTATGTATATTTAAAAGAGCTGTCCAAACCTGTTATATATATATACACACACACTGAGGCATCTTGGACGTCATTTGTGATTTAAACTGTATTTTTCTCTTGTTTGTCAGAGATGTTATTACCATCGACAAAGCCACTGGAAAGATTAGCAAGCTGGGTCGCTCCTTCACCAGAGCCAGAGACTATGATGCCATGGGAGCTCAGGTATGAGGTCACATTACTGAAACCCAGATGCCCAAACAGATGAACAAGAGCATGTTTGTTTTTTGTATAAAAGGGTACTAATTTACTTCTTATATAATGGTTTCCAATGAATTTGTCAACTAAAACTATCCATGTTTATGTACAGTATTGTTAGCATCTAAAATGCATAAGGATATCGTTGATATGATTCTTACCTATAATTCGCTTGGGCATATTGATTTATAATACACTTTTATTTACTTTGTCAAATTGTGTGTAATTTAATGCTGTCTATTTTTTAAATCTGACTTTTTTAAATATCTTGATAGACACAGTTTGTGCAGTGTCCAGAGGGAGAGCTGCAGAAGAGGAAAGAGGTGGTCCATACAGTGTCCCTCCATGAAATTGATGTTATCAACAGTCGTACACAAGGCTTCCTGGCTCTGTTCTCCGGTGACACTGGAGAGATTAAGTCTGAAGTCCGTGAGCAGATTAATGCTAAAGTGTGTGAGTGGAGGGAAGAAGGCAAGGCAGAGATCATTCCAGGGGTATGTTTAACTCTGTGTGTGTGTGTGTTTGTGTTTGTTTGTTTGTTCGTTTTCTTTTTCTATGTTATTGCTTCCATCTGATTTTTCCACATCTGTGACACCAGGTGTTATTTATTGATGAGGTCCACATGCTGGACATGGAGTGTTTCTCTTTCCTCAACCGTGCCCTCGAGAGTGACCTGTCCCCTGTCCTCATAATGGCTACAAACAGAGGCATCACCCGGTACTGTTTCTATCTGCCTTTATCCCGAACCGCTTCATACGAGTTGTCATCTAAGAATACATGAATAGTGACCTTTTTGTTTTGTTGCATTTTTAAATATATTTGAATAAGAAGTGCTTTTTAAAATATTTATACATGCTTTACAGTTTGTCTAAATAAAAACAGTTTTTGAGTCCTTTTTTTTTTAAACCCTGAACATGTATAACGTCACCCTGATTATCCTCCCTTTCAGTATCCGTGGCACCAACTATCAGAGCCCTCATGGGATCCCAATTGACTTGCTGGATCGCCTCCTCATCATTGCCACCTCCCCTTACACTGAAAAGGAGACAAGGCAGATCCTCAAGATCCGGTGAGAACCTTCTCTCATCATCCATCACAGATTTGTTTAATCTTTTCAGCGTAGAAATAAAGTGAAACTGGATGAGGTTTTATTTCAGGTGTGAGGAGGAGGATGTGGAGCTGAGTGAGGAGGCTCACACCGTCCTGACTCGCATTGGCATGGAGACGTCGCTGCGTTATTCCATTCAGCTGATAAGCACTGCAGGACTGGTTTGTCGTAAGCGCAAGGTAAGTTCTGTCGGAACAAGCAGATTTTATTGCTGTGCCTGGAAAACATGTGAAAAAGCCTTATCATCAATATCTGTACAATGAGAACAATTGTACAATGTAACTGAGACACTGTCGCCATTGGCCTGAGTGCTGGGATCATGTTTATGTTCTGGCTTCTTCAGGGGACAGAGGTTCAAGTGGAAGATATAAAACGTGTCTATTCTCTGTTCTTGGATGAGGCCAGATCCTCACAGTACATGAAGGAGTATCAGGATTCCTTCCTCTTTAATGAAACACGTGAGTTTGCTGTTTATCCTCTGTTTTTTTCACCAGTTAAATCAGCATCCAGCAATGCATTGAATTGCTGACACAGACTCTTATCCAGGGACACTTGCTGCAATCTGCTGCAGTCATTAGAGTCAATCAGCTTGATTGGTTTGTTGTTTCACTGCAAACCAGGCGACATATACACACACAAATACAAATACATGGCAGAAATCTAGCTCAGATTAGCTCTGCAATAGGCACAGCTCTCCCTTCATCTTAAAAATAAATTCAAATCCAGTAAAATAATAACTTGTTCATTATGATAAATAAAAAGAAACTTAAATATTTGTTTCCGTTGTTGTATTTCAGAAACGCCTGTAATGGACACATCATAATGACGATAACTTCTGTTTTCATACTGTGTAAAGCATTTATGTTGTCGATCATTGTTTGGGTTTGCATTTTATTAGGAGAATTTCTATCTGAATTTGACTTTGGCATTGAATTGAACATTAACGGTAGAAATCAGTTGCCATAATTTTTTTGTTTGATTTCCATGACGCTTGTATTAATACTGTTTTAATTTCAAATAAATCTTTCAAAATTTGGCATATCTGAGTCCTGTGCATCATTATTTCTTTGTATACTTTCCTTCACAATGGTTTATTTTCATGAAAAATGTCAAATACTGTAGGCTTTTATTGGCACTCTGGTTTTCCTCTTTCTCCATGTCTTATGCAGTATAAAATCCCCACCATATGATAAAAAAAAATAACTGGACAAAATATGTATTTATGCAAGCCGAAATGTATAATACTGTACATGCCCTGATGATGATTTAAGATTGTTTTTATAACTGTTGAGAACTTGTGTACTTTTTCTAAAATTTAAAGACACTTATCCATCATGCAGTGTATCACAGCATTTAATATCATATGCTACCAAACACCAAATACTTGGAGCCTCATCTCAGGATGAATTTTAAGCATCTCCTTACAAGAAAACTGGATCATGTTTATGTTCTGGCTTCTTCAGGGGACAGAGGTTCAAGTGGAAGATATAAAACGTGTCTATTCTCTGTTCTTGGATGAGGCCAGATCCTCACAGTACATGAAGGAGTATCAGGATTCCTTCCTCTTTAATGAAACACGTGAGTTTGCTGTTTATCCTCTGTTTTTTTCACCAGTTAAATCAGCATCCAGCAATGCATTGAATTGCTGACACAGACTCTTATCCAGGGACACTTGCTGCAATCTGCTGCAGTCATTAGAGTCAATCAGCTTGATTGGTTTGTTGTTTCACTGCAAACCAGGCGACATATACACACACAAATACAAATACATGGCAGAAATCTAGCTCAGATTAGCTCTGCAATAGGCACAGCTCTCCCTTCATCTTAAAAATAAATTCAAATCCAGTAAAATAATAACTTGTTCATTATGATAAATAAAAAGAAACTTAAATATTTGTTTCCGTTGTTGTATTTCAGAAACGCCTGTAATGGACACATCATAATGACGATAACTTCTGTTTTCATACTGTGTAAAGCATTTATGTTGTCGATCATTGTTTGGGTTTGCATTTTATTAGGAGAATTTCTATCTGAATTTGACTTTGGCATTGAATTGAACATTAACGGTAGAAATCAGTTGCCATAATTTTTTTGTTTGATTTCCATGACGCTTGTATTAATACTGTTTTAATTTCAAATAAATCTTTCAAAATTTGGCATATCTGAGTCCTGTGCATCATTATTTCTTTGTATACTTTCCTTCACAATGGTTTATTTTCATGAAAAATGTCAAATACTGTAGGCTTTTATTGGCACTCTGGTTTTCCTCTTTCTCCATGTCTTATGCAGTATAAAATCCCCACCATATGATAAAAAAAAATAACTGGACAAAATATGTATTTATGCAAGCCGAAATGTATAATACTGTACATGCCCTGATGATGATTTAAGATTGTTTTTATAACTGTACTGAGAACTTGTGTACTTTTTCTAAAATTTAAAGACACTTATCCATCATGCAGTGTATCACAGCATTTAATATCATATGCTACCAAACACCAAATACTTGGAGCCTCATCTCAGGATGAATTTTAAGCATCTCCTTACAAGAAAACTGACAGGTCACGAACCTAAACAACAAAGATTCTCTTTAACCAAAAACAACGGCACTTCTTCATAACATGGACTCTTACCATACTGGCTTTATACTGTCTTGTACACAAATCAGTATTGCTGCAATATGCTATCATTTTGTAAACCAATTTCTGTAATTCAATCAGAAACTAAGAACTGTACTGTATGTTCTTTACATATGTAGGAATAGTATAAATATAGATAGAAAATACAGTATTGCCTGTCAGCCCTGTGTTTTTATCACTACCATGCCTTCTTCGAGGCTTCTAGCATACATTGCATCCTTGGGTATACTGAATTTTTAATGTATGTATCATGTAGCTTATCATGGTTTGATTTACAGTATTTACAGTTTTGTTAATGTATGGTTTTGAATATAAATATAAGATTTAGAAATAAGAAAACAGTTAGACAACTGTGTAAATTAAATGCAGTTGTACAACAGCAGTTAGGTTATTCACAGAAGTCCACACCGACAGCTGTTGTGTTGACTCCTGAGTCAAGTTCCTGTGCGTGTGCGTGTGTGTTTGTGTGTGTGTTTTGTGAAAGTGAACAGCGTATAAGTAATGTGTGTTGCCAATCATTCGACAAAATGGAATAGATCAATTGTGACAAATACATCTTGTTAGGAGAAAATAATGGGATCCAATCATTTAAATGTCACCACAAGGTGGAGCCAAAGGATCCCCCACTGTAGGAAACAATCCAAGAAAACAAGAGCTCTCTCTTTTTTTTTTTTTTACAAAAAAAAAGCTACCTTTACGATATACAGTTTTGCATCATTAAATTTATTAAAGCTCTCTTAACTGTATGAGAAGGGTGAGCCTGTAAAGAGAAGTCAGTCCTTACACATATACTGTAGGCGTTATCTTACACCTGCACACACAGTAGAACAAATTTCCACACAAATATGTTCTTCATTTTCCATGAAAAATTGTGTTTTTTATGTTTTTGCTCGCTTGCCAGTTGAATTACCACTCAGTCTGCCTACTGTGAATAAATGATATGCGTCAGGAGATGAAAAAACTGTTTTCATTCAGTCCTTAATTAGCCGATCTCACTATTTCCGGGTTGCGGTCGTGACTTTTCTTTGACAGAGGATAGCGACTTCTTGTCACAACATTACACGGAAGAAAACAATGGCGCAATCCAAGAAGAACTTCTGCTTTATACCACAATGTAGTAATGTTTCTAGACAGAAACAGCCGTTTTTATATTTACACTAGTTTACGAAAGTGGAAGACCTGAGAGGAAAGTGGTTCAGGGCGACATGAGGGCGTGTAGTTTGTTATTGGAAAAGGAAAAAATGCACTTTACTGCCTCCGACTACTGCAAGGGTACAGCGCGGCTGAAGACTGGAGCTGCTCCCAGGCACTTCAACAGCAAGTATTGTGAAATTACTCAAAGAAAGCCATTTGTTTACGAGAAATTTACAGTATGTGAGTCCAGACAAGTCAACAAAGCCAGAGAGCATGACTGCGCGACACGCCCCCCTGCCGGTAAGCACGGCTGTTCTGTATTATGCTAACGTCATCATTAGATGTTTCACTATCGCTTAGCACGTTCTGACGTTTCGGGTTTACCTAAGCAGGTTAATTAGTGTGCGTTCACAGGGTTACTTCCTATACGTTTAAACAAGCATAGAAAATTACATCAATCTAGAAATACAGTTGAGCATGATTCGTGTAAATACGATAGTGTATACGTCCAATAAAAGAACTTGACAACTATGCTAGTTAGCAAAACACAGAATCATCGGAGGAGACCAAGGGATACAACCCAAGTGTAAAAATGGCCGGAGTACTCTTTTAACTCATCCTGCAGCGTTGAGTGGATTTCCACAAAACCTATATCAAACCGTGCAGAATTATCAGGACTGGTCTGACTTTGACTTGTGATAATTATTTGTAGTTTTCGCGTACATCTTAAAAAACGCGATGGCCAAGTCCCATAGGAATGAATGGGAAACGAGGTGAGCGAGGACAAAAACGGGAACTAAAATTAGACGTCTGATGACATCACCCTGTGTGTTGACATGACCACTGTGTGATGTCATCAATAACATCACGCTCATAATTACACACACAGATAATATTGTTTCTCTGGATGCATTTATAATCAAGCAGTAGCATCAGGCCCACTCAAAAATCTTCTAGTTTTTTTTATTTTACAGTCTTGAAAACATTGAATGCTTGTATTAAGATTTTGCTCCCTCGTGTGTTTTTCCATTTAATGACATAACAAGGCATGTGGATGGTTGAAATAAACTGACACAAGTATTTTTGAATATCCATTTATATTTGTATATTGAGGATGTGTGCTCTGTTTTTTACTTGATGCAGATGGCGACTACAAAGGTTCCTGAGGTCCGTGACATCATGCGGATTGAGAGAATTGGTGAGGACATATCGTACATAAATATCGTATTAAATGTTACTGACATTATTTACATAGATATTCTGCCTCTTAAATTGTATATGAATGCAAATTAATGATTACTTGAGTTACATTTTGTCAGTTTTGATGGATGTTAGCTCTCTTTTTCACATGAAGTTATAATTAATGTGTTTGATTTTCTCGTGTTCAGGTGCACATTCTCACATTCGTGGCCTTGGTTTGGACGATGCGTTGGAGCCTAGACAGGTAGAGTTAAGTTAGGCGTGATTTATAAATGTGTGACTAGATGCAGGTGGGACTGTTATATGTGAATAAAACACAGTATGATGGACAGAAGTTCATTAACATGTTTTTAATTTGGCCTGAAGGATAATATTGAATGATGTTGATAATGTTGAATGAAAATGTCAGTGAATGTCTTCGCCTGCAGGTGTCTCAGGGGATGGTTGGCCAGCTGGACTCCCGTCGGGCTGCAGGAATCATTCTGGAGATAATCAAGGACGGTCATGTGGCTGGCAGGGCAGTACTGATCGCTGGCCAACCTGGCACAGGAAAGACTGCCATTGCAATGGGTAAGGGTTTTCCGGAATGCAATGTCATTTCACCATCCTATCCTGGAAGTGGGATTGTTGCTTTGCATCAATGTGTAATTGGCTTTAGTTATGTTTTTGTAAAGCCACAGTTCCTGCTCTCAGATTGATTTGCTGAGCACATGTTAAGTTGAAATTTGTTTCATGCAGGCATCGCTCAGTATCTCGGCCCTGATACACCATTCACAGCAATGACTGGTAGTGAGATCTTCTCTCTTGAGATGAGCAAGACCGAGGCACTCAGCCAAGCTTTTAGAAAAGCGATTGGAGTGAGGATCAAGTAGGTGTTGAGCAACAATCATTCTGTTTTGTCATTCTCTTTATTTGTGTGTTTGTTTTAAACATCTGTTTCTTTTTTTACAGAGAAGAAACAGAGATAATTGAGGGAGAAGTGGTGGAAATCCAGATTGATAGACCAGCCACTGGAACGGTAGAATGCTGACTCTGGTGTCAGTTGTTGCCTGCTTTGCAATTTTTAAAAAAAACAATAACAACCCACTTAGATTATTGTTACACCTAAAAATATTGTTTTCGCTTAGGGCGCCAAAGTAGGAAAACTGACTCTAAAGACAACTGAGATGGAGACGATCTATGACTTGGGCAACAAGATGATCGATAGCCTCGGTAAAGATAAGGTTCAAGCAGGGTAATTAAATCTCTTATGTATATTTAAAAGAGCTGTCCAAACCTGATATATATATATATATATACACACACACACACACACACACACACACACACACACACACACACACACACACACACACACACACACTGAGGCATGTTGGATGGTCATTTGTGATTTAAACTGTATTTTTCTCTTGTTTGTCAGAGATGTTATTACCATCGACAAAGCCACTGGAAAGATTAGCAAGCTGGGTCGCTCCTTCACCAGAGCCAGAGACTATGATGCCATGGGAGCTCAGGTATGAGGTCACATTACTGAAACCCAGATGCTCAAACAGATGAACAAGAGCATGTTTGTTTTTTGTATAAAAGGGTACTAATTTACTTCTTATATAATGGGTTCCAATGAATTTGTCAACTAAAACTATCCATGTTTATGTACAGTATTGTTAGCATCTAAAATGCATAAGGATATGGTCTATATGATTCTTACCTATAATTTGCTTGGGCATATTGATTTATAATACACTTTTATTTACTTTGTTTACTTTGTCAAATTGTGTGTAATTTAATGCTGTCTATTTTTTAAATCTGACTTCTTTAAATATCTTCATAGACACAGTTTGTGCAGTGTCCAGAGGGAGAGCTGCAGAAGAGGAAAGAGGTGGTCCATACAGTGTCCCTCCATGAAATTGATGTTATCAACAGTCGTACACAAGGCTTCCTGGCTCTGTTCTCTGGTGACACTGGAGAGATTAAGTCTGAAGTCCGTGAGCAGATTAATGCTAAAGTGTGTGAGTGGAGGGAAGAAGGCAAGGCAGAGATCATTCCAGGGGTATGTTTAACTCTGTGTGTGTGTGTGTGTGTTTGTGTGTGTGTGTGTTTGCTTCTTCTGTGTTATTGCTTTTTCTATGTCATTGCTTCCATCTGATTTTTCCACATCTGTGACACCAGGTGTTATTTATTGATGAGGTCCATATGCTGGACATGGAGTGTTTTTCTTTCCTCAACCGTGCCCTCGAGAGTGACCTGTCCCCTGTCCTCATAATGGCTACAAACAGAGGCATCACCCGGTACTGTTTCTATCTGCCTTTATCCCGAACCGCTTCATATGAGTTGTCATCTAAGAATACATGGATTGTGACCCTTTTGTTTTTGAGTAGTGCATTTTAAAATATTCATACATGCAATATAGTTTGTTTTGATGAGTAATTGAAGTAATTGAGTAAATGAACATGTATGACGTCACCCTGATTATCCTCCCTTTCAGTATCCGCGGTACAAAGTATCAAAGTCCTCATGGGATCCCTGCTGACTTGCTGGATCGCCTCCTCATCATTGTCACCTCCCCTTACACTGAAAAGGAGACAAGGCAGATCCTCAAGATCCGGTGAGAACCTTCTCTCATCATCCATCACAGATTTGTTTAATCTTATCAGCGTAGAAATAAAGTGAAACTGGATGAGGTTTTATTTCAGGTGTGAGGAGGAGGATGTGGAGCTGAGTGAGGAGGCTCTCACCGTCCTGACTCGCATTGGCATGGGGACGTCGCTGCGTTATGCCATTCAGCTGATTAGTCAAGCAGGACTGGTTTGTCGTAAGCGCAAGGTAAGTTCAGTCAAAACAAACAGATTTTATTGCTGTGCCTGGAAAACATGTGAAATCTTGACATAAATATCTGTATAATGAGTTATAATGTCAGTAATGTAGACATTGTCGCTGTTGGCCTGAGTCCTAAGATCGTCTTTATGTTCTGGCTTCTTCAGGGGACAGAGGTTGAGGTGAAGGATATTAGACGGGTCTATTCTCTGTTTGCGGATGTGGCCAGATCTTCTGAGTACATGAAGGAGTATCAGGATTCCTTCCTCTTTAATGAAACACGTGAGTTTACTGTTCACCCTCTTTGTCTCTCACCAGTTAAATCGGCATCCAGCAGTGCAATGAAATGCTGATGCAGACTCTTATCCATTGGCATCTGCTATAATCTGCTGCAGTCACGAGAGACAATCAGCTTGATTGGTTAGTTGTTTCACTGCAAAGCAGGCAAGAGATACAAATATACACAAATACAAATACATGGCAGAAATCTGGCTCAGATTAGCTCTGCAAATCCAGTAAAATAATAAGAAAAATACTTCAAGGTTTTTTTGTTGTTGTATTTACGTTTCTATGTTATCTTTTCTCTGAATTGTTTGGGTTCATTATTGTTTGGTTCTGGGTCTAGTTTCTTTTCCATGCCGTCTTTTACGTGCCTTAGTCTGGCGTAACTGTTGTGACTTTGTTGCAGGAAATTCCATTCCCTTTTGTTCTTCAAGAGCCCTTTCAGTGTACTTTAGCGCCCTCTTGTGACTAGTCCTGCTGCTGCAGCTCTGCGCTCGTGGTCTTGAACGGTGTTCATCGTTGTCGGCCATTGTCTATTTTACACAGCTTCTAATTCAACAAGTGTTTATGAAAATTGCCATTTCATGTCACCTTCAGACCACAACATATACAGCAACAAAATACTTTCAAAATAAGACTACTTCCT
The DNA here is from genome assembly GCA_016785345.1 of Trinectes maculatus. Classification (NCBI taxonomy): domain Eukaryota; kingdom Metazoa; phylum Chordata; class Actinopteri; order Pleuronectiformes; family Achiridae; genus Trinectes; species Trinectes maculatus. Next base: position 1,292,753 of record JAFBJQ010000491.1, on the reverse strand, counting down.
GTTATATGGAAGCTGCACAAGACCTAAAACAATACATAAACCCTTAAATTGAAAAATCACATTAGACAACGTTGTAATCAGGCTTGGGGAGTAATGGATTACATTTATCAGCGTTGCGTAATTAGGATACAGTGTAACTGTGATCTGTTACATAATGGCATAAAAGTAATCAGATTACTGGTATATTTGATAAAAGGGGATCACTTAGCAGGATTACATCCTCGTATAGTTTACAACACCGCAGCAGTATTACAACAACAGTACTGTATTAAGTGTCTTAATTGCTTACAGACACGATATCTCATTGTCTTCTTCCTCCTGCTGAGAAGAAAATAAAATAACATTGTAAACATAGTGGCCAGATATAATAACCATATTAAGACAAAAAATGTATGGTCTACATAACCTTGTTTACCTTAGTTACATCAGAGACATTTCTGACTGGTATCTCTGTCTGCTTCATCTTGTCATAGCTAGTTTTATCCATGACTGATAATGAAAGAAAATGTCCTCCTTCCTTCACAAGCATAATAACATCTTCCAGGCATTTCTCTTCCACCTTATGGCCATTGACTTCAATAACCACATCACCCACATGTAGTCCTGCTCTCTGCCCAGAGCCTCCAAAAGCCACCTAGAGGAGAAATAAATACATTTAAAGACAATGATTTTTAAAAACAATTATATCATTTAACTCATTGTAATGCGGTATGTTATCACCCACCTGGCTGATGAAGGTCCCAGGACTCTGTGGGACACATCCCAGATTAAAGCCGAATCCCAAAGGGCCTTTTTGGAGAGAACAGAATCTGGGTTTGCACAAGTTATCTGTTTCTTTCTGTGATGACTCCTCTGCTTCAGAGACTGGTGCATGACTCCTCTTGTCTTTCTCAGCTGCAGCATCCTCACAGAAGAGAAGAGGTGACAGACCCAACTGCAGGAACAAAACATGGAAAACACTGATCTCTATGTCTCTATATGGATAAGAATTGCATTTAGCTTTGTCTGTATATGGTTTACAATTTAGGGCTAATTTTTGGGCTATTTCTTCCCCGTTGTTATGATTGCAGAATTATCTTTAAATTGACTGGTGCAAGTTATGAGGATTTATATTACACTGACTTGAGTCAAAGATTTTGCCACTAACAATATCTTTACTCTTTTTTCTCTTTTCAACCCCACAGAGACACTCACCTTGGTGTAAAACTCTAGTCCCTGGGAAGTGATGGTGGTGAGGGAAACCTGCTGTCCACTCTTTCTCACTCTGTCCACAATCTCTTCATGGGTAAGTGTCTCCGCTGACTCTCCGTTGATCTCCAGCAACATCTCTCCGTCCTGCATTCCTGCTCTATCTGCTGGACCGCCTCTGTTCATCTCACCCACAACATGACCTGTTGTGGGTGAGATGAAATGAAGATGAAATGATGAAAAACAATAAAATGTATTTTGTTTTAAAAAGACTTCAAAGCTTAGGCGTATATATCTTACATATGCGTTTTGATGGTGTCCTCTCCAGCCTCAGGAGGAAGCCATAGCCCTCAGGCCCAGAGACCAAGTGGAGTTTTCTTGCCCTATGCGGCAGGTTATGTTGAACAGCCATGGTGGGCAGAATAGGCATCTTCTGTCGCGTATAGTTCTTCTCACTCTCACTGTCAATCACTAGGATGGTGATGTGATCGCAACATTTTTTCATCTATACAGTAGAAAACACTTTTTTACAAAGTGCTGAATAAATTGTATATCTTGTTCTTGTGTTGAGCACAGGTCAGACATCGTTTAAGTTGCTTTTTGGAGAAATCCAGTAAAGGACCAGTGTGATTTTATATTTTCGGCATTTGAAATATTGAAACGCTTTTCTTGCACCCACACAATTTTTACAAGATGCTTGATTACAAAAAAGTTGAATGAGTACCATCCTGTTGAGTGCAGAATGTGTGAGGTCAGACACTGTTGCTCCATTCATCCACACCAGACGGTCTCCCTTACACACCCCTGCCTTTTCAGCTGCACCTCCTGCTGTCACCAGGCTCACGCAGAAGCAGCCTTTCTCTCCTGCTGTGCAGAAACAGGAGGAGCAGTGGAATAACATTAAATGTCAGACATCTAACCCTGAACCTTGGACTTGTGATTATCAAGAAGAAGCGTTACCCTCCACAGGTGAGAAGCTGATGCCCAGACCTGAGACAGGATTCCTGGTGATGTGACAAAGTCTGGGTGGTTTACAGCCCTCACCCTTGTGTGTCCTGGCCAGACATCGGAGGTCCTGACCTCCTAACACAGCCTGCTCGTACTCTTTCCCATCCAAAACTAGTAAACACAGCTGGTGTCCGCTTAGCTTTATCATCCTGGAAACCTCATTCGTGAAGAGGGAAATACGAATTAAGAATTCACTTATTTCTTCAGAGTGGTTTCTGAGTGGTTAATTATGTCAATACTTCATCTTACCTCCGGGTGGGGAACATCATCAACATAATGGTTGTTGACTTCTAAAAGTCTGTCTCCATCTTGAAGGCCACTGCACCTCGCCACTCCCCCAAACACTACATTTCTGATTATGTGACCCTGGCGACCCCTCTCCACTCGAAGGTGAAAGCCAAAGGTCTCCCCCTCCTCTCGTCTAAGAACACACAGACGTGGGCTGGGTGTCGGCGCAGTGTCTGAGCAGGAAGAGACAAAGAAGTGCTTTTACACAGCTTTTATACTTTCCTCGTGTTTAAATCCAAGCAGGAAAGGTAGAAATGTTTCCTACCTGCATCATCTGAAATGACCATCACTGGGTTGTCTATTCCCTCTTTAGGATTAAATGTAAATTTCCTGGAGGAGACATGAGATACAATTAGCCTTCAGTCACTACTGGCTATGAGATTTGGTTGAGTGGTAGATTATAATTTATTATGATTTAAAGTATGCTTTCTGTTATAGGTCCCCCATAAGACTTTGCAGATAAGTTAAAATGCAATAAAAACATACTTGTCGTCTAAATATGATAACAATTATGCTTTGTTAATATTAATTGCACAGCCTCGTCAGTATAATGACAATAACAGTGTTTATCTGTTCGCTGAGCCTGATCATCTGACCATGATCTTTGTACACAGTGGCAGTGCCATGTTCACATTGAACCTCGAAGTGAAGCTGAAATCAAGAGATTGTTTTATAATTTATATAAACACTGGTGTACATGCAGTTAGACAGAAAGCTGACTTACTCTTTCAACCCTATAATGTCCACCAAACCTTGAAAACAGAAATCATATGAATCATAAAATGGTTTAAGTAGCATGCATATCTGCCACAATGATTACACGTAACACTGTTTCCATTATCTTCATTGATCTGCATTGATATCATTCACCCCAGATCAGAGATCACAGTACAGAAACACATATAAAACACAATCATTTACAGAACAAAAATATAATGGTATGTTAATATGAACTTACGGTGCTGTCAACATCTACGTGGTTCTTGCCACTAAGCTATGGCACATCAGTCTGACAATAAGAAAGGTGTCTGAACCATGGATAATATATCTACTGACTCTGACTATTAGCAGAGGTCCTGTAAAATAGGGTTTGACTACGTGATTGCCTTTCATCTTTGATCTCTCTAAAGGAATTTTAAAACAGAAATCTATTATCTATTGCTTTTCCTTGGCAGGAGGCAATTACGTCTGGCTTTGGATAAGAGGCCGGTTATACCTTGGACAGGTCACCAGCCTATCACAGGGCAACAAACAGAGACAAACAACCATTCACCCTCCATATTCATACCTACAATAAATGTAGAGTCTTGAGTTAACCTAACTTCAATGTGCAAAGACATGCACATTGGACCTGAAACCAGCAGATGGAGGGGATAACATGCAGACAGCACACAGAAAGAGTGCTTTTTGCCTGTGAATCACTTGCTTTGGTTATAAAAGTAAAAAAAACAAAACAAAACAATGTTCCCATTGTTACTATCTGACAAAATTGTAGCAGATACACATTGTTCGGGTCTAACACTATTTTTTAAACAATTTATTTCCAAAAGAAAGAAAATAGAAGCATCTGAAGAACATTCTAGTACTCGTTGTGTTTTCTCATGTGGCATGTCTGCGTCATCCTGAACAATGTGTAACCAGCTGAGCAGAACTTTTTGTCACTTCAAGGATTTAGCAACATCACTTCAAAAATCCACAGTTTACTCAAGGTCATCCTGTCTCCACATTAAGATTTAAATGTCTTCAGCATACAATCTAAATGACCACTGTCCTTCAGTGTTTAACACTGCTTATCTCTGTTGTTACAATGTCCTCACTTACAGAGTCCACACTTCCCTGGTACAGTGCAAAATCAAAACAAACTACCCAGTGGATTCTATGAGTGATCAGCAGCACACACAGTAACTATCTGACATCTATGTGGCAAAGACGCCTACTTTCCTCAACAGCCTATACCACAGGCACTTTGGTGTAGCTAATGGATCACGGTTTGCTTTTCCACACCATAAACCTTCTTTCTAATGTTCTAGAATGCACTGGTCCCTAAAGATACACACAAAGACAAACAGCAGACAATCAGCAGGGTCTGCTGATAATTACGACTTGAAAATGTTCTGTTCACTTATCACCTGGGAGCAAGATGCACACAGTCAGTTGAATGAGACTAAGAGGAGGTACAGAATTTAACTGTTTTATGTGTATTTCACAGGATAAATATATTTTTGGCTCAGAATAGGACACAAACAGGGCACATACATTATACTTTGAACATTACATCAAAATACTGACAAAGAAAAATAAAAAAATATATATAAAATACCGTAATATGACCACATTAATGAGAAAAACACATTAAGATAACAAAAATCATTTTTAAAAAATGTAAAAATCTTGTACCTGTACTTGATCTCATGTTGTGTCTCTTTCCCAACAGGTAAGCAGTCAGCCACAGGGAGAGAGGTAACAGTGGGAGTGGTACTATCCAAACATTTATTCTGACCCCAGAGACTCCTCCCACGACGGGGACAACAAGCTTAATGTTTAATCTGTGTGAATTTTTGAGCAGAGACATTTCTGAGTATTGCCTGAGTCACACTGTGTCATATGCAAAACGTATAAGAAGATCCTTCCCTACTGTTTGGTCTTCATTATTGACTTTTGTCTGGTTATTCAGGAATTCTGTCGTGTGTGTGTGATGTTTCTCTGCCTGTTCCCATGAGAATTGCATCCAAATGTGGTTTGTAAGCATCAAGGCCACTTGGAGACAAGTCACACGAACAGACCAATAGAAAAGTCCACAGCATATAATAATAACTGGAGTTAATGTTTGACTCATTTTGATAATCGTTTTAACTACGTTGATTGAAATGCCTTTTTAATAAAGTGATCTTGAGGAGTCACTGTTTAAGTTTAACATGTCCCCTCATATTTATATGAGGTTCATATGATGACATCCAGCATCTCAACTCCAGTGTGCTTTGCCATTTGCATTTGCAGGACAGCAGTCAAATGAGGTTATATTGAAACATCCTGAACTTATTTTCTTGATATGCAGCCTGGTAAAGATGGTCCAGATTCTATTAATCATTTACACATGCACATGGCACTTACTGTTGTCACTCCCACGGACATACAGAGAGAATGCAGTGTTTGTTTGAACAAGAAGATTTAATGCAGAGAGATGATAACTCCTGGTCTTTTTCACAGCAGATACTTTATCATGTCACAGCAGGATAAGAGAAGCTATAAATCACTTGGCAAGTGTTAGCTGTTTTCCCCTTGGACGTCTTCTCTTCTAATGTTTTCCAGGAGTTAAATATACTTTTTGTGCAATAATCATACACGGTTTTAATATAGTGTCAGATCAGTGTAAAGCTGTGGCCTGTTTTCAAAGACTTTATCCTTTACCATTAGGACTGTGGTTTTAAACATATTTTCTAGCTTTACTTTGTTTTGTGGCTTCATCGCTTGACAATGTAAAGAAGTCTGTGATCTGCCAAAACATTAAAACCAGTTGACAGCCTTAATCCTGTGGCTGCTGGTGATATAAATCATAAAGAATAGCTTTACACTGTTAAGTCTTCAGATCTTCAAACAATTCTTAGATGAAAATATGCACAAGTGATTTACCGAAAAAAACAAAAAAGCATTTTAGTGATGGAAGAATTCCCTCTGTATACTGACAGTACTGTATACAAAAGGTATCAGCAATCCCCCAACACAGTTCTGTTCTAAGGAATGAAGGACAGCCTCCATAGACACACATCTGTGCCCCATTGTAATCCTACCTTCACTTCATGGTTAAAGAATTATTCATCTTTTGTATGTGAATCATGTCCGTCTATTATGGAGAGAAAAGCACACACACACCATCTACCACAGCCATAAATAACTCCTTCATTGTACTCAACTAGGTGAAGTCGACGACGTCTAATCATCAGTCCACTAGATGGCAACCATATACAAATAAATGCAATGAAAACAATTTTACCCTTTTAATTCAAATGAAACATGCTGAAACAATTGTAGTGGCCGCAAATCTTTCTTCTTCTTGTGTTTGTGCAAGTTAATGACAAGGTCCATGTTTATATATTTACTTAGTGGCAAAACAGGTCTGACCAACCCACTACAGCAGACTCATACATCTAATAATCAAAATGCAGGAACAGCAACAGACCCAGAATTTTCAATATTTCCCCTTCAAATCTTACAGTTGACGTCATTTGACTTTGTTGGACTGAAGCTTTTTTATACCTCAGATTGACATGTGTATTATAGACTGACTCATGGGATCAAAGGCCCACACACAGTCAATTAGTAACTTCACTTGAGCAGGCGTTCAAAGGTTAAGCTGCGCTGCTTGTCACTGAAGAGTAGCTTTGACAATGAAACTAAAACTAGAATTAAATCAAACAATGTGACACAATCTGACTTGCATTTTATTTTAATGTGTCTTAGTATATGCGTAATATAATTTGTCACTAACGCTTAGTTGGACAGCAAATTGTACAGGTTAACTGTGACCTTTTACAGTGTGCCGGTGAGTTTACGTGAACGTACTAAGTGAAAGAGAAGAAGGATAAAGAGAGAACAGGTGTTCTGTATGTTTGTGTTATTATGCTGTCCAAATGAGGGCCTTCTTAAAGTAGAGCAGTGACAGTGATTGGATGGGGAGAGAAAAGAGGGCTTCTATTGGACTTTTCAGTCCTGGGTCTGGAGCCAAGTGTCCACCCACTCCTTCATCAATGATGGGATGCTACCATCCACATGAAGACACGAACATCCCACCTGTGCCTTCATCCTTCCTTAAGCTTTGGAGTGAATTAGTTACCTCAGTGTAGGCTTTATCCCATTTGCCACACATGTCTCATGCATTGCTTCTGCTCTCCAGTCCTCACGTGAGCCTCACTGAGCTACTGGAGATGACATGTTTTTATATAGGGACACAGTGTTGGATAGTCTTTAAGGAACGATTAGGGCAAAGGCTGTAGGACTACTTGTCGTTCTGCATGGAGCTTGAGGCTAATTTGAGCCTCGTGAGGGCCGGTCTGGCATCCATGCAGAGAATCCGAAGGCCACTCTTTTATCATGACACACGTGGTCTCTCTGTAAGTGACTGTGTCTTGTGTTTCCTCGATCTGTGAATCCATGGCAACAGCGGCGTGAATGGTCCATTCAGGACCTCTACAACCTCTGCTGCTGAAAATATAGATCAGTAAACAGATTGTGTCGTTGGTGTGATCTTTTTATCCACCTGAAAAGTTGTTGTGTGATTTCATGAAATGTGGCGACATCAGGAAAATAATAAAACTATTAACTATAACTATAACTTTCGTCTCAGACAAGAAATGTTACAGCTTCTCTTTGGAAATAAAAATAGAATATTTTAATGGGGGTGTGAACATGTGTTAATATTACATTTCTTGATTGAAATTTTTGAAAATACATACTGCCCAAAAGTTCTTCTTAACCCCTGATCCAGTGATGTTATGATGCATGATGCTTCTCTGGCAGAAATTCAAATACCATGTGCCAATTTCCGGTGAGCACACTTTTCTTCAGGAGCAGTTATTGCTGACTCAACAGAACAAGATCTCTGCTAAAAGTTCACTTCATCTGAGACATGTCTTTTTCCAACATTCGCTTTTACATTGGGCAATAACACCCTCTGCCAAAAGAAAATGTGGATGTAAAAAAAGGGAACTGATCACTGGAATGTACACCCCACCCATCATGTATTGCAGGATAGTGAACAAAACACACCAATAATACTTCAATAAGATATCATCGTTTTGTACAAGATGAAAAATATTTTAATATTTTTAGGTATATTTTTGAGTGCAGTGTTTGTCTCTATTAGGTGGACCATGGTGAATATATACATCTATATTTACCAATGATTAATTAT
>JAFBJQ010000491.1:1167385-1284320 GCA_016785345.1 Trinectes maculatus | reverse complement strand
GATCACGAGTTAGTTACGAAAAAAGAGCTCATCAAACCTGATTTTAATGTAATAATTGGTCAATACATGAGCGTTACATTTCAAGAGTTTTTTTTAAATGGGTTTTAATCAGAGTGATCTGATTGGCTCCGAGGAACAAGTGTACAACACGAAGAGATGACGTTAATTCCCAAAGACGAATGATGTGGCAAAAACCAGGGGGCGAACAGAAAGAAGTAGTTCCACTTGTGAACATGTTTTCACGCTTGTTTCATGTTACAGTCTAGTATGGATGTTTGATGTTTAAAAAAAGAATGCTAAACACTTTAAATGTGCAGAGGAATTTCGACTTACTCACGATACAACGCGCTTTTATAAAAGTGACTCGGTATCCATCCGCCTCTTTGAGTTCACTTCCATTTCCGGGATGTTTTCTCTGCTGCCCAGCCTCCATCGCCATTGCAGGTCCAGGGAGTCGGCGTAGTGGCAGTTAGTCGTTAGCTAGGGCAAGCTCGAAAGTAAACAGTCAGGGGACGAAATAAAAAGTCCAATCACACAGACAGCACGTTTTAACAACGCTTTATAGTTAATTCATTTTGGACTTTAGACTTAGAGCCTCCCTGGCTGTCCGACTAGGATCTGAGAGAAGAAGCCGTAGTTTGTTAGCATTAGAAGAAACCGGAGGAGAGTGACAGAGGAACCGCCATGGCTCAGATCCTGCCTATTCGCTTTCAGGAGCACCTGCAGGTATGTGAATGAAAAGTCTCAGTTAATTCTAGTGTGAATGAATAATCAAGTTGTTAAGCAAAGTTTGTCTCTCAGTAATTATTAGTGTATGATTCTTAGCGGCTCTTAAGACTTTTCAAAGTCTAACAAGCTAAGTTAGCTTGCACGAGCTATGCTAACTAGCTTGGCAGGATGGATGACGTTTATCTTAGTTAGCATCTAGCCTTCTTGCTAACACTTTGACGAGCCACCCTTGTTCATGATGTAAGTGGCGAAAGTCTACAATGCAGTTGCCGGCGTTTTATACATATTGCCATAAGGTCGTAATTTAGAGACACTATCTAATTCTGCGCGCACTTCGACTATCATTAGATTCAAGTTCAATTCATTTTCTAGCTGTATATACCGCTCTAGTATACACGGTCACTGTCAACTCAACGATAAGGTTAATTGTCCGTACAACCATAAAATTAATACTCAGCTTTTTATTACCATACTGATGTGATTGAATATGTTTGTGCACAGCACTTTACATCACAGCAACGCAACGACTTAATAAGAAGTAATAGTTATTTTGGACTTAAATATTATTAAGATGAAGATGAGCAGACTGTCATGTTGGTAGGGTGTAGAATGGTCATGTGGTGTGTTGGCTTGTCAGACCCGTGTTGAATGACTTAGCCAGAGTTGGCAGAGGTTCAGACATTCACAGAGTCTGACACCTGTGTTATCTGAGGCAAACTCTTCCCTTGATTTGGCTGTCATGAAGAGGTATCATGTATTTCTGTACATGAATATCTATACCAGGCAAATGGGCTCTCTGTGATTTTACAGCCCAATCCATGAAAATGTTTTGTTCATGCTGTTGTCGGCACCTTTACGATAAACCAACAAAAAAAACTACAGGCTATTTGGGTTTAGTAAGTGGAACATGCTTAGGCTGGAGCACTGGTGTTCAAGATATAATTAAAAACAATTTTTTGTTCAGTCAAGATACAGATTAGCAGTATAATCCACCTACCTCTCACACCACATAAAATAATGTATTAATTTAGTCTGTGTATTTAATTTTGAGGCTACTCTAAACGCAAAAGACTTTATACCCTATCGTCTAATGAGACTGCTTGCTTTGGGTCAAAAATGTATACAGTTGACCAATTGTTTGTGATATTTCTCCAGTTTTCCTAAGACCATCTGTGTTATTTTAGTATTTTTTGTAACTGAAGCTGTGTTGTGACATTGATCAGTGAGAGGTCAAAGGTCAAGGACAGTACCGCTGAATTTGACTTAGACGTTTAGAGTGTTGTGTAGTGAAAGCTCTGCTCAATTGATGACTAGAAAATATCACATTTTTGACAGATGTTGCAAAATAGCAAGGATTTGTTTGGTGCTGTTTTTGTTTAAAACAAATCCATGCCATCCTCATATTTTTTCATGTTGTGCAAACAGTTAAAAAGAAACTATTATGAAATTTAGTTTTGGCCTCTTGATTGGTGTAGTGGGTATGAAAAGCGAGTGCATTACCATTAAACCACTATTTTATCTTCAGCTAAAGTAAACGTTTGTGCAGGCATGCAGTGAAACATCTTTGCATCAAAATTACATTGCTAGTTTTCAAATTCAGCAATAAGACTCAGTTCAAGGGACTAGATTACTTTATAATTGAACGTCAAGTAGCACATGGTTTTATAAATATGTTTTAAAGCATATGCAGTATTCAGTCTCTGTCATCAAGTTGACTTGGCTTTGGTCCAATTCAGACAGTTCTTGTTCTGTAAATCTGGTGTGCCATTAGTGCATATAATTGTGAGGTAACTATATTTACTATAAAGTTGTAACTGTAATATACTTTCTCTGATTTGTATCATTGGCACGCAACAAGGTCATTTTTTGTCACAAGGGATCTACAGTACATATCACTAATGCATGATCTGCATATGTTGTTTCGTGCATGTTTCACAGTAAACACCATGCATAATGTTAGAGTTTGACTGTTTCACCTGAAATAGACATCTAGACAAATTTTCCCATTTACCCAATAATGTTAAATGTGCCTTTTTGAGTTTTATATATATATATAAATCCCCTTGCATGATTACTTCTGTCTGTCTTATTTATTGACTTAATAGTTTATGTATAGAGGCGTATGCAAAATGATCTGGTTGGTTGTCTTTTTGTTAGCCATTAAAAGATCCTGCCATTTCAGCCATTGCTGTATCTAGGGAGTTGGAAGGAAGTTGTAACGTCACATGATCCAGGAGTGACCCAAACTAACACGAGCTCATGGTTTCTTCTATGATACTCTCAGGATTTCGCACAGTTATAAAGCTCAGCAAATCAGGTTACCACTTATTTCAGTCAGTCTGTGTTTTTTTCACCATGCTATAGCTTTACCATGCTAAGTATATATTTGAATGTGGGCTTAAATAAATGTTACATCGAAAGTCTGAAAACCTAAGTGTTCAGAGTCTAATAAATCAACTCAATGTAGTTTACATGCTCTGTATTTTTTAGAAAGTACTGTGTAGGGCATGTAAGGACAGTTTATTGTCTTTACATTTAATCCAATGTAGGTTAATTTGTCAGGCTATTACTTCATGTCTGAAGTTTTGTACAGTTCTATTGCTGTAGATTTAAACTATAAACATGGTCAACTATTTAATGTACAATAACACAAATTAGAGGCTTTGTTGTATCCCATTTTTTTAAAAACTGCAGCTCACACAAGGCACTATCACACTGACATTTTATTCAGGATGGTTATTTTTCTGTACAAAGCAAACATAAACAGCTCTCTTTTGCTCCTTTTCTCTCAGGCTTTGCAGCTTTGTGTCCTTTGTCATTGGACCACTTGCACAGCTTGCATTTTTATATATCATCCATTTTTATTGTAAGGCTAAGACTCCAGTTAAAGAACTTTAATTGCTCAAGTGTCATGTAAAATGCATAAATCTTAACACCACATATTTATTTCTCACACAATGTAGTGTATGCAACGTGTTTGGTATGTACTCCACTTTGAATGCTGATTGTGTTAGTAAAAATTGTTGTAATTAGTTACCAGAGAATACCAGTGAATTCATTTCTCAGGACAGCTATACAGGCAAAACATATTTCTTTTTCACATTAACATGAAGTTATGACTCCAAAAAGTTTAATTTAAATGTTGAGTACAATGAATAAATCAATAGACCAAAAATAGACAGACAAACAAAAAATAGACAAACGGAAGAAAACAAGAATGAAACATTGTGTTCATTCTTAAAAATGCAGTCCTTGCACACTGTATTTTGTGGGATAGTTTGACAAGCCAGGTTTCCTTTCCACTGCAAAAAAAACCTTCAGCTTTACAAATAGTGTATTACTTCAACACAGTATTTTACATACAGTATAATTCCATAATTGCATGTTGAAACCCTGTTGTGTACTGAACCTGTACTTGTTGTGCATACATAGATTTTATTCTCTCAGTATACACAGTAATTCTTAAGTTTACAAAACATGTCATCAGTTAAATCTCACCCATAAAGCAAGACACGCAGAACCTTTTTGTTAAATATGTATATATGTTAAATATAATACATATATTGGTAGAGGGGGGAAAATGTGTTCTTGATGTTTATTTAAATAAGTCATGTAATTAAATGTGGCTGTTGGATTTACATAATTTTATGTTCTATTCCCCTGTCTATTCTTCATAGATGGAAATTAAGATGGCCCTGTAGGCATATAATGCAGATGTATTTTCTGTGGTGTTTGCATGTACTGAATTTATTTATTTTGCCATTCCCTTTAAATACCACCTTACAAGGTTTGCAAGTTACACTTTGAACTCTGCTAGTAACTGACTAGCTGAGATCTTGTGACATGCTGCTCAGGAAACAGATCTGCTGAACACTTGACATTCTGCACCACTGTTCAAATTTAAGATAAAGCAGACATTTGGGAGAAGAACTGCATTCCCAAAGCCACCTCAGCAGAACTCGCCTGGAGTAGACATGCATGGCCTTTAGAAATCCATGCAGTCCTTCCTTCTTTTCCCCCCATCTCTTTATCAGGAAAAGCAGCCCTCCTGCTCCTCACCCCTGGGCTGGTCACATGTCCCCTGCCAATGTCACATGGTAGTTGAGGAGGGAGCGCTGGGCAAGCCTGTTGTTTCAGTCTAAGCTGACAATGGGTCCCTGGTTTCCTGTTGTGGAGCTCTGATGAAGTGCTGCAAGCCTCAGCACATTGCATAGCACATCCTTCCCTGCCCTGCGTTGAACTTTACATGTGAAGACCATACAGATTTTTTTGCTGAGCAAGATGCTGCTTTCCATTGAAGGAAGAGCATACAAGTAAAATCAGCAGATGTAATTTCCCTTTGGGAAGTGGGTTTCCCAGGGACACTAATTTGGGACATATCCTAGTATAACGACATTTTTGACTCAGGAAGACGCGGGAGCATCAAACGTTAGTCTGTCTGCATTAATAAAGATCACTGCATCAAGAAGCATCTGAGTGTTCCGGTGATTCCTGGGTTCAGTCTGATGAGGTTGTGCAGGACTGTCTGCTGATTCTGTGGTCCTGATCCGTGAGCACTAAAGGCTTGAGCACAAATGACACCTTCTTTGCTGCTAATACTCTAAACTACTTTTCTTTTGTCATTGCTGGTAGTAGCACTTGTTCTGCAGGGTCAGTTATCGCAATGTCATTGAGAGGGAAGCAGATTACTTGCTGGAGAAAGAATGTGGGTGGGGCAGGGCTGTGAAGAGGGTGTGTCTTGTCATTGATAAAAGTTACTCCCACTTCTCTCAACAGTTCCTGGAACCCTGGTTTTGCTTTTGCTGATTAGGACTTTGGGACATCTTTTATCAATTGCAAGCCATGCACACGCACCACAAAGATGGGTCAGTTGTAGCTTGTGCTAATAGGGTCCCTGGTTGACATCTGTTTTGCCTTCACAAAACTACTCTTGACAATGAAAACTTTAAATTAGGGAACCACGGCTGGCAGGAATAATTTGCCGAGTCATTTCAGCAGACAGCACAGACATAACTCATGGATCGGAATAATAATCTATATATGTGTGTGTGTGTGTGTGTGTGTGTGTGTGTGTGTGTGTGTGTGTGTGTGTGTGTGTGTATACATATATAATCGAATAATCGATAAATCTGACCAGAAAATACTTATTGTAACAGCATTTGAATTTGAAAAATCAAATTAAATTTTACTCTATCAATTAATCAAATCAATCAATCAAATTTTCATTGAATAGCCCATATTCACAAATTGCAATTTGCCTCATAGGGCTTTAACAAAGAGTACAGGGTGTGACATCCTCTGACCTACACCCTCAGCAAGGGTGAGGAAAAACTGCCAAAAGGGGGGTTGGGGTTAGGGTCTCCTGGAGGTTAACCCTAACCTCCAGGAGAGACTCATGTGAGGGATCCCACTCCCAGGGATGGACAGTGCAAGTGGAATGGATGCCACGTGTACACAACACATCAACAGAAATGACTTATAATTATACACGTAGATTGATATGATATGATATGATATGATATGATAGTGGTGCCGTGCTGAATCTGGGTCCTGCAGCTCCATATAGCTATATATCCTTAATTTATGATGTGACACAACTGTATTACTTATCATGTATACAGTTGTAGCATGTATCCACGATACAACTAGAATATAACTGAAAGGTTGCGAAAGTTGAGGAAGTTGCAACATAAGCATGAGGCCTGTTGAAAATGTTTCAGTAGTTTCATTTCCTTCAGGCTTACTTCACAACAATGTTTACATTTTTAATTGAAGTAATTGGAATCATTTGTGTAGTGATTGTGTTTTTAATGTGCCATGTCCTCTGCTGACAGTTGAAGTTTAATTTGAAATAGGTTTGTATTAGTATTGTAACCATGACACAAAGTTTGTTCCTGTACCAAACTCTTACGACTCCTATCCAGAGGTGTTCTTGCCAAAGCCATTCAATGTGACTGCCTTCAGCAGGAAATGCTCTGCCAGAGTTTGTGTGAGGCAGCTAGCCCTGTTTCCAGCTTTGGCAATAATCTGGGCTGCAGAGCTTGCTGGCATTATTTGCTGCAAATCAGAGCATGTTAGTTGCAGACTTTTCTCCCAGGTTAATATTCATGTTTGTGTTTATACACTAACAAGTCTAAGATACTGTTTATTTCAGTGGTTACAACACACAGCCCCCATTCGTCACTGCAAAACTCACTTCCTGGTGTGTGACAATAAAATGTTTTTTTCTTTCTTTTATTTTGCCATGTGGTTGCCTCAGCTCGTCATGGGAAATACTGCGCTAGTGCAATTAAAATGAATCGACTCTACTTTAATGACAGCCTGACAGGGAGATTGTGGCTTTAAGAATGTGACCTCAGCCCTATAATAGATGCAAATGATGTTATATTGAACTTTTTGCAAGCCATTGGGGTTCAACTAAATTTGTCTCCTTTTTCTTACAGCTCCAAAACTTAGGGATCAATCCAGCCAACATAGGCTTCAGCACCCTCACCATGGAGTCGGACAAGTTCATCTGTGTGCGGGAGAAGGTGGGCGAGCAGACTCAGGTGGTGATTATTGACATGGCTGACCCAAACACACCTATCCGTAGGCCCATCTCCGCTGATAGCGCCATAATGAATCCAGCCAGCAAGGTCATTGCACTTAAAGGTATGTCAATTTATTGGCATTAGAAAATTTTTCTTAACAGTATGGTGTTAACAGAGCAAAACAGAGAGAACTGCATTACATTAATTCAGTCTTATATTTTAATTAGCCCCTTTATTATGGGTTCTACAACATTTAAGTCTGATATGTTTATTCAATAGAGCAACATTATCCATTTAATAATGTAGTATTTAAATATATTTGAATATATATCTTCATCTGTTTATGTCCATACACATCCAGCATTTTTAGTTTTTCCACTATGAATTAGTTTTATTGGCCAACATGAATGTTTTTTTTTCGAGCATTTGTCCTGTAAATATTCAAAATAGCATATTTTTATTCCTTTTGTTTAGCATCCATGATTGCTTTGACTTTTTTGTTGTTTTTGTTTTTGTCTTTTCTGTGTCCTTTTTTACTTTTCTGCTTTCTTATGTCTTTGCAGACGGTGAGTTGAAATTTAACTACTTCATTGTGGAAGTAAAATCCTGTTTTAAGATGGTATTGATGGACATATTTCACCACTGAAATAACCCCATGCATTTTTACACTTAACCTTAGAGAAAAAAGCATACAGACTATATTTACTAAAATTGACATGACCTACAATCAGGTTGTGGCACAGTGCTGGTAAAGCTTGTACATTCAGAGCCTAGCTGTTAATCCTTTCTCTCTTGTTGACAATTTCTAGATAATTCTTACAAACCTTTTCTCAGCCATTAAAGATATATGTTACAAAACAGGATTTTGCTTTCACCACCTTATAGCTTGCTGGCATTCCATCATTTTTATTATATGTATAAGTGATTTAGAATTCATTTACCATGTGGTAATACTGTGGGTAAAATTTATTTCATTTTAATTCCCATTCCTTCACAATCTCAGTTTCCATTTTGAAATCTCTTTCTTCTTCCATCTGTGTGAAGTTGTAATTACCCTGTTGTTTCTCTTTTGTCTATTCTGCTACGTTTCATGTTTCATTAATTGATTTAGAAATTAAAATTAAAAATGATTCCCTATATTACAGACTGCCTATATGGGAAGTCATCCAGCAGCATTGATTTGATCTTACACGGTCTTGTTTTTGTGTTGATCTTTCAAAAGTACTTTGTTAGGTTTACTTCAGTGGGCTGTAAAAATTAAAAAAACATTGTAAGGGGCAGTCAACTTGTGAATTTTGTCTAACCTGTCTCCCTGAGACCAGTTTTGAAATTGAATGGATGGCAAAAGCCTCCCTGGTCGTTCAGGTTTTGTTTTAAATTATATGACGTTACTTGCTTAAAATAATCCTCTGGCCATTAATATGAACACATTTTTCTCAGTTAACCTGATCTGTTAAGATTGGTTAGATTAGGGAAGAAGGCACTATTCTTATAAGTATAAGTATTTCTTTAGAGCTGACATAATGTTAAGATAAATTGTGACAGTTAGTGTTTGAGTACAGTTGTCGCAGTTGTATCTTTGGTAAAATTAATGATAAAATTACTCAACTTTGCTTACAATCCTTTCTACTGAAGATGCAGTACAATCTGCAGTTGTCTGTTGAATTTTTTTTCTAAAAATTCTAATTCACTGCTGACTGACACATGACATGCCAACATGAGAGGGCATGAGCAGCACAGTAGCTGCGTTACTCTGCACTTTGCTGCTTGGTAATGTTACACATCTAACACATAAGGCTCATTCTGGCACGATTCTGGCAAAAGTGAGGAATACAAATTTCTTGATTGAGTTGATGTCATGTTTTTCTCACTCAAAGTTTTTTTTAAAATAGAAAAGTTTATTTCACTCATTCGCGTGCAAAAAGAAACACCATGCCTTACAAATGCCATTGAATCGTCACAGCTAGGGAGGTAGATAGTTTTTTTCTGATCTCTGTCTCTATTACCAGTCATTTCTGTTGCCAAGTCAACTCTCGGCAACAGAATGGTCACAGGCACAGGCACTAGCATTGATTAAACTGTCTAGATATTCAGTGGCAATCACAAGTCAGCCCATATAAACAGGCCAAGTCTATCTCAGTCAGCAGCAGACTGTTCCTACTCGTTCGGGTTAGGGTGACAGTATGTGGACAGCAACATGTCCACATACTATGTGGACAGCAACATGTCCACATACTGTGGGGTTTGTGTGACAGTCTGTCAACTGTGAGACCCATCACAGGTAACAGCAATTATTTATTGGTCCTAATACTTTTCTCCACTTTTGTCTTACTCATTCATTGCTGTTTCTCACTCACTGTATTTCACTGGTGGTTCTATGCTACTCTGCATCACATGGGGTAATGATGTGCTGTAATTGCTTGAGGGAGAAAGTAGTAGCACTTGTTTTGATACAGTAAGTCCCTAATTACAGTGCATAGCAATCATTAACAACTCTAAATGAGATTGTGTGTACGTGTGTTTTTTTAATTGCTTGGGGTCTGAATGCTGCAAAATTAAGTGAAGGGCTCCTCTGATTAGGACACATCAGAAACTAATAAATCCATTACACTTCAGTTGCGCCCACCATAATCACATTTTTATTGTTTGCTCTTCACATTTGGAAAAAACAGAAGGTAGCTCGACCTAACACGTAACTGTGGAGATCTTAATCATATTAGTTCAAGCTGTAGTTCCTGTCTGGTTCTTACTAATCATACAATACAGAATCACCTTAACCACCTTCTTCCTATTTCCACCCACATTGTTTTTCTTGCTCAGTTTACTATAATGATGTTTCTGAGTTGGCTTCATCATCTGACACAGTATGAATCCTCTTTATGTAACCATGACAGAATAATGCACACAGTGTGCACACACATCTTAAACACCTGATCATTGTCAGTTAAAAATCCTTCTTTAAAATTGTTTCTTGCTAAAATTTGGCTGCTGCTGCAAATGTTCCATACGCCATGCTGCCTGTTAATCTCTGATTCAATGGCCTCGTGATGGCAAAATGATTTTGTTATTTTTGCTAACACATTGGTCTTTGCTTTGTCTCACTTTGTTAATGAGTATTGAATAATGAACAAACAAGGAAGTCACACTGCTCCATACCAAAGCTATAGCTCACAAAATTAACCCTAACCAATAAAACAGAAATGCAGGTGAGTGAATCTTTTTTTTTTAAGATGTAGCCTCTGGTCTGTCATCCAGACATGACAAAATATTTGAATCCTCAATTGTCAATAATGAACCATAATTATGATTGGAACTTTTCCTTGACTGTTGTCTAAATATATAACTTCTGCTTAATCGAGGCGCTGCTTGGATGTTTAAGTGTCATATTCCACTGTTTGACAGTTTGGCTTAAATGCAGATGTGTTGGCCTTTTTTGTGAGTTGTTTGTTTCTCGCTTCTACTCTCTGTCTGCTTTGTTTCTCTCTGGGGGCTGCTCATTTAATGGGGTGGCCATGTAGTCGGATATAAGGATACATACATATAATGAATACATATATAAAAACATTTGTCAGTAGCTTTGGTCAGTGTTATTTAATTTTGTTTTAATCCATATTTTTCATTTTAAATTGATTGACTTGTGCTGGGAGGAGATATGCTTGTATTCTCACTCTCACAGGAACACTGGTAATACTTAAATCCATTGAGTTCATACACATTGGACATAATTTTGTGCTTTATTAGTTTCCTTAAACTTCAGTATGCACCTGCTATTGGACAGCACGAAACTTCTGTGTTGTTTTTGACCTATCAGTTAATACCAGTATGTACAATGGGAAAAATTTACTCACTATTTCCGACTGCAGCATGTTTGGCACCCCCTATCTCTCAGTCATGGCGTCATCATTTGTTTACCTCTATGTCATGACTACCGATTTTTTAAAAAAAAATTGGATCTCCCTTTTCGATTAAAGTTCAGTGTGTTCTCTTCTTATGATGGTCGCTGTGTGTGTCTGTTGACATCCTCTCAGAAACTATAACATTTTCCTGGCTCCTGCCTCATTTTTACCCCTTCTATAGCTGCCAAAACCCTTCAGATTTTCAACATTGAGATGAAGAGTAAGATGAAGGCACACACCATGACAGACGATGTTACCTTTTGGAAGTGGATCTCCCTCAACACAGTTGCACTTGTGACTGACAATGCTGTCTACCATTGGAGCATGGAGGGTGACTCACAGCCTGTGAAAGTCTTTGACCGCCACTCCAGCTTGGCAGGCTGCCAGATCATCAACTACCGCACTGACGCCAAGCAGAAATGGCTCCTGCTCATTGGCATCTCAGCCCAGGTAAATTTCTGCTCGTCTTTTTTTCTTAACACCAAAGAGACTGACTTCACTGGTTCAGACTTGAAAAATCTGCAATTTGTCTCTATGTACACAGCAGCATTGCCTTTACCATTGGTAAACTATCCTGTCTTTCACATATTTAGGTGTAATGTTATGCTTTTTTTCAGCAAAATCGGGTGGTGGGCGCCATGCAGCTCTACTCTGTTGACAGAAAAGTTTCTCAGCCCATTGAAGGCCACGCTGCCAGCTTTGCCCAGTTCAAGATGGAGGGCAATGCAGAGGAGTCAACTTTGTTCTGTTTTGCTGTCAGAGGCCAAGCTGGAGGAAAGGTACCTGAATAATATAATAATAAGTGTATAATACAAAATAATGGCAATAATAACTAGTGCTGCTGCTGAGCATAATAACAATTATAATTTCACTCTTTGATTCAGTTGCACATCATCGAAGTGGGAACCCCACCAACTGGCAACCAGCCATTTCCAAAGAAAGCAGTAGATGTGTTCTTCCCTCCAGAGGCCCAAAATGACTTCCCTGTGGCCATGCAGGTATTTTTTAATAATTTTCTATAATAAATTAATTATATTTCCATACTGGCTCAGCCAAAGTGAAATCAATAGTCTGATAGATTGCTGCCACTGATCTTTAGAACACAATAAGCTGATATTCATAAAATTAAAAAAAAATTATGTAATGTAAAAATGTATCAATGGTGTGTTTCTGCACAATAGATGTTCGAGTGAATCCATGTCTTCAGGGGCAAATTGTGTTGACTTGTGTCAACTTTGACCTATTGCTTCTACGGATAAAACTAACTTGCTTTCTGTTATTCAGTTATACATTATGTACCAAATGATGATGGCACAAGGTGATGTAAAAAAAATCTGGTTGTCATTCATTCATTCGGTTTGCCACACTTTGCCAACATTTTTTTTTTTCATCATTGACAGATAAGCTCCAAGCATGATGTTGTTTTCCTTATCACCAAATACGGCTACATCCACTTGTATGACTTGGAGACAGGCACATGCATCTACATGAATCGCATCAGTGGAGAGACCATCTTTGTCACCGCTCCACATGAGGCCACTTCAGGGATCATTGGGGTCAACAGGAAAGGACAGGTAAAAATATGAACCTGTGCCTGTCATATGTCATACATTAACACATTTAGACAAGCAGAACATCAAATAGCAGTAGTTGCACAGGAAAGTAATGTCTTGTATGCCTGTCATCATCAGACAAGCTCAGACGTTGTCAGGAGCAGTTATAAATAATCCAAAGTGTACTGTTTCACTTAGAGAGAGGGGAGAGGGTTGTGTCTTACTGCTTTTGTTAAGCTGAACCAGAGCAGAGAACAGGATCCATCCATCTGATGAATAATGTTCCAGCCAGGCCACACACACCGCTTGAATTATTGAGTGATGAGAGGAAAGCTGATCTGAAGCAGTGACAGAGGCACTGAAGTGTGTCTGTGTTTGTGTGCACACACGTTGCATGCACACAAATACATACACAGAGGCACTGTTCCGAGAGATAACAGGCCACTGTCTATGCCTCTCAGTGCCTCCAATTTAGTGGCTTAGCTGTTGTCTTTGGCCAACAAGCAGCATACGTCTTGCATAAAGTAACGTTTAAAAGAACTGAAAACTCCAAAGTTAACATCAGCTAGTTTATTTTTGTTATTGGACATGCAGAACAGAATACATCAAGAATGGCGGACAGTACAGCTAAATATTGCTAAAATGGTTAGCGAGGAAAATATGGTAGTTTTATTTAAGTCAGTTTTAATGTAATTGTATTTTAGAATTTTTTTTATTACATTACCTAGGCCAAAGTTCGTGGTAAGAAAAGAAGCTGAAAATAAATAATTTCCTCCCTCTCAGTTTAAATAGACATCACACGTGAAGTTGGTCAGAAAGGCTTTTTACGCAACTAAATGGTGGTTAACCACAGGGATCCCTTGTACTGCCACTATAGTGACTAAATGTGAATATAGTATAACTCTTCTATGGTAAATTGTTCACATTTCAAAATCATGAATGTTTGTGTGTGAACACCAGGAATTCTTGAGTCTGACTTAGAGCACAGTGTCTATGTGGTAGACTGGCATTGAAAAGAATGACAGCTGCAGAAGAAATAGTGGACATAAACCAGAGACAGACAGAGGAATGGAAGCATTAATCGACACAGCAAGAGAGGGAAAAAAGGTTTTACCACTTAGCACGTAATGTGAAATGGGAGCCACAGTTGGTGCCTGCAGTCTTCTTAGTGCTGGTGTTCTCATCACATAAAACCTCTAACTTATCAGACACACAACTGTAATGTCTGTTCTGCATTTGTACTGTTCTGTGTACGTGTGTGTGTCGGGGCTCGTGTATCACTTGATACCACAGCTCATGTATCTTCTGACACTTGCTGTTATGTTAAGCGTTACCTCTCTTTTTTTTCCACCTAACGATTATGTCATTTAAATAATTCCAGAGACAGAACATATTTCGACAGACAGACAGACAGATTATTATTATTATTATTATTTCAGCTACCTCTAATTAGTCCACCCACATCATAGTAAGTAGGTGACCCTGTATTAGTGGCAGGAAGAATGAGATCTATTCACCAGTGTTAAAAGCAGGGCTACTGACCTGCTGGGCTTGTTTGTACAGGGGCCAACACTGGCCGTCTTTTCTTTAACCTCCTCTTCCCTTTCTTCCATCCTGCTTTTTCATTCAGCTTGTTTTTTCTCTCACTCTCTGTCGCCAGGGGGTTCACAAAAGCAATGCTTTACACTGACCTACTAATAATGCATTTACATTCACCAGCCACAAGCCAAGGGCAGACAGAGATTAAAGAAGTTTAATTCAGTTACCCACAGTTAAATTCAACTCACCTTAGTCTCATACAGGAGAATGAAGAATTTGATTATTTATATTGCGGGTGACATAGAGTATATTAAAGATGAGTTCACAGGTCTTTTTTCCTTGTCACAGTAGGACAGGTTCAGATGTTCCTGACATAACAAATGCTTTTGTGTAAAACGTCCCAGTAATTCCTTATTTAAAGCCATGCTTTTGCAGCATGTCAAAATGTCTTCTGTGGAAGGGCCTACTATATTGAGTGCGGCGCTCTATATGTCACTGTGGCCTGACACATTTTTTGAAACAATACCCCATAGGGCTGGGTATTGTTAAGAACCTCATAATTTGAGTCAGTTTTGATTCTGTGGGTCACAATGATTCAATACTTCGATATTGATTGAGTAATAAGTAGAACTACACAAATAGTAATAGATCCTGTCACCATGTGCGTCACAAAAAACGTCTGTGTGAAACCAATGTTTAGCAGCAGCGAAATTAAGGAAACAAAACTTCATTCTACAACATGAATCACGCAAAAGTGCTGCGTGCTACACCCCCACTGGCCAGGGGATCGAATGGATTCAGAGGATTTTCTGAATCGATATTGAATTGCACTGATGAATCAATATTTTTACCCACCCCTAATACCCCATCAAACTTATACCTAAACAGGATAACATCTTTTCACATGACAATAGAGTGTTGCCGTTGTTTTGTTCAAGGGTACACTGAACACTGTAACACTGTACTGAATCTTTTCCTGTATATCCCTGTAATGTAGGTGCTGTCTGTTTGTGTGGAAGAGGAAAACATCATCCCATACATCACCAATGTACTGCAGAATCCAGATCTGGCTCTCCGCTTAGCTGTTCGCAACAACCTTGCTGGTGCTGAAGAACTCTTTGCGCGCAAGTTTAACAACCTCTTTGCTGCTGGCAACTACTCTGAGGCTGCCAAAGTGGCTGCCAATGCACCAAAGGTACTCGTACTGTCAGCACAAGTTTAACAAGTCTTGCACATAATCTGAAAAAAGACGTCATAAGTGATGTAAATAGTCGTATTGTATTGACTTACATACATTATACTGAAAATATCGACTGACTTTTTTTTTTAATTTTATCAATTGTTCAGATCTGTTCTCAATGCACTTGACCTCTTCCCTCTCAGGGTATCTTACGTACCCCAGACACCATCCGTCGCTTTCAGAGTGTTCCAACTCAACCTGGTCAGACCTCCCCCTTGCTGCAGTACTTTGGAATCCTTTTGGATCAGGGTCAGCTCAACAAGTTTGAGTCTCTGGAGCTTTGCAGGCCTGTCCTCCAGCAGGGACGGAAGCAGCTTCTGGAGAAGTGGCTAAAGGAAGACAAGGTATGGCAGATTTCATCTCTGGCTCCACTTCCTGAGCTGCTGTTTACAAGACTATATCATTATCTTTGCTCATGTAGGATCATTGTTATGTAAGAAATAAGTGAGGTTTTCCTTAAACAGGTGGCTCTAATTTTGCAGTGATGCTCTCCAATTCTATATGCCTTGTGTATTTGTTCATTTCTTATATCTAATGACATCAAAAGTATTGTACACAGTGTGTTATGTTACTTTTAACATCTACCTGTACAATATAAAAACTAAAATCAAACATAGATATCCCAACACATGAATATTGGCTGTTTATTTCTTCAAGGATGGAGTGGGTTGTTTTTGTTTGTTTTTTTGGGCGGGGGGGTTTCAGTGTTGACATGTCTTGTCATCCTTTTCAGTTGGAATGTTCAGAGGAGCTTGGTGACCTGGTTAAGGCAGTGGATCCCACCTTGGCTCTCAGCGTCTACCTTAGGGCCAATGTCCCCAACAAGGTCATTCAGTGTTTTGCAGAGACTGGTCAGTTCCCCAAAATCGTCCTGTATGCCAAGAAGGTATGTCTGTCTCAGACAGTATAAGAGCTCTTTTAGTTTTGAAAATTCCAAAATGACAAAGTGCACACTGAGAACACAAAACAGTTCTAAACAAAGAATTCACAAATTAGTGTCTTTGTTTATGTCTATGAAGTGTCATTAGAATAAGAACACTGATACTGTCTTGTATTTACAGGTGGGCTACACTCCAGATTGGATCTTTCTGCTGAGGAATGTGATGCGCATCAACCCAGAGCAAGGTCTGCAGTTTGCCCAGATGCTCGTCCAGGATGAAGAGCCATTGGCTGACATCACACAGGTCAGAGGAAGGGATTTTAAACTCATAAAGAAATAGATTTTGGAGAGTAGATGTTTGATAATATTGATAAAAGTGGATGAGGTCTCTTCTTGTTAACCTTTGCACTTAAGAAATCAACCCTAAATGTTCCAGGAAACTGAGCAAAGTATCACATGACTTGCCAGTGTCTGTGAACCTCAGCTATGCTGTTATATAAAGGAACTGCAATTTTTCCTTTGTTTCCTGCCACTGTAGACTCTCTGCACTGCTGACACAGCTTTCTATTGCCCAGAGTGCTGTACTGGCAGGTACCAAGTGTTTAAAGAATATCAGTCTTTGCACCGGAGATTGTCTTTGATTGTTAGAAGAGAGGAATGTATTCTGCCAACTTTTACTCTGCGACTGGTGTGAATGCTTGTCTTCTTGCCCTTCTGTCAATACTGCAGAACATAGGAACACTGTGGCAGGAGTGATGTCTTTATGTTGGTGGGAGGTATTTTCTAATATTGACTTTAGTAATTTAGAATTTTTAGTATAAAGAGAGGTTTTGACAAGTAATATTCCTGTGAAAGTCGTATCAGTTTTGCAAACATGACCTTTCCTTCTGGATACAGTTGTTTGACAATGAATTTCTGTGTCTCTCCAGATCGTGGACGTATTCATGGAGTACAACCTGATCCAGCAGTGCACTTCATTCCTCCTGGATGCTTTGAAGAACAACAGACCCTCCGAAGGGCCACTGCAGACTCGGCTGCTAGAGATGAACCTCATGCATGCGCCACAGGTGACACTTGCACAAACCTTAGTGAAAGGAATTCTGTAATTAAAGCTGAGAAACTGAATTTTTCTTTTTTTTTATCCTGTCTTTGGTCCAGGTTGCTGATGCCATTCTGGGCAACCAAATGTTCACCAACTACGATCGTGCCCACATTGCCCAGTTGTGTGAGAAGGCTGGACTCCTCCAAAGAGCGCTGGAGCACTACACTGATCTGTACGACATCAAGCGGGCAGTGGTTCATACACACTTGCTGAACCCAGAGGTAAGTTTTTGGTTCCCAATTTAAGCAAATTAAAATTAACTGTCATCAAATTTAATTGTCTTTTGAGGGAAAAGACTAACATTTCTTCCTGGATTTTCAGTGGCTGGTAAACTTCTTTGGCTCACTATCAGTAGAAGACTCCTTAGAGTGCCTCAGGGCCATGTTGTCAGCCAACATCCGCCAGAACCTGCAGATCTGTGTTCAGGTGGCTTCCAAGTACCATGAGCAGCTCACCACACAGGCTCTGACTGAGCTCTTTGAGTCCTTCAAGAGCTTTGAGGGTAAGATGTCAAACATAAGTCATTCAGGCGTAGTGTATCTTGATATTTAAATCTTTTGTGTCTTTGGTGAATTAATCCATACAAAACAAATGTAGGCTTTTGAAGTACATAAGCAGATTGTTTCTGTAGCAATGTTCGTGAGGCGCACAAATGCATATGCAGTGCACTATATGCATGTAGTGCAATTTTATGCATATAGGGGAAACACTGATGCCTGCTGCACAATTGACCTCACAGCAGATTACTTGAATGTCTAAATTCAAGTCATTGGGAGTCTCTGGAATGCTTAAGTTTAAAGAAAATAAACAATGTTCTGAAATATTCTGTCCATCCATAAATGTCCTGGTGAGCAAGAAGTGTTTCAACAGCATTTTTTAGTAATGAAAATCAAATTGAATAATTTTTTTAGCCCATATCATAAACCCCCATGTATCGGTAGATCCATGTTGCAGTAATTTCATTAGCAGAGGTAAAGATATGTATGTCATTTGAGCTTATATCCCATCTTTGTCTCTTAGGTTTGTTTTACTTCCTGGGCTCTATTGTAAACTTCAGTCAGGACCCAGAAGTTCACTTCAAATACATCCAGGCCGCCTGCAAGACGGGACAGATCAAAGAGGTAGAGAGGATCTGTAGAGAGAGCAACTGCTACGATCCTGAGCGTGTCAAGAACTTCCTCAAGGTAAAGCCACTGTGAAAAAACATTGCCATAACAGCCCTCTTCCTTTAAGTGGTTCCTTCTTTTTCCTTTTCCCTCTCTTGCTTTTACTTTGTATGATTATATTCCTCTAAATTCCTAATATGTTTGTTTTATTCTGTTATTTTTATGAGATTCAAGATGAAAACCAACATATATTTTTATTTTTAATACCAGAGTAATGGTGTGCAGAGCAGAAAATTATGTCATTCTCCCTCTGTCTGTTGTGATCAAGGCTTCAATGCACTTTGTGTTGGTTGTAGGTGCAGGTGTGTATTCACTGTACTGCATGTGAGACACTCTCTGTGAAACAGCCGTCCCTCCTTAAAAATTATCCTAGTTGTCATGGCTGAAGCGCCAAGAAAACCAAAGCGGCTGAGGGTGTGTTCTGAAGATACAAAGAAAAGAAAGCGGGAGACTGATTAAAATAAAAGCCCGGACTGGGGGGAATATTGGCCCTGCTTTCACTCACTGGCTTGAGCTGAAAGAGGAGGAGGGGTGCCCCAACGACGTTTCTGATATTTCAAAACAGTGTTCATATAAACTGCTTTAAGGCTAGCCTACTTTACCTCGTCTGAAGACATGGTTGATCACGCATCAGTCGTGCCTCAGGACGGAATTGAGCCAGTATTGTTGGTTTATCGACAAATGCACGAGATACACAAGATTTTATGACAGTTGCTAGAGACAATACTTTTCCCAACGGAAAGGGGACCCCGCGGGCAAATCCTACATTGTGTTGCTTTAACAGCACTGCCAAAAGAAATAAGTCCCAGATTTACAGTTTAACCCCTTCCTGAAGATTAAAAAAAATCTCTGCCATCAAATCCTGAGAAATTTGCCTGTCGTGGTTAAAATGTTAAATCAGCTGTCCTGATGGCAGTCAAATGTCTTTTCTCCTTTTCCCTTTGTCTTTGGAATGGCAGGACATGGATCAGGTAAATCTGTTCCTTCTCACAGTACTTGTAAATTAGGGAAACTGAGTTTTTAAAAGTTCTATAAAGCCCTAAATTATCAGAGTCATTAGATTTTGATAAGTCTTTTTACTATATTAGTGCTATTAGTACCCCAACCATCAACAACTGAGTCATCACTGCAACTGAATAGATTTGTTGCCTTGATATGTTGATGGATTTGTGGTTTGTGTGTTGGTGTTAATGTTGGTTACAATATGTGACTAATTTCTCTCCCTCTGTTCCATGGCAAACAGGAAGCCAAACTCACTGACCAGCTGCCACTCATCATCGTCTGTGACCGTTTTGACTTTGTCCATGACTTGGTCCTCTACCTGTATCGCAACAGCTTGCAGAAGTACATTGAAATCTATGTTCAAAAGGTACAGGTCCATGTAAAAATATTGAAGTTACTATTACACTGCATTCTTACATCACTGACTTGTACTGATGAGACTGTTGGTGTTTCAGGTGAACCCTAGCCGTCTGCCTGTTGTTGTTGGTGGTCTCTTAGATGTGGACTGCGCAGAGGATGTCATTAAGAGCCTAATCTTGGTTGTCAGGGGACAGTTCTCCACTGATGAGCTGGTAGCTGAGGTGGAAAAAAGGAACAGGTGCTGCACTTTTCCATCTAAATATCTGTGATCAGTAAACATCCTTGGAGAGTACTAAGGGATGGCAATGCATTTAATACAGTTATTAATTACACTACTATAAATTACAAGTCAGTAAATTCAGTAACATGGACAACCATGTCTGTTGAGTACCCCAAATACAAGTTGACTAGTCTTCCAACCATAGTCAATCTATTTGTCTTCCAGACTGAAGCTGCTCCTGCCTTGGCTGGAGTCTCGTATCCATGAAGGATGTGAGGAACCTGCCACCCATAATGCCTTGGCCAAGATCTACATTGACAGCAACAACAACCCTGAACGCTTCCTACGGGAAAACCCATATTACGACAGCCGTGTGGTGGGAAAGTACTGTGAGAAGAGAGACCCCCACCTGGCCTGTGTGGCCTACGAGAGAGGACAGTGTGACCAGGAGCTGATCAATGTGAGGAAGAATTTTTGGATTTGCCTAAGTTTTGCCTACCTCGCATTCAATTCCCACTATTCTAATGTTTATTCTCTTGACATCAGGTCTGCAATGAGAACTCCCTGTTCAAGAGCCTGTCTCGCTACCTGGTCCGACGCAGAGACCCCGATCTGTGGGCTAGTGTGCTGCTGGAGAGCAACCCCTTCAGACGACCACTGATTGACCAGGTTATTCATCCACACAGCAAATATTGTCTCATCAATACATGGAGCCTGCTGCTGTTTTTAACTTTTTTTTTTTACTTGTACCTGCTCTCAGGTGGTACAGACAGCACTGTCAGAAACCCAGGACCCAGAGGAGGTATCGGTCACTGTCAAGGCCTTCATGACTGCAGATTTGCCCAATGAGCTC
Source organism: Trinectes maculatus (assembly GCA_016785345.1). NCBI lineage: Eukaryota > Metazoa > Chordata > Actinopteri > Pleuronectiformes > Achiridae > Trinectes > Trinectes maculatus. Next base: position 1,263,250 of record JAFBJQ010000491.1, on the reverse strand, counting down.
ATCGAGCTGCTTGAAAAGATTGTATTGGACAACTCTGTCTTCAGTGAACACAGGTGATTAGCATTAACATATAGGATTTTTCTTAGTCATTGAACAGCTAATTCTGAAATTACAGTGTGCTCAGAGTTCTGTGTTGTTTTATTCCCACAGAAATCTGCAGAATCTGTTGATCCTGACAGCAATTAAAGCTGACCGAACTCGTGTGATGGAGTACATCAGCAGACTGGACAACTATGATGCTCCTGATATTGCAAACATTGCCATCAGCAATGAGCTCTTTGAGGAGGCCTTTGCTATTTTCAAAAAGTTTGATGTCAACACTTCTGCTGTGCAGGTTAGGCATTACCTCAGAACGAGACAGACTAATAGTTTATTGATTGAGTGAGTGAGTGTTGAACGTCCACGCTTTTTCTTTTCTCCTCCCTAGGTGCTGATCGAGCATATTGGCAACCTGGACCGGGCCTATGAGTTTGCAGAGCGCTGCAATGAGCCAGCTGTGTGGAGCCAGCTGGCTAAGGCTCAGCTACAGAAGGACCTTGTTAAGGAGGCCATTGACTCCTACATCAAAGCTGATGACCCCTCTGCATACATGGAAGTGGTGGAGGCTGCAGATAAGAGTGGTAAGGAGACTTAAGGAGATCAGACAAGGAAAGATGGCACAGAAAAAAAGTCCCTTTAAGCAGAGGTCAGAGTTTGTTTTAACTATTTGCCAGTGCCATCTAGGCAATATGGCCAAATACGGACAAAATGGAGCACATTTTTAGCTTCACAAGAGAGATTCTTGTTCTACAGGTTTATTTTTTTGTTGCAGTTAGTACAACAACAATATACCCAGTGTCAGCATAAAATACGTTCAGTGCAGTATTCTAAGAACAGGGTGATTGTAAAATGAACTTTCTGCTCTATAAAATTTGTACACGTTTCAGGTAACTGGGAGGACCTGGTCAAATTTCTTCAGATGGCTCGTAAGAAGGCCCGTGAGTCCTATGTGGAAACAGAGCTCATCTTTGCCTTGGCCAAAACCAATCGCCTGGCAGAACTGGAAGAGTTCATTAATGGACCCAACAATGCTCACATCCAGCAGGTTAGCTTTACTCATATACAGCCCTTCATGAATGAGCCATGAGGTCAACAAAATGAAATGGTATTTAATAATTGAGTTTGTCCCATAGGTTGGTGATCGCTGCTATGATGAGAAAATGTATGAGGCCGCCAAACTGCTATACAACAATGTCTCCAACTTTGGTCGTTTGGCCTCAACTCTGGTGCACCTCGGGGAGTACCAGGCTGCTGTGGACGGTGCCCGTAAGGCCAACAGTACCCGAACCTGGAAAGAGGTCTGCTTCGCCTGTGTGGATGGAAAAGAATTCAGACTGGCACAAATGTGTGGTCTTCACATTGTGGTGCACGCTGATGAGCTGGAGGAGCTGATCAATTACTACCAAGTAAGATGGAAATTTGTTTTTGTGTGCAGCTTAAGCAACCAAGCCCACATACGTAAATACACGTTTATCAAATCACATTTTATTTCTCCTTCAGGACCGCGGTTACTTTGAGGAGCTGATCACTATGTTGGAGGCCGCCCTAGGCTTGGAGCGTGCTCACATGGGAATGTTTACAGAGCTGGCCATCCTCTACTCCAAGTTCAAGCCCCAGAAGATGAGAGAGCATCTGGAGCTTTTCTGGTCCAGAGTTAACATTCCAAAAGTCCTGAGAGCAGCGGAGCAGGCTCACCTGTGGGGCGAGCTGGTCTTTCTGTATGACAAATATGAGGAGTATGACAATGCTGTTATCACCATGATGAACCATCCAACAGACGCCTGGAAAGAAGGACAGTTCAAAGACATTGTCACTAAGGTACAGTATAATTTCATACTAAAGCATGATCATCGTTTTTTTTAAACAAACTGACTTTGACTGCTTTTATCCATCTTTTGAGATGACATTGCACAAATGTATAATCATATATAAAACCTGTCATCATACATTATCAAATTATTTTTATAATAATATAATCAACATCTCTCATATTGCACCATACTGTATTTCACAGTATGTATCCTCCATAATTTAAAGCACCTAATACTTTCTTTCTTTTTGTATTTGTACAGGTGGCCAATGTGGAGCTCTACTACAAAGCCACCCAGTTTTATCTGGAGTTTAAGCCGTTGTTACTGAATGATTTGCTCATAGTGCTTTCTCCCAGACTGGATCATTCTCGTGCTGTCAGCTTCTTCAGCAAGGTAAGATTTCCTCTTTTACAATTACATCAGAGTATGATGTATTGCCAGGATTGATATGATGGTCGTTCATATTGTGTGTTCACAGGTGAAACAGCTGCCTCTGGTTAAACCCTACCTGCGGTCAGTACAGAACCACAACAACAAATCAGTCAATGAAGCACTTAACAACCTCTTCATCATTGAGGAGGACTATCAGGTAAGACCCTTTTAAGAACACTGCAGCATTTCACAGCATCTTTTTTTCTCATAAATTTCATTTTCATTTGCTCAATTATTTGCTTGCTAATATTTATGTCCATCATGATAGGCACTGAGAACATCAATAGATGCCTACGACAACTTTGACAACATCTCACTTGCTCAGCGTCTGGAGAAGCACGAACTGATTGAGTTCAGGAGAATCGCTGCCTACCTCTTCAAGGGCAACAACCGCTGGAAACAGAGTGTGGAGCTATGCAAAAAGGACAAGCTTTATAAGGTGTTTTTTCCATTTTCAGCTATTGTTTATTAACCATTATCTTGTAGTGAAAATTACAGATAAACTGCTTTAATTGACTGAGTCAATTTCTGAACTTGTCTGTGCTGTCTCCATCAGGATGCCATGCAATATGCATCAGAGTCCAAGGACATAGAGCTGGCAGAGGAGCTGCTGTCCTGGTTCTTACTTGAGAACAAGAAGGAGTGCTTTGCTGCCTGCCTCTTTACCTGCTATGACCTGCTACGGCCTGATGTGGTGCTGGAGACTGCTTGGAGGCATAACATCATGGAGTTTTCTATGCCATACTTCATTCAGGTCATGAGGGAGTACCTCAGCAAGGTGTGCCATCTACATTCTTTTCAGGGTGAAGGTTATTGATTTGAGTAGGTAATTGGTTTTGATACAAGTGCAGGTCTTCCTGTCAAAGGATCAATGCAAGGATCAAACGTTAATATTCACATGCATTTAAAGTCTTGTAAAATCTTCCAAAAAGAAAATACTGGTGGTTTCATTTAAAAGAAAGTATAATCAAACCTTTTAGTCGTTATTGAAACTGCGAATACTTGACGTTGGTCTCTTGTTAGTCTTCTAATAGACATCTCTGTTTAATCAGGAGGATGATTTTAATGTTCTTCTGCTATGCTGCACTTCTTTTTTCCAGGTTGATGCAGTTACGGAACAGGTGACAGTTAAAAGCTCTGTTTTTGACCTCAGTATTTAGACTGTGGCTTTGATTGTGCATGGTTTTAGCCACACCACGCATTGCTCTCTCACTACCAAGTCACTGACACATGTTTCAGACTTCAGGGCATTGTTGTAGTTTCATTCTGCTGCAAGCGCAGGGCATCGTTGGCGCACACACACACACACACACACACACAAATATATATATTGTAGAGTTTAAAGAATAAATTAAATAACCTGCATACTTGAATAAATATTATCAAAGTCAGGAAAAGTCAAAAAACACATGCTAATGAGATTGGCATGTGTGGGATAGAATGGGATAGTAATATATTTGTCAGATTGTGATGGATGAGGAAATAGTCAGGAATAACATTGTGCTTGTCATTTTTAAAGGACTGAAGGGGAGAAAATCACATACAGCATATTCTCAGTAAGACAGTTGTAAACTAGCTATCTCAGTATGTGCGTAGACAGTAATAAACAGGGTGTACATGTTGTGCCAGTTGTTAAGTAATCACCGGTTGGCCCTGTCCACTGTTATAAAAAGCAGACCGCAACAGATATATAAAACGTTGTCTGCCCAGCAGTGAGAAAATGCACTTGAAGCATGGTTGTTTTACATCAGCTGGTTACGCCTGCAAAAATAGTGTAAGAAAGTCTCTTTTATTTTAATGTGCATTTTACCACAGTCAGTGCTACACAATACAATGTTGTATATGTGTTTTAAGCTGGTGTGTTTTGGTGAATGAACTGGTTACTGGCATGTGCTAAATGTGTATAACACAGCAGCAAGCTGTTGATTGTGCCTGGTTTCTTGTAGAAAGACAAAAGTGGTGAGCACTTGGCCTGAGACTCGCCCTCCTCCCCTCTCTCCTTTCTTCTCCCTCCTCCTCCTCACAGCCTGCATCTCAGTGCAGCATCCAGTTTGTCACTGCCAGCACTGTAATACACAGAGCATGGGACAGCAAAACTTCAGTTTGCTGAAACCATTTGTGGAGAACTAGAATATAAAAATCTGCTGGCCATCAGAATAAGCATGTTAAAAAAAGAGTGCAATGCTGAATGAGTTCTGAAACTCTAGAAATAATCTTTGCTAATCCAGGTGCTGCTGCTTTCTACTGAGGACTGATGCATATGTTTTGGTTATTGCTGCATCTGCCTTTTATTGTAACAGTCAGACGGTTGACCCAAGTTGTGGGAATCTCTGCCTCCCATGTATGAAGCGTGAAAATCTCAAACAAATAGTTATGATTAAATCATGTTCAACTGTCTTCTGGGCGGCTGGGTTTTGTTTCCCTCCGCTTCAGGATGAATTAGGCTCAGATTGGCGGTTACTGTCATAAAAGTTGTCACAGATTTGTTAGTTATTTTTTGTTTCATATTTTGTTTACTCAGTTATTCAGAGTTTGTTCGAATGTATTAATTTCTCCTCCTTGCAGGTGGATAAACTAGAAACCTCAGAGTCCCTGAGGAAAGAAGAGGAGCAGGCGACAGAGACGCAACCTATTGTCTATGGTAAGAGTCTTCTGAACGATGCCTCTGTTCATTTCACTGTGATCTGATCAAGTACAAATGGGAGCAGCAGCCTTCCTGCACACATGTGGCCTGACTCTTTTTTTCCTTTGCTGAAGTTACAGCTGAAAAGTTAAATTATTATTATTAAATCAGTTTCAAATCTGAAACCTTTTTGTGTTAATCTCACAGGCACACCCCAGCTGATGCTGACAGCGGGCCCCAGTGTACCTGTGCCCCCCCCACAGAGCTATGGCTACGGCTACCAGGCACCTGCAGGATATGTTCAGCCAGCAGCTCAGCCCGGCTTTGGCTACGGCATGTAAAAGACCCCACCCCCCTACTCTGCACATGTAGGCAGGAGCTACCATCCATCCATCTCCCACAGTCCTTCACCAGACCACTTCTGTCTCTCTGCCATCTGCAGGGAGTTTGGGATAATACCAACAAACCTTTTTTTGTTTGTTTTTTCTGCCCATTTTTAACTGTCATGAAGGACTTAGTTTTATTTGTTGTCAAAGAAAAGATTGTATCACAAAGATTGATTTTCTCACATTCCGTATTGAGTAGATTACTTTTTCTTTTGTCTATTTTATTTGAATGGGAAGTGGTTTATGTAAAACAGGGGGCTTGTGAGAAGAGCTAGTCCTCTTCCGAGTTATTAAAAAAGGTCTGTTGTGAAGCATCTGATTTGCACTCTGTAGTGAGAAGAAATTAATGTAGAACCTCTTTTTCTTTTTGATGTGTGTGAGCAGCTTCTTCTGACTGTAACATGCATTTATTGTATATTCAGACAAACTGCTATTGTGTTCCTCTATATTTGAACATGAGACAGCCACTTCCATTGACCACAGTCCTCAAACACTACGTTGTACCTGTAAAGATCCCAAACTCCAGCTTCAGGGCTATTTCCAGAAGAAAATCTGAGAGTGTTTTACATACGAGTTTCAGGAAAGTTTGTTTCTTTCCAGCAAAACCTATGCAAGACTCTCCAAACAAATCTGCAGTCAGATGACATTACCATGTGCTTTAAGTACTGCTCTAACATGGGACCATTCCACCTCAGGAGGTACTGCAGACCTGTTTGACAAACAAGCCCCACACCCCTCTTCATGCTGCAGTGTATTCCTGCTGGATATCTGTTATTGAGTGTGCAGGAGAGATTTTTCAAACCTAGTGCTCCTCACGTCCTGTTGAGGGTTGCCTTTTACCTTTTCAGGTCATCGCTCATAATATTCACAAACAATATCACAGACTTGTGGTAACTGAAGTTTTTATCAAAGGCTTGCGTGTATACAAGATATCAGTCAATAACTACTTTGAACTTATATTCGTATCTAAATTTCCCTAGATTTAATTTGTGTGCTTAAGATACTTGATTGTGCATAATCAGGATCATAATGAATGAAACAGCAGTTTTGTTTTCCACTTAACAATAAAGGCTTATTGTTTGTCAAGAACAGTGTGATTGTCCTAATTTGTTTGTTGCCTTTTGTTCAATTAGTGTACTGCACACTCCAATCCCAGAAAAAGGAATTTGTCATGAATTAAAATCGCATGTGAACAGCAGGCAGTTAGATGGATATAAAGATACTGACATGTTGTTACTCAATTGTTCCACTGTAGAAAACAGTGATGAAACTCTTTGACTGATGGCTTCTTCATTTCAACACATTACACCAGTGTGTTCTACTCCTTTTTTCTCACAACATGCATATTTACAGGCCAAAAGTAAACAGTGTAGTCTAGTGCAGCAAAACAAGCGATCACAGGAAACACACTATTGATTTTACATAGCTTTCAGTTAAAGTCAATTGGTGGTGAAGTTCTCAGAGGCTGGTGCTGGTATGATTGTATTTCAAAACACTTCAGTGGCTACAACCCCTCAGACATCTTTAAACATGATACAGATTCAATGGCGCCTTAAAACCACAGTTACCAATCAGAAACAGTTCACATCTCATTTGTTTCTGAGAACTGCTGATTTAGCTTGTTCTCAGGCTGTACTCTGATGCTGGATTGGATTCTGCTGAAACATGCTCTTGCTACCTCTTCCCGTAGTCATGTCTTCTATCATCTCAGGCGTTCCTTTACATCTCAAATGTGTCAGTTCTACAACAAAGTAAGACTGAACACAAAGATGTAGTTCTAGCACCCTCTGATGGTACAAACCAGAGGATGCTAGAAGAAATCCACTCTGGTCTGGTAATTTACAGATCATACAGATTTATCCATTCTCAAACATCTATAGGGTTGTCAATAAATATTTCGTTTAGACGATGAGTGTATAGAGAAAAGACATTAAAAACATACAGAAAGCCTTTCAGATGGCTGTAACTGTAATGTGACATTTTTGACCAGGAAGAATATTGATAATGCACTTGTGTTATCCAAATGACATCCAGTCAGAATTGCAATACAGTCATGCTGCATCAAATTGCTGATTGTGGTTACCGCCAATGTGCTGTCAAGTACTGAATGCTTCATGTAAGAGGAAATTTCAGATTTTATTTTGTAAATAGATTTTTTTATCATAAAGAATATACTTCAGGGATCACAACTGATCATTTTGCACTGCATTTTCTACTGTGAGTATCATAACTTCAGACTCCAGGTTTTAGCAGACTGTCTGATGTGGTAGACTGAAGTATTCAAATTTTGTTTTAATGTTCATGCCAACAAAGTAATTATGTAAATAATCATCATGAGCTCATAACTGCTATAATGGTCAACTGATTTCTAAAACAAAATGTTTGGTATCAGACTACTGAGGTTGATGGCATCTGAGGCTATTATATAAAAATATATACTCATGATAGCTCAACAATGTACACTGAAGATAGTTTCAGCAATCGAGAAACTGTATGCAAGTCCGACAGTTGCATCTCTAGTAGAGCTTCAGGTCACCAGTGACACTGTCAACCAGATCAGCAGGGCCTGGACCGATACCCAGCACAGTGCGAGATCCTGGTGCAATTTGTGTCCTTCCTGCATCCTGGATCAGGCTCACAGGTAGCCCAAATTCTTTGGCACGACTCAGCAGATCAATCAGGGTGTCCTCATCAGGGGCCTTCACCACCACCTTGGGCTGACCACAGTACTCCCACTGTTTGAGAAGCTCTGGGTTCCTACGCTGGACCTGCTTGTAAGCTGATACAGCAGCATGGGAACACTGGGCAGCAACCTTTCCTTTGCCCATCTTCAAGTCATTACGGACAACAAGGATCATTTTGAACTCGCCTCCTTCTCCCATCACACTCGCCTCATTGGTGCCGTTCCCCATCGCTGCCATCAGGTTTTTGGATGCAGGGCCGAAGCGTCCCCGAAGATGCCAACCAATCAACATCCCACAGCCCACTCCAGCTACTACACCCAAACCCAATGGACCATATAGTAAATCCATGTTTAAACCTGCAAGAAAAGGGCAATACACAATACTGTGAAGTAACAATTGTACCTAACAGGAAGCCTAAGACAGTATGCACCTCATTTCTTATCTTGTAAAATAGCAGCCAAACACCGCATTGCACATTTACGGTTTGGGAGCTTTAAACCATAATCGCACTAACACAACACATGTTCATTCTGCTTTCTATTAAATTCAACTATCCCAGTGTGTTGACGTTACTATCAGCTTGTGTAGACTGTGAATATATATATATATATATTAGCTGATAGTAGCGTCAACACCTATGTGTGTATGTATGTGTTGTTGTTGTACATATATTTAAACATATCTAAACAAACTGTCCATGTCTATACACCTCTGCTTACAAACTCAAACTTTCAACCTGGCATTAGCCTCGCTAATGTTAGCCTCCTGGCTAAAATCTAGACCATTAGCTTTAAGTACAGTAAACATAATTTTACCAACAGACACGTGTTTATATATTTCATGGTGACACTGTGCCACCACAGAAAGCTGGACATGATCTACTCTGCTTCTGCTACAATGGGTTTATCGCATACCTGTGGGTATATTCGACGTCCTGCCGGCGTGAACTGAATGACGCTCGCGCCACTTCACTTGTGTCGCTTTTCTGATGACGTCACAAAGATACGTTAAAAAAAGTGTACACGCTATATCGATGACGATCTCAAAGGATATAAAATTCCTTTTAAAGTTTTTTCCAGAAAAAATATGTTTGTAAAAAAGCAAACATATCGGGTTAAAATTGCAATTCATAGAACTAATTGGAAGAACAAAAAAGAACGTTGAGATGTTGAGACAACAACAACAAAAATAACAGTAATAATAATAGTAACAGTAAGAAGTAGAAGTAAAAGAGGAAATTATTTTTTTAAAGTGACAGCAATGGTGTGAATGTGTGCAAAGTATGTGTTTTTTGACATAAATAAACCAAATACTGTAATTACAATTTTGTACAAGAAATGTACCCATGCCCAGTCTGAAATGTGTGCCAGTTTGATGAACAAACATGTGAAAGAAAATCACCAGAAGGTCAAGAGTGAAAAGCGTCTCGCGCACTGACACACAAGACAATGCAGACGATGAATATTAAACACGCAAATGCCACTGAGGTCTTCTGTCTCCAGTTCTGACCTGAAAAATGTGACGTCCTGGGGGGAATTAGCTAAGCTCTCTTTGCCCAAATGCTATCCATTCACTCTGTGTGAAACCTACAGAGGCCTGAGAAGTGTTAGAAGCATGCTCCAGGAAAGACACTCATTTATTTATAGACCTGTAATTAGACTGGCTCTCTGGGGGACCTACAAGGCAAATGAGGAAATCTTTCCTTTTTTTCTGTGTCTCTCGTCTGTCAGCCTGCTCTCCCCTCCCCCGGCAACCCTGTATCAGTTCCCTATCCCTCACTGGCCCCCTCCATCACCACACCCTGCCCTGATATTATGAGGCAGTTCTTGGGTAGTGTACTTTTACCCTCCGTTACCACCGGGGCTCCGTAACAGATTTCAATTTGAGCTCATACCTTGTTGTGGATTTCACATCAGCTGAATGGTGAGTAAATGGTGTGTTGCTAAAATACATAGGCTGTTACACTGCAGCTCTGTTTTGCTTCTGTTTACACTCTGTGAGCATAACAATTCTCCGGTGCAGTTTGTCTATTTCTGTGGAAAATGTGTGAAATGATTGCAGCTTATTAAATTTCTCATCCTGAATTGTACGTGCTCTGTGTTGAGTTTCTTATTGTCCCTTGCACAAGAGTTACTCAACAGGTCTGGGTTGTTTTGGTGGAAGTTATTGCGCAATCAACTGCTGGAGCAGCGCTGTGCCACCGTGTCTCACAATTAGTACTGTTCTGAAACTGTTTACCAGGTACTGATAATAAAAAATCCTTCGAAATGCGAGTACTTAAATAAAATTATTGTTGTGTAGAGTAGAATGCATACGTGTTGCATGTTTCACACAAAATTACCAGTTTGACTCTAATAACCATAGCATGGTTTTGTTTGTTTTCGTTTTTTCTGTTTGTTACATGTGTACACATGACAGGGTGTATTAAATACTACGGTGCATGAAGAAATGACAGAGGGCTTCTGTGTGCTTACAGCTCAAGGTCTGGATGAAAAGCTTATATTTGACAGGATGTGTCCCAGAAGATTTTTACTTCTTTCCTGTGTGAACCCTCAGTTCCTAGAATCACATCACACTGTTGTCAATGTCTCATTGTTCAGTGACGAGAAAGTGTATTTGTGTGTTGATGTTGTTGTGTATTTGGCTTTCGAGCAATATCCAAATATTAAAAATGTCACTGGTACTGAAGAAACAATCTAAAACAATGGTGGTGGGGGAGAGGTGGTCCAAAGCATTTCTCCAAAGCTCAGAATGAATCAATTAAATTCCATTGAGGGTTTTAAAGAAACATCATGGCTCTGTTTAAAATCAGGTCTGTGCAGTGTGAATGCACAGAAGCAGCAGTCAGAGGCCCAGACCTATAGGGTGCAGGATAGATGGATTAGGGTGCAGTGTGACTGTGTATGTGTGCATGTGTGTGTGTGTGTGTGGAGACAATTCCACCAGATGGTGAGCTGCATACCTCCGTGTCAGAGTCCCCATCTCACTGCTCACTGACAGATTCCTAAGAGGCACAGTACAGAGGCTTGTGCATGAAGATGTGTGTAGATCTCCTCTGAGAAGATCAAATAGCTAGTTCTTGTCTTACAATCTTTATCCGTTGTTTATCCACGTGCACTGTTCCTTTTTCTGTGTAAGTCTCTTGATCACCGGAGAGATGGATTTTTGATTTGAGTGCACACAGTGTAACATTTGCAGGTCTCTGCATTAGGCCTCATTAGGTCACGTCGAGGTCTGATTGGGTTACCAGTCATCTGCAGGATGAAGCAGCAGGACAACCCTGACTGGCCAACTGGTGTGTGGGAGAGTTTACAGACATGCTTGAAAGTGGAGAATGTTTGGGAGTGCACTTTTGTTGCGTGCGAGTCTTCCTCCTGGGATCACAGCAGTTTCACATTTGGCAGTCGGTTCTGTGTATGGTGCGCATGACGCTGTGCTGGAACTCCGTCTCCTCTATCAGCAGATCCCCTTCCTGATGAACGAGATGCCAGAGTGTGGTGCTGAGGCGGAACCAGCTCCGAGGCACATTACTGTTGAGAGCCGACAGAACGAAGAGCTGACAGGTGAGGACAGACACTCAGTATACACTATGAAAATGTCTCCGAGATATAAACAGAATTGTTGTATTTGCATGATTTGTTCTCTGGAATGTCAGTTCCCTGTGTGTTTATTTGTATGTTTGTTATCCCCACACTGTGTGGTTAGAGCCAGAGCTTCCTGCGGATGAGAGAAAGCAGGGGGACAGGGAGCAGCATTAAATCCTGATGTTATGGAAGACGCCTCTACTAACTCCCCCACTACATCTGCCTGGAACTGCTCATTGCACTTAAAGAGTAGGTCAGGAGGTGAGTAGCATCTTCTCTGCAAAAGTGCACTTTATATAATTTTTTCCATTTGACATCTGTCATTTCTGCAGTGATGAATGAATGCATTCGCTTCACGGCTTTTTCATTGTATTTGTATTGTATTACTGTATATTGTTTACATTTAAATATTCTCATCTATAATAATGCATAATATGCATAATAATGAAGCAGAAAGCAGCATGTAAATTGTTGCACTGACAGTAGAGTGTTGTTGCAGTGATAGCTCCATTTAGAAAGTTGCTAGTGTTGCGTGTCAGAGAAACCAAGGGACAACAAGGGTATGATTGTGAATAATAGCAATACCACCCTCTGCACACTCTCACCCTCACAGACACACAAAAGCACAAACACACACACAACACCAGATGGGGGGGTGACTTTCTCAGTGCTATCAGGCCCAGAGGCCTTCACTGTCGTTGTTTAGTCTTCAGTCAGAGGACAAATGAAGCATTTAATGCTGCAGAAAAGATACACAGCAGGATTTGCTTATCTTCTTTTTTCTTCACAACTCTTCATTCTTCCTGTTACTTGTACCTCACCCAGTGTGGAACAACACCAGAAGAGCTGTCTCATAATCTATGTTGACAGCGAGAGCCTAAAAGAAGGTCAGCGTGTACTCCCCGGGAGGCCTTAGTGGTGAAGTGTGTGAGGACAACGTGTTTATTTTCTAAACTACAAGAGGATGTGGTGCGCCACAAGCACCAAGAGCAGTGTTTTGACAGCGAGAAGCTGCTGTACACTGACACTCCAAACACATGGCGCCGTAAACGCTGCAGGGAGATACACGCAACCACATTACAGCTCGGCCTGCATGCATACAAAGACGTTTATCCTGAGTCCTGATAGAAGTGGTTGGTAATTTACATCATGTGTACAGGGAGTCCTCGGGACAACATACAGCTCAGTGTTGCAGCTCTGAACTTGTTTTCTTCAAAGTTGTTTGGGGAACTCTGACATATGAATGACTATTCATCATATTCAGAGCCAGAACAATTTGACACCAGACATCCATACTGACTGAATCCTGTCACTTCCTGCTCCATATTCGAACTCCGTTACACCATGATACAGCACAGACCAGGTCTGATTACACAGAGCTGGTAAACCAGTCAAGTGTGATTACTATATCAGTCAACATGTGCGGTATATACTTGTCAGTTGTCTGTAAAGCTGGTATGGGTGTGTTATGATGTGTCAGATGGTAGTGATGATAAATTACTTCCAGATGGTTTCCAGGTTTGACGGAAGCAGAGTCACAGTGTTGCTCACTGACCTTTGTCATGTGACACTGATCGTCCAGTGTTCACAGCACTTCAGGTGCAGGTATTAGAAATCGCGGAAGTAATTAACTGTGGCTGTTGGAACTATTTGGCGTTCTTCTTATGTAATAACAAACAAACATGTTTCCGTAAAAAGTGCTGTTTCGTTTATGCCACTGCGCAGAATTTCAGCCAATCAGGCTAGGTGGCTAAATCAGAGACAGCTGCATGACAGACGCTAACGTTAACGTTAGCATGTGTCCACAAGTGGGAGACGGACAAGGAGAAGGAGCCGAGGGAGACAGACAAACAACACAACACCAGGTGAAGTGAAGTGTACTGATAAAAAAAACAAAATTAAAAAACTTCGCATTTCACGAGTTGTTTTTTTTTTTAAGTTGACAGTATGCTAATTAGCAAAAACGAATATTTTACTAACTCATAAACAAGCCAGGGTGTCATGTACGCTCATATACTGTTGTGACTGAGTTTCGTCTTTTGCTATGCTAGGTTAGTAAATCAGCAGCTCCAGTGTAGAAGACGCTGGAGACATATGTGGTCAGTCGACTCATTATAATAAATACGTGTAACAGCTACAGCTAAAACCAGACAGTATGTTAAGAAATAAACATATATGCCATAGTATAATCATTATGTATTATTACGAGACAAAACATAGTAAATTTAACACTAAAGGATGATAATAACTCAGGGCAAAATGTCTATAGTGTAAATATTCCACATTATATCTGATATATTGTCAGTATGACTGTTGGAGTCCAATTATGAGCTAGTGATCACACCTGCAGCTCAAGAGTCAATTAGCTCGAGATGATTTATTGACTGTCTTTGTCCTCCCCTTTTATGTTTCATTCACCTTTGCCCTCTAACACATCCATCCATTATTTCTACCTTCATTTATTTCTACCCCATTCAGGCTCTGACAGAAAAGCCAGATTGTGTGTGATCAACTGATCCTGTTTATTCTCCTCGCCACCGCCTGCTTTATTGATGGGACACATCAGAAGGTGACTGAATACTATAAATATTTGTATTTCTGTACCGATGTGCTGTGATGGCTTGGCAGCTTCAGTTCCTCCACCTAGGCTGAGGTAGATCTGATGTGTGTTAAAGAGTATAGAAATGTTTGGATGTTTTTAGGGAGGGTAAGCCATAAGTTTTCTTCATTTCTGTGATACTTATTTTGTTTATCATTATCAAGTAAGTAGTGGGAGATCTTTACTGAAAATCATGTCACATTCTCACACACGTTAGCTCAGGATCTGCAATCTGAATTTAATGTAATCTGTGTGCTGGTGATAACTGTTGATCTTGTGACATATATATATGAGTGGAGTTGTATGGGCTTGATTAGGCATCTAACATGTTCTTTTGGATGTTTCCTTGATGAGGTGCATGTAAAGATTTGTTAAAGATAACAATGGGTGAACTACTCCATACCACTTGATGCAGTCTTTTATTACCACTAGCTCTGAATCTACTGTTATTCTTGATTATTTCTTTCAAATATGTCATGCATTAAGAGGCCTGATATTACTGCATTATTTGCATAGAGGCACATGTGATCATATCTGCGGCTGCCCCACCTCATCAGCACACAGATTGGTTTGATGATGGTGATTCATACTGCATGAACACAAACGTGCCCATCAGAGGATACCCACGTGAACATCTCCCTCGGGTGTGTGTTTGTGTGAACACACAATACACCAAGTTTAATTATTAACTTCCCACAATGCCTCCTGTTATTTGTTAACCTCTTATGTCCACATGGCAATCTACTAGAGCAGACTGGGCCATGGGTTTTACTAGAACCCTTTTTCTTTTTTCCCCTGTTACGTTTATCCTGTCATGAGCTGGAGGATTTTGAAAAGCTCTCTCTTTTTTGTGTCATACACAGAGACCCAGGAGTTGCATAATCAGGACTCTGTAACAACACATAACAACTGCCCTTGGTTGGCGCTGCACTTACTAGTGTTCTGGCAGCAAATACAAATGCAGTTTGTACTGTTTTTGTTTTGCCAGGTTTCCTGGGAAATTGAGTCTTTAGTCAGAGACCCCCCTCCCATATTTCCCACTTGTCAATCCCCTCCCTTCTTCCCGTAATCTACACATTCTGTGCTTCCTCCTGAAAACAACCTGCGTTGGCCCAAGGAAGGGTGTGTAAAAAGAAAGTGATAGATGGAAAGATAATGATGGAGAGAGAGAGAGGGAGAGAGAGATCTTGGCTTCCCTTCCTTTACTAGTTGTGTAAGAGCATTCCTACCCTACGGCTCTGTCCTCTAAACTCAACAACAACCTCTGTCTGTAAAGGTTTCTCTGTCTCTCTCACTCTCCGCTCTATCTTTCTCTCTTTCTCTACCACTCACTTGCCCTCTCCCACCCTCTATAGTGCCCTCTGTGTTGCACACTTTCACTCTCATACCTTCTCTCACTCTGTCTCTGTCCCTCCCCTCCTCTCCCTGCGTACACCCCCACCCCCCCAACTCTTCTTGTTTTGCTCACACTCTGAGCATGTGTCTCTGCCATGTGGTTGACTGTCCCTCTCTTTTGCCTCTGCAGTCTGTGCATTACATGGAGAAGACGACACTGTGGTGCCTCTGCTGGGTCAGCCTGGTCATCCTCGCTTCAGTGGGTCTTGACACCGGCCTGCACACCATCATTCTTTACCTGGTAAGACAACATTTTCTGTTGTTGTTTATTTTCTTCACAACATGCTTTCCACCACGTACACCGAGCAGTTATTCATTTCCCTGTGCGTGTTTATGGCAGAGCTGAAATCTAAACACAGTGGCTGATGGTGGTGCAGTGACGCAGGTCTCAAAAGGCTGTGTTGATGCTGTTGTTGGGTTGTTGCTAAGGCTTTAATACGTGCAGCATTAAAAGCTTTCTGAGGCTCCTCGTGCACTTGCACGTGCATATATGCTTGCATTTCAGAGTAGGATGAAGATGAATAGACGCTGTGGTAGCCACAGTGTTTTGACAGGCAGTCCAGGAACAATCGCACTCAGTGACCCCTCTGACTGAGTGCACATGAGGATAAAAACAGTCTCCCTCCCTCTCTCCGAGTTCTTTCTCTTTCCTTTCTCTCCGCTCTCCTGCTCCCCACTGTGTTACTCACTCTCACTTTTTCTTACTCCCCCCCTTTACTCGTGCTCCTTTTAATGTCTTTCCCCTGCTTGCAGCCCTTTTTACTCCCCCTTTAATTCTTCCTTCCTCTTTTCTGTTTGTGTGTTTCTGTATGTTTTCAAGTCTCCTCGTCTCCAAGTGCGTCTCCTCGGTTGTGCGTGTGGGGAGGTGTTTGGTCTCTCCTGCCGATCAGATCTCGGTCTCACAACATCTGCTTGTCTTCAGTGAGCTGAGTCCATCTGTCATCAGGTCCACTGTCGAACTTGTGCGGCCTTGCCCAGTGGAGCTGAACTGGAAACTTTGAAGTGCATGTCCTCTGTTCTGCTGTTTTTTAAAGAGCCAGACTCTGGTCCTCCAAAATGTAATTTGAGAGGTTTTTCCTGCTCTCCCTTAGTGGCTCAGCTCACTGTTCTGGAAGGTTTGAAGTAGAATGTCGCCATCTAGTGATCATGGCTGCTACAGCAGGTTGTGGTGTCATTGGGTTCATGACAGAACTTGGTGCTCCTTGCTAGAGCCGCTGTCATGCATTTTTTATTGCGTTGACCGATACTGTTTTTTTAAAAAGCCGATACTGGTACAGATTTTTTATTTTGTCACGTTAGGTCATCGTTTTGTGTGTGCTCTATTTTAATGAAATGTTTTTATTTATCTTCTGAATATAAATCATAAGATATTTGAATACATCTGATATATGCAGGATGATGTGCCTGATTAAAGCAATTATCTGTCATTAGAAATATAGATAAAAAATACTGGTTGACTGAAGTTATATTTAATATTGGCTTAAGTTGTTTGTGGTTTGTTCTCTTTTTTTAAAATCTGTCTCTGTCGATATTCAGTGTAGAAGCAGACAGGAGAAATGGTATTTCAGAATAAGCAACAAAGAGCCAAATGATGTTTTGCATGTGGGTATGTGCTCTAACCATTAGTCTACTGAGGTGCCCATTATTGGCCCCAGGTTATTAGTCTGATATTTGTTTATATAAGAAGCTTTTGACTGATCTAGTATCTGTTTCTTCTCTTGAGCTGTGAGTGTAAACCACAAGTAAGAAGCACAAAACTGACCACAGGGAATTATAATGATATATTGTCTGTTCTGTAGTAGCAGTGTTTAAAGAAGCCATTGAGATTCCTTGGTGATTTTGTAGATTTCTGGGTACTGACAAGATATTTCTGTTTTCTGACAGTGAAACGTTAGAAGAATTTCTGTGGTGAGTGAACTTCAGAGAGTGTTTCGGAGGCATGTCCTGTTTTCAGGAACTCAGACAGGGTCAGTGATTGTAACTGGGTCAAACAAGCTTAGAGCACTTGCTTAAATGTCCCCACAAATTTACAACTCTCAGCACTTGGAGCTTATCCTTCCTGGCACTGTTTTAAATCCTTTCCATAAGACTTAATAATATACTAGAAATAAAAACTCAAGTGGGCCTGGGTGTTTACGAACTCTTGACTTTGCGTTACGCACATGTCAACATTTGGAAAGAACACCACCACCATTATTATGTAAGTGGTATACAAGTGCACCACTAGAGATATACACCAATTTACTGGAGTGCTACAGGGAACTTTTACTGCACAGCTACTTGTTAAGTTTAAAGTATGGTTAAACACCTGAAAGCTTTTTCCGTTCAGTAAACTGCCTAGATTCTATGGAGCTGAGCAGACATGAGAGTAGACTCTCCACCCCAAACCTGACACACATACACATTTTTTTTCAGACTCCATTGCACTTTATTTCACACATTATAATACAACCTCATAAACTATAATACAGATCTCATAAATTACCTGAAAGGTAATACAAAACAACAAAAACCTAAAGGTTTGTTGTGCAAAAATGAATCCGTGACACCCCCCCCCCCCCCCCCCCCCCCCCCGCAATGGCACTTTGCCCCCCACTCTGGGAACTGCATTAGATTATGCAAATTTTAGATTAGTCATTGTGAGATTGCTGGCAAAATTAACATTATTATTAACAGTCATTGGTTTCAACTTTTTTCCTGTTTTAAATCCTTTCCATAAGACTTAATAATATACTAGAAATAAAAACTCAAGTGGGCCTGGGTGTTTACGAACTCTTGACTTTGAGTTACGCACATGTCAACATTTGGAAAGAACACCACCACCATTATTATGTAAGTGGTATACAAGTGCACCACTAGAGATATACACCAATTTACTGGAGTGCTACAGGGAACTTTTACTGCACAGCTACTTGTTAAGTTTAAAGTATGGTTAAACACCTGAAAGCTTTTTCCGTTCAGTAAACTGCCTAGATTCTATGGAGCTGAGCAGACATGAGAGTAGACTCTCCACCCCAAACCTGACACACGTACACATTTTTTTTCAGACTCCATTGCACTTTATTTCACACATTATAATTAATAAAACCTCATAAACTATAATACAGATCTCATAAATTACCTGAAAGGTAATAAAAAACAACAAAATCCTAAAGGTTTGTTGTGCAAAAATGAATCCGTGACCCCCCCCCCCCCCACTCTGGGAACTGCATTAGATTATGCAAATTTTAGATTAGTCATTGTGAGATTGCTGGCAAAATTAACATTATTATTAACAGTCATTGGTTTCAACTTTTTTCTTTACGAATTTCAAAATTTAACTTAAAGAAAATAGGTTCCAGCATTTCAAACAATGACCAGTTGCTCTTTTCACTTTTTAATTTAATCGCTAGTCAAACAACATTCAAAGAAGACCCAATAAACAATAAAACCAAATAAGATAATGGAGTCATTGATAATAAGTTACGGTCCTAAATATATACAGCTATTGTATTGTTTATTCTACTTTGATTGGCTGTCAGTAAATAAGCCTGTCTGCATGAAACCTATTGAGGTTTGTTATAAATAATAATAATGGATCTATAAATTGTCTTATCCAGGTCATTGCTTTGAACAGTCAGTAGGTGGTACCAGTGATCCTAAGATGTCAAAGGACAGGAAGAATCCATGCAGAGGCATGATCACTACATCTAAACACCTTTAAGGTGCGGGGTGTCGCTCTTTTCACATGACAGAACATGTGACTCTGTGATGTCATCACTTCCTCTACCTAGCTCACCTAAAAAGGACTTGACTTAAGACAGTGTGTCATTACATCCAGTTACAGTAAAGGTGTTTGTGATTATCAAACACTCACTGACAGTGTCACTGAATTGAGCACCGTGAGATGTCAGGTTGTCTCTTCAAAGTCTATGTACTTGATATAATCATTTTTCACAGCTCATAGCTTTTGGTTTAAATGAATGACAACAGAAACATATGCATAGATTCGTACAACAATCATTGAGTCGAAAGTTTCGTGAGGTTCACCAGCAGAGGGGGTGCAGAACCTGTTATGTGCACACAACTCCAGTCAATGAAACCAGAGCAGAAGTGGCAGCTCTCCTGTTCCCTGACATGGGCAATTGCTGCCCTGTGTCTCCCGTTGTGTTTGCATCCTGCTGCGACTGTGGGAGATCATTGTACATGGACAGGACCGGTTAATGGAGAAAGATAAAACCCTCCAGCTCAGGCATAGAGAAGAAAAAAAGCACACTTCTTGGCACACCATCAAGTGTATTTTATCCAGCTGCTCTGAGGGAGGAGGTAGTGGGTGGATGCTTACAATACAAACCATGAAAACAATAAAATCAGGAACACTGTGGGGATCTCATTTCAGCAGAGACTGTGGAGGTGAGGATCAGTACACACGCGCACGAGCGTGCACGCTGAGCCTTGCACCTGCGCATGTGTCTGCCATAATGACTGTGAAGATCACAACTGTGAGCGGGACAGGCTTTCATCCCTACTTAAGTTTTTAAGCTTTTTTTTTTCCAGTGACAACTAATGTCGCTGACCTCCATAAATCCTCTTTTGAATGAGGTTAGCAATGTGTGCGACGCTTGAAAGCTTGGGAATGCTGTAAATATTTTAGAGGAGAGCTCATCTGAGTCATCCACCATTAAATTACTTTCAGTAATGGCTATTGCCATTAAGTCATTATGGGCAGCATGAAAATTGTTGTGCTCAACGTTAAATAAAGAGCAACAAAGAATTAAAGTCATTATAAATGAATCCGTGCACGTTGCTGTTTACATAATAGCAACTGGGGTAGTGTGTTTTTTTTTCTTTGGGCTTTGAGCTGTTTCATGAGCGAGAGGTGTACATGTTGTGTCCCTCTAAGAGCATAAAAGCCACCAGAGGAAAAAATCAATCCTAAGGTATAACAAAAATGTTTCTAGTGTGTTTATGACTCATGATTTACAATCCCTTGTCTTTCAAAAAGTAAACCAGTGGCTCATCTAAATAAAGGAACATTCTGTAGTTTTCTATATTCAGTTTCTTTTAGGATTGCTAAATTATAGGTTGCTGCAGAGGTTTGTGTAGAATACATAGATTTTCCTCAGCAAACCCCCTAACATTAAGTTTTGGCTGTTGGCAATTACCAGGAGCGCAGCTTTAATTAGTGCCAGCTATCGCAATGAGGGCTGAGCAGGTCTGAGAGTGTGGCTTCTACACACTGTCCCTCCACAGTTGTTACTAACGCACTCGCTGTCTTGCACTGCTCCATAAAACGATACTGCTCAGATGCCGTTATACAATTACAGGCAGCCTGCCCATGCATACACACACTTTGACAAGAACATGTGACTCAGGGAAGAACAGAAATTTGCTGTTGCGACTGAGTTGTGATGCAAACACCTCTGATGGTCTGTATGACCTGACCTAATTTTTTTTCATACTCAGGTGTGTGTGTGTGTGTGTGTGTGTGTGTGTGTTTCTGTGTTTCTGTGTTTCTGTGCCTGAACTGAGGCTCTTCAGAATATTTTAAATCCACACAAGTGTGAACTGTAGAAAGTGTGTATCTTAACCCTTCCATAATATACATTCAGGTTTTTCTGCACATGCTCCTTGTGTCAAACATGACTCATTAGAGCACAATTGTTCTTTGTTCACCAAAGTGAGAATTGATACTTACATGTACCCGGAACGTGAGTGACACATCAGGATCATGTTCATTAGCTCTGTGAGAAGCTGAAAAGCTACTCTTGACTCACCACCAGCTAGAAGTAACAGATCTCTTGCTTTAACCTCTACACCTCTTGAATTCAATTTGGAACCATTAATTTTTAACTACATCTAGATAGTGTGTCAGAACATATTATCTTGCCACTACTGAACAAGCAGTATTGTTTACATACCAAAAATTTGTTTGAGAATTATATACTGTCAGGTTATGGAGCTGTATCTGATCTTGAAGGGAACTGTTTCACATAAGGGTTTAATGTGAAATACATAAAAAAGACTCTTTAAATTTGTTTGGCATTATCATTCATAATTTTAAATGAATTTGCTTCTTCATAAGATTGAAGACTAGGATCGTTCTCCTACATCTTATTCATCATCTCCAAGCTCATTCAATCCATTCAGTCCAAATTATACAGTACAATAACCATTTGCTAAAACACAAAATCACACACATGCACATACAAACTCATTCACACTTAAAACTGCAGCTTTGTATAGTTGTGTGTGTGTATATTTATATTTATATTTATATTTATATTTATATTTATATTTATATTTATATTTATATTTATATTTATATTTATATTTACTTTGAGTGTGTGTCATTTTGCCAAAGTATTCAGTTAATCAGGGGAAAACAGATGCTGATTTGAGACCAGATCCACCTGAGGGTGTGTGATGTTGTGCAGATAACTTAAAGTCAATGAGTGAATAGATTTTTATATATATATATATATATATGGTCAGCATCCTTTTTCTCCTGATTAACTTTTAGAATACTTTGGCAAAATGACACCCACTCAAAGACAAAATGAACACTGTGCTTTGATGTAATTTATTTGTGGCATCATTACGATGTCAGATGCTGTGTGTTTTGGATTTTAGCTTATATGTTTAATTTCAGTTTTTGATCAATATAGTATTTATTCTAATGAAAGACAAATGATATATTTATCTTGATAAATAAGATGGAAATAAATAAAATGCAAGTTTACTTCGTCCATCTTATTGTTAAGTCTGCGTTAGTCAAAGTTAGTTTACATCAAAGAAACACAGTAAATCCCTACAACTGAGAAGCGAGAACCAATTTGTATTTAGCATTTTCACCAAAATCAGGCGAAAATATTATTAAATTGCAAAATCAACAAAATATGAATAAGATTACGTTAAAAATATTTAATCTAAAACATGTAATTGATAATTTTCTGGCACATTGTACAAGTTGGGTTGTATGCTCATTATTATTTTAATGTTAACTGATATCAAACATAATAAGCATTTTGTCATCTTGTTTTTTTAGCATCAGGAAGAAAGCAAATTTATACTGTAAATTCTGGATCAATGAGGAATTCGTTGGTATTTTTCTTTTGTTGAGATTGCTCATGGACTGTTTTAGTTATAGCAATTTATTAAGCCAAAGCACTTAACTCAGGCTTTTTAAGCTTTCACAAAGATGTATCATTTGATGGCGATAATTTGTAAAATGCCCACATGTTAACCCTCACTCAGTAAAGTCAATTGAAAATGAACTCAACTCATTAACAATCAATGTACCTTTTAGTAATGTGAGATTTAATGTGCGTGTGTGTGTGTGTGTGTGTGTGTGTGTGTGGGGGGGTTGTCAGTCAGGAACAGGTTTATATGGTGGTAATATGCCACAGCCAGAGTGATATCTCTGGGACCACCCCTCTAACCTTCACCAGCTTTCTCTGTCTTTCTGATTGTGTGTGTGTGTGTGTGTGTGTGTGTTTGTGTGTGTGTGTGTGTGTGTGTGTGTGCGTGTGCACACAGAATTACCACTCTCTTCTAAATACCGTCCCTCTGTCTGTGCTCCATCACTGGCCTCCGTCCAGCTTTTTCTTGCCTCGCTCAAAGATCCCAACCAGGGCTTCTTCAAAACAAACTCATCTCTTATGTTTCTCCTGCTCTGCCTGCAGCAGTCTCCCACTGAAAGAAGTGGTTAACAGGTTATGCCAGGCAGACCGTGTCTAATGTGCTTAAATGGACCTTGACGACCACAGCGACCTGTTAATGACTGGACTGTCCTGTGGCCGTGGTCACTAAAAACCAGCCAGTTTCTAGTCACCCATTAATGTCTGTGGATTTGGAGACAGCTACGTTTGCTGTTATTAACTAGATGTCCACAGCATGACTGGTGTCTGAGATGATTATGGAGTGAAACAATTATTACTTACTTACAAAATTAAGATATATTTATATTTCCTTTTTTTTAACCAAAACACAAAATCAATAATTGTCATGTGCCAGTGTGTTCTAATGTTCTAATCTCACCTGCATGATCACAGGAAATGTGATTAAATTTTATTATTACTAATTAATTCCCATTTGTCTGTTTCTGATTACAGACTGATCCTATACCTGTATTAAAAGGTAAAAATGATTTAATATATTTTGGATAAAATGTTGCTGTGAGTTAGTTTCTGCTAATACAATACAAATACTAATACAAATCACGCTGTCACAGTAACACACAAGGTCACTCTGTTAAAGCACTTAAGCCTATTGTAGCAATGATGCTGGATCCAGTAGCCCAGAGAGGGTGGCTGACAGTCTGTGTTAGTGGCTCTTCCCAGCAGCAGTGATTGGCCTTCCAGTTTCACATCCTCCTTCAGTGCACACACTGACGCACTCTTTGTTCTCAGTGTGGCACTGAGAGGAAGCTCCTTTCCGCTCATGTGCTTCACCAACTGCAGTGCTTGTGGTTGATCCCTTGTTCAGGATAGCGGCTAATAAACAATTCAGTACATGTCAAAAGTAATTTGTAATCTGTTTGCTGTCCTGTTGTCAACCTCCCAAGGAATTTGAGAGTCCTTTACAGTCAGCAAAGCCCAACCCTGTGTTTGTACACTTTTTCATGCTTCGTAAGAAATGAATCACCTTTGATATTTCCTTAGTAGGGATGATGAATAACTGATTGCAGTAACTCTCACAGTATCACTAAACACATTTGTGTTTTGTGCCCCTATTAACTTAGAAGCAACACATTGGAAGAGAGAATAAAAATGCTTATAAATTACTCAGTGCATAAATTAATTGTCCTAAGAGTACTACATGCAGAAACCACAGGGACTTTTGGCTTAAACCCTCTTTAGTTGGGAGTGTGGTTTTTGACAGTGTAACACGTCATTCTTGACAAAATTTGAACCAGTGTTAAATTACAGGATGTGGTCCGCAGATGATATGAACATTCAGCTGGAATGGTCAGAAGAGAGTACCGGCGTTAACCTGTGGCTGAGCCCAGCCGCAACCCATTTTATTTAACTCTTGATTGCTTTAATTTTAAAATGAGCCTGTATTGCGATATTAGCAAGTTTCTACCTGCCAGAGCAGCCATTTCAGCAATGATTTGGAGAGAAATAACTTACAGGGACAATCAGCTGTTATTAACTTATTAAAAACTCCGATATCTGCTTTAAAATATAAAATAAGTAGCACCAAGTTGGGAATGAATAGAGGTTTTTTGAAGAAGTGGTAGGGTGCAGTTATCACTAGGTTGGGCGTGAAAAGGAAACCACATTTGTGCTCCAGATTGGATTAAAATGACTGAGGCACCCTCCCATCACCCCACCTTCCCTGAGGAAATTAATTCAGTCAGACCGTGGCTTTATATTACAGCCTGACTGAGTTAAATTATATGGATCATCCCTTTAAACAGCCGATACTAATGTTTTATTTTGGTTTTATGACAGTAGTTTTCTGCTTTGACCATGAGCTCTTTCTGGCATACCCTCTGTACTGTAGTGATGATATACTGTCAACAAACATTGAAACACTCTTACATTTACAGACACACTTGATTACCAGAAGCAAACTGTGTGTTCCTTCTCAAAGTACATGTGGATGAGCTCGAGTAGGGATCCCAATCGTTTTGGAAAGCCAAGCGTTGGTTTGTGCACGTCGCCACAGGTATGCCAACAATGTGGCCTCTTCTGTAGCTCCCATGGGGTCAAAGAGAGTAACTTTGTTTCGTTGCTGAAGTGAATTTAAAGATGAGCCAGTTCTCAAATTAGACATAGGTAAGAGGTGGAATAGTTATTTCATTAACCATATAACCACATAAGATGGATTAGTGTCATTTGAGAGAAATACTTCCTCCACTGCGCGTATTTTTTATACTGCGTGTATTGTATGTGTCATCTACTACGTTTGAGGACATAAGGTGTGTTTTTGTGTCTGTTTATCCACGTGTGTCATCAAGCCAGTAACAAAATGAGAAATAGGGCAGCTACCTGGATGGTGTGGGCTGAGCTGCAGATTAATGGTGAGTCACCTGTACAACATGAGAGGAATAGGCTTTTGTGTAAGTCGAGAAGCAGTGACACAGCATTAGGCAGAGAGAAAAAGAGGGAGCACACATATTCCATGTCACGCAACTCACTGTTGGCAGCCTGCCTGTGTGTTTGGTAAACACACATTACCTGAGATAGTGTTGAAAAGTATGAGCAAGAGGAATAGTCTTTCATGTGTGTGTGTTTGTGTGTGTAAGACAGTGTGATCTCACTGGAGAGTCATTGGGTAGGACACACTGGACAGACAGGGGAGTATCCAGTCTGACTGGGTCGGTGCAGGGAGTCTCTTTGCTTCCCTCTCTGGGTTACTGAAGATTTTCCTTTTTCATCTCCTGTGCCTTCACAAACTAACTATGACAGCATCACACATTTTCTTTGTACAGGTGTAGCGATATATTTGGATTATTAATGTTAAAGCTATTGTTCCTGCCTACATGTGTAGAAACAAATCTCAGTGTCATCTGAAGGGGGTCCACTGAGCAGGCGTTGCTGTTTCCTATTGCCTCACACGCCACTGTCCTGGCCTCCCACATCCTGTCTTCTCCTGCCTTGTCCAATACAGCTCCAGAAGTTTCAGCCCCACCTTAGGCCTGCTAGATTGCTTTGACGCTACATTGCGTAATGCCCAACTGCCTGTGTGCGTCACTGGGAGCACCCTTCCTACACACATATGCATGAGTGTAAACACATGGAGTAAACACAGGGTTTACTGAACTGTCATTTAGCTCCGTCTAGATTGTTGTCCAGTATGTAAGCTACACATTAACAACTAAAATGCCAAACTACACATGGAAACATAACCTCAAACATTGTACTTTCAGTGTTATCAACTAGCGTCCTTTTGTCCACAACATGTCCATGCTGTTATCAGATTTCACAATGGGACTCAAACGTGTGCAAGCTGTTTTGGGCTGCATCTTGCTTGGCCATTTCTTGACTCACCAGATAAGTGCATCCAGTCTGTGCCTTTTTCCCATGGTCAGAACCTACTGGCTTTTAGCAGTCCTTTGGGAGTGACCAGGGCCAACCATGAAGGTGCCCTTGGACACCCACTGCCAAATGGTTGATAGAGGACTGCCTCACAGCTTCGCTCCCAACTGTTCTACAATTGCATCCAAACCGTCCCACTCTATCTGCTTGTATGGGTCCTAGAAAGTAACTACTTTTATACTTCCTCTATTGCTTAAAATATATTGCATACCTCCACCACTTCCACTGAGTTTGTCTATGTACACACTTTCATACTATTAATAATAAAATCAAGTAAGGTTTAAGCAAAGTCCCTGATTGCTTTTTTTTTTGAGTTCTTGTTTATTTTGCGATTAGACTTTCAATATGCCCATAACCCTAAGAGAAACATCTGAGTGGTGGAGGAACATTGCTCTTAAACTGTAGCCCATACAGTCATAACCTTCCCAGGTAGACCTTTTGAATTCAGTATTTGACTCATTGCTCTCATTTTGTTCCTGTGCTTCCTCTTACTCAAAACTACTCCCAAAAAGAGTTTTTTTAATCTTTTATTTTGTTTGTGTTCCTTAGGGACCAAATAAAGCATCCGTAACGTTAGCAGCACATCCACCATATCCAGACCAAATCAGCAAAAATCCCCAGCACAAAGTAAAAGAACTAGGCTGTGATTGTGAGCGGGTGGACTCTGTGGGGCTGGGGTCATCCACTCTCAAGGGAAGCATCATCTCTAAAGTCTGTCTGGAACCTTGTATGTGGGTGAGTACCTGTCACACACTGACTCAGTTTCATCATGCATTTTTGAACAAATCCAGTTTTTTTCTAGGGTTTTTGTCATTAGACAGAGGTTGGTTTTAACATGGATATTGTCAGAATTGAGGTCTTTTAAAGACATATTTTTCCAGGGCATGGTATTTGCATGTCAGGAACTACAAATTAGGTACACAAATCAAGCTCTGATTTTTTTTTTTGTGAACATGCAGTTTACACTGTGGTAAGACAACAGTGGAGGTTGAAGGTGAAAACCAAACAAGGTGGCCTATTCGTGCCATAGTGTGTGACCTAATATAACATGCCAGCACGACAAGTTGCCCAACAGTGTCTGTGTGCTGTCCACCCAAGCCGGCTTTCCCTTGGACACAGACATTAACGATGACCCTGTGCTGCTGTCTTAAAGATGGAATAACAATGTCTATGCTCCTACCTGTGTTCCTAATGGGTTGTTCTGATCAGAGTCTACAAGTAACATAACATACACTCCCTAACACACACAGCCATGTAGACATGAATTAAGAGACTCATATTCATTTCCTGGAAGGTGTATTCTGTTTAACTAAAACAGCTACTTACCACTTAGTCTAACCTTGCTTTAACCTCAGAATCTTGTGTTCAACTTAAAACCTAATAATGCAAGATGGTAGCATGGTTTTCATCCACATAAGGTAGAGATGTCTTCATAATGTGATCATGGACAGATTTAGGTCCCCAAAACATGACTAAAACATAGACCACACACATACACAGGAATGTGACAAATGTGTGAATGAAGGTTTCCCAATTCCGATCAATTTCTGCCACAATGATATACAGACACATCAGTGTCACAGAATCTCTTGTGCATGGTTTTCAGGAATGTCAATCTTTGCTGTTTTCTCAAGAAGAGGAGACAGCATGGGATGTCAGCATGTCTTCACGCTGTTGTTTATAACTGTGACAGAACATCATTTTGCCTGATATCACTTTTTTGCTGTTGTTGAAAGGTTTATTACTAACAGATGAGTCAGGCTGAATTGCTAGTTGCTAAACGCTCCATTTGTATGTGACATAGTGGTAGTTCTGAAAACTCATATGGTGGTTTCCTTGGAACTGACCTTGCAGATTGCAACTTTAATGTCTGTCAGACAAATGGTTGATCTCCCAGATTTGTGAAGGTATTTCAGCTGTGTATAAACGTTCGCCCACATTTTATACCATTTGATCAGCTCTTCATGTTGACATTTCCCAGAGATCACACATCAAACTATTTAAAAATATATCTGTGATTAACGGTTGGTGTACAGAGGACAATTATTTTATGCAGAACTATGAAGTGGAAGAAAACACAACATTTCAAGTTTGAATAGCCGGTGTGCCACAGGTTATTGTCTCAGCTGGCAAACTGTGGCTTGCTCACTATTTTTGCAGCTAGCTCACTTTTTTGGCTCAGACCTTAACTGGTTTAGGTAATACAAATTTGCATTAACGGTCTGGTGGAAAATGTAGTCATTGATAACTCATTTGCATGGAAAACTTACCATGAATTTCCCCTTGTTAGTGACGGTGGTTTCGTACTTCTGAGCAGCCTTGTGGCTACTGAGAGGTGGAATGTTTTTGATCTATGATCCTTCTTCAGGTCAGACATTATTTTACACTATAATGGCATACATGATAATAATGAAGACATACTTTATTCTTAAAGCCTGATCTTAGCCAAAGAACAACTTTTGAAGAGTCCAGTTTTGCTCACATTGGGGCTCTTATTGGTTTATCACTGACTCACACAGGTCTCAGAGTTTCTGTGAAACCACGAACAATAGTTTGAGCTACTGTTATACTCGTGCACGCACGCACACACACACGCACACACAGCATATGCAGGGCAGAGAAAACCATAAGATAAGTGACACAGTCATCTAGAGGTCCTCCTCCATTATGAACCTATTTGTGTCAATATCTTTCCATGTCCACTGTTGCTGTCAATTTCTTTTTCTTTAATCGTGAGAAGGCAGAACTGCTGAAGGCTGAGAACAGAGAACTTGGTCAGTGACACATTGTATGAGTTTTACTATTTTATGATATCTATTTCCCTGTTCTGTATAATGTGGAAGATGCTGAGGGGTGGGGGAAATACAGGTCCTCAGCTACTTCTTCATTACTGTGGGTTACACTGAACCTGACATACCTTCCACAACCTGCTCTGTACTGTGATTGGCCATCAGGGTTCCTTATGGTTTGTAATACTTCAACTATATACACACCCCATCATTTTTCAGCTTTTACTGAAATTTATGCAGTTTAAGTCAAGCAAATTAGCTTAAATGATATAAAAGTGGTGGTGACATGCCAAAAGTAAAATGTCAGTTGCATTAAATATGTTTATTTCGATAAAATAGTTTTTCAGGGATTAAGAAATTGTTTAACTTGCAGCATTTTCTACAGATCTCCCAGCTTTTGTTGGTTGTTAATATGCAGTTTAATGAGTTAAGTAACAAAGGATTACAGACCAGTTTACCTTGACATTGCAACACATTTATGAAAAGTTCCCCAATGGTGGTGGGTTGAACTTTCCAAACAAATGGTTATTTCAGTTTCAGGATTCAAGACTGCATTTATACCAGATGGAACAGTAGCTCTGTCAATTGTAATGATGGCGTAATAACTGTTAAAACCGTAGTGTGCACATAAACGTCCTCATTTAATGTAATAAAAACACTCAAAAGTTATGTCATGATAACCATTCCCTTACACATGTACACATTTCTAATGATTTAATCTATGATAATCATAAAGTAAGAAGGCTTTTTATTCATATTTATGTACATTTGTACCTTACTTACCTTAATATCAGATAGTTTCCTTACCTGCAATATTTTTCATAAAGGATGCTGTGATACTATGAGCCTCACCATTTAGCCTTTTAAAAGAATGATTTGTGGTGTTATAAAGACACACCCTGTCTTATATATCTGCAGCCCATCTGTTGAGTATTTGGAGGCAAACTAATCTTCCATGTAAAAAAAAAAAGTATGTGTGCTCAAATTAATGGAGTCACATTTCCTCCCAGCTGTAGCCCCACCAGCAGCAGCACCATGCTCTGATGTATGATAGAAGAGTCCCTGTTTGTGGGTGTGTGTGCTACCTAATCTCTTTACACTCAACACCACCCAGTCACCAATACACCCCTGTAACCCCAGCCTGGCATGGCTCATCGGCTAAGGCTTGTCAGCTCTACAGTTGGAAACACCTGTTGTGCCCGTGATTTCAAAGCACCCCTGCCAGCATCCCCCCTCCTTCTCCCAGCCTCCCACTAGTGTTGAGACATGACATTCCCCATCTCAACCATTATCACCACCACTACTCATCTTCCTCCTCCCCCTCTCGCCTTTCTCTGGTCTCTCATCTCCTCTCTCTCTGCACTTTTCTGTTTCCTCTTGAATCCTCTCTGTCCACTACGGTCATTCGCTGAAGTGCTCCACTTCAAACAACACCACTGTGCCAGGTGGATGTCTTTTCACTGTGCGCGCACACACACACACACACACACGCAGGTTTACAAACAGAGGCAGAGCCATTGAATGGACCAGCTGCTAGGGAGATTAAGGCATGTCTCCATTATGAGGAAAAAAACTGGCAGATTTCATCAAAGACTGCAGTGTTAACAAGAAGAGAGTGTCCAGATTAAAGATGCAGTCTGCCAGGTTTTGAGTTAGGACCGCCTCCAGAGATTGATTGTTTGGGCTTGTTGTCGCTGCCATGGTTGCTAACTACCCACTAATCATCTTCTGGCTCAACCTTCCAGCTACATCCATGTAATGTGGCTGTGATTAGTCAGTTATGTTCTATTCGGAGACTGACACTGCAGGTTTTTATACTGTCTGTCCATTGCATGGTGTTGGGGATGTTTTGGGGATTGCCATTATCCTTATGCCACTTTTGATAACTTACACTAACTATATCCACAGCATCTTCTATTACCCCCATGCACACAAACTGTCCCCCTGTGCCTGGAAAAAAGTAATGAAGTAGTAATAAAAAAAAGTTATAAAGTAATGAGCTGTGAGCAATTCAAAAACACTATATTTCTTGGCGGCTATTTTCATTGTATTAATTAAGTCTGTGGTCCTCACTTTCCCACCTCCTCTTTATTTTTTGGCAGTGTGAGCTTGGTGAACCAACTAAGCACTGAGGATTTATTGCACTCAAATCATTTCCACTTTTTTCCTGTTAAGCCTTCCTCATGCTCCATTGTGTTGTACGTACACGCTCATTTTGTTTGTTTGATATTGTTATCTTGGTCTTTTTAGACCCCACATTGATACATAGATTTTCCAGAAACACTGGATTATACATGAT
Organism: Trinectes maculatus; assembly: GCA_016785345.1. Lineage (NCBI taxonomy): Eukaryota > Metazoa > Chordata > Actinopteri > Pleuronectiformes > Achiridae > Trinectes > Trinectes maculatus. The sequence continues at coordinate 1,231,582 of JAFBJQ010000491.1, read as the reverse complement.
CATGCAAATTAGTGGAGACCATTCAGCAGAACAGTGTGTTGACGTGCTGTTTAGGCCTTCTTCAGGCCTGCTGTATTAATTTCCCTGGCTCCATATGCACATGCATTTTGCTAAAATGTACAATTAAGAGAGAATGTCTACTATGGTATCTTGTTGCATTTTTGATTAAACTAATGCAAATAAGGTTGATAAAAATGTATAACGTGCATCAAAATATTTATCTCTCTCTTTCTAAAAACAATGATATATTCAGATTTTTTGGCATGACAAGTTTCCTTTCAACAGAGACAGTGTGTCAGGATGGTACATGTCATCTCCCTGTTTGTTCCCAGGTTCGTGTGAACTAGTCATATTTCCAAAGGAGTCTAAACTCAGCAGTTTGACCTGCTGTGCTCTTCTCTTTCTGCACCTCATATCATGTTGTGTTTTCTCCAGTTGCCAACTTTGCATGTTACGTAAATATACCCTTGGCTTCTCTTGTCAAATAAACCTGATAAATCTTTATAAATGTAATGATTTACATATAGCCACTGCATGTCAGTCATTTTTTTGATTTACTGAATCCCTTTAAGTGACTGAACGGAAATCATTTGACACAGCCTCTACTTAATATTTAGAAAACTACATGTTACCTATTTCATTTATTAATAAATAACCCCCCACACTTATAGTGTTTGTGTGTGTGTGTGTGTGTGTGTGTGTGTGTGTGGGTGGGTGCCTTTACCGCTATAGGAGAGCTTCCTCCCTTCCTCCTTCATGACCCATGCTGCATGGCCTGCCAGCACTAGCCTAGATGATGAAGATTACCAGAAGTTTCAGGAGATGCTGGACCACGCCCAGGCTATACAGGTGATACTGCACAGTGCTCCCTACAACATATTCATCAACTCATCCTTCATCCTATCACTCTCTGCTCACAAAGTCCTTTTTTTTCTTCCCCCAAATTCCCCGAAAGCATACATCTGATGTTCCAGATTTACTACCTTTATATACTGTGTGTACTGTAGCCTACTTATAGGCCTTAAGAGGTATGGGAGTATTTATTAATTTAGCAGATTTTAGTCTATCCCCACAAATTTAAAAAGCTTTTTAAGGGATAACACTTGGTTTCATGGTTAGATTAGGTTTCAGTTTTTCAGTAAGGTAAGTATCAGGGTTACAGTTGCGTGTATGCATTGAGCCCCAACTCAGTGGGGTAATAAACCTGGAATCAAGTCTCTTCACTACCTAATGACTAAGGGAATAGCAATGATGCATTTGAGGAACATGTTGTAAGAGTCTTTGCTTTCATATCAAACATCCCTGCAAATGTTTTAACAATGTCTTACAGTTGTAAATATTGATGTTTCCTACCCTTTTTGATTATGAATAGAGGAAGACATTTGGGGGAAATATGCATGTGGTTTTGTAAAGGCTTTCCATCATTGTGGCTGTCCAACACAGGAATGCTCTTCTCTATCCAACAGTGTGGGTCAAACAGTCAGACAGGTCAAGTGTACTGAAACAACTGCATCCATAAATGGCTTTGAACTTTACAACAGGCTCGCTCACTCTTGTATTTGCAAATAAACTATTCCAGACACCACAGTTTAAGCTCATAAATTCCCTATTTTTTGTAAATGAGGAAATCCCTGAAAACCAAGGGATTACTGAGTGATTCCAAGGAATGTTTCTGTTTGTTCTCAGTATGCATTTCAGTTTCCAGTACTCACACGGGACTAGTAACGGTCCATCGAGGTTAAGACTCATTGAGCACTGTCATGGTTTCTTTGATAGTTAAGTTCGAAAGGAAACGGCCTGCAACAAATGCCTCTTCCCATTCTATATAAAATCAACTTTTATATTTGGACATACTATGTGTATATTTACACATTAAGTCATATTGAGTTTAAAGTCCCTGTCCCCTTCATGTCTAAAAACCAGCTGAATGTTAAGCCTCTTTTAATAAGATCTTTGAATTCACTCAAGATTATTGACACACTGTCAAGAACTAACAGTTGGACATAATATGAATGCAAAACAACTAGCTCCAGCTTCTCTTGTAGTCTTGTAGTGTCTCTGTAGTGTCCAGTCTGTTCTCACTTCAACATAAAAGGATGATGAGTTAGTAACTTTAAGCAGGCTATAGCCCTGTGTTGCAGATGTCCTGTCTCTGGGACATTCCTCTTTCCTCTGTCCCATTCCTGCTCTATTCCCCCCCTGCGTTCTTCTGTTCCCACTACATTTTCGCTTCTCTGTGATTGGACAGAATCTGTGTGAATTTGTTGTCATCAGTGTAAAAGTAACCAGAAAACAACCTATTGTTATTAGCACCCAAACTAAAAGATCTGATCTCAAACAAATGGCTCTGTACTGGTTTTAACATACCCAAATGTGTCCCGAATGCATCTTCAAATCAAACTAGGGTCTGTGCTGCATGTGGCCACATTTTCTTACATTTATAAAATCAAATGCATCTCACATTAACAATGGGCTACCAGCTACACTTTTCCACTAGGGTCACTTCAGGTCACCTCAGCAGGGTACGGTACGACTCAATGCGATACGGTTGGTTTTCCAGTACACTGGAGCAGCGTCGCTATGTGGGTGGAGTCTTCCCTTGCGTCCTGAAAGATCAGCGAGAGAGCGGGGGAAGGGGGCCGGGCTGTGTACATGGAAACTGCATGTCACACATCAACAACAACAAACAAAAGTGCACAAAGCATACCGTGCTGTGGTGATGCTAGTGGAAAAGCGCCCTTTGACAATGAATCAAAAATATTTTTACACTTCTCAGTGTGCCTTAATATCAAAAAAGATTGACACGTAATTTTTTCTCTAATGGTTCAAATCAGTGGTAGATTTATGCATAGCATGCTCAATCACTCAGCCTCTCCTGACTTCTTCTTTCTTTAACTATTGTTGTGCCAACGCACACACACACTCAAATGCACTTACAACAGACACATCTGTACAGTAAGACTTGTTAAATGTTGTCTGCTTAAATAGAAATGACCTTCATATGTGTATATATTTGTATGTACAGCTGGGACGTAGCAATTCGATCACACGTGGTACTAGAAGACGCATTCAGGATGCATTTTAATGCCAGGTATAAACAACCTTACAAAGAACTGTCCGCTTGTTTACAGATGATGTTTCTTCTAGCACACAACCTGAAGTGACTTTTTCTGACACAGAGTATATGCAAATCAACAGTTGACAGGAATCTGGGGTGTTGGTAATGCTGTGGAAAGCTGGGTAGGTTTGCATCAGCAGCAGCTTTTTTGTTAAGATCACATGAGAGAGTTGCGCTCTTACATCACCCAATGATAAAGTGCCGATCCCTCCGAAACACTGAGAAAAGAGCAGAGACAGTAGAAGAGCAAGACAAAGGGGCAGCCCGTGGGAGATTTTATCTAAGCGATCATCTCAGCATCTTGTTTTTGTTCTTGTGTCTTTTCCCAAACAAATTGAAAGTGTTATGCAGGAGGAGCATCGCCTATTAGACCCGCATCCTTGTGAGGGCAGATCAGGAGTGACGCTGCTTGCTGCTTGCTGCTTGCTGCTTGCTGCTTGCTGCTTGCTGCTTGCTGCGTATGCAGCCTTAGTCTCGCTCTCTCTCTGACATTGGTTCTTTTTCTGTCCTTCTCTTCCTATGCTCTTATTCTTTCTCACGCAGTGTCCGTCTCCCACTGTGCATTGCTCTCTCCTTCGCTCCCTCTCTGATGATGTCTGGCAACCATCTGTCTGTATGTAACTCATGTTCGTGTGATTGGACAGCATCTGGAGACAGGTTGCTTGCACCAGCAAGGACCTGCCACATACGGAAACATTTTTTTTTTCTCTCGCTCAGAGCTTTTGGTATTACTGGGATGTTCTCTGGGCTCCATCTTTCTCTGAAGGAGATTGTGCGAACACCTCTGATTTTCACTTTCAACCTTTTACCCCTTTTTCCACCTTTTTATGGTAAACACGGAGCATCATGCGCGGTGGATTTCTTTCTGATTCTTCCTGAGTTTTTGATTGAAAGCTGAAAATCTATTTTAGTAGACCAAAGTGGAAGCTGACTCCATTTGGATTGGATTGGACAAACTGCGCTATTGTTGGATCACTGAGCTTAGACAGGAAGTTGTTAAATTTTGTTATCAACGATGTGAACCCCTCAACCCCTCCATTCCATAAAACACAAACACACACATTTGGACTCTTTCCACCTTGTAGCAACAGAACTGGATTGAGATGCTGACTGCGTCCCCTCAGCTTAAGTCACAGAGGTTTGTAGATGCCAGCAGTTTGACTTAAACCCAGTGGTATTTCTTTCAGTCTACATTTGCCAACTTCCTGCCACAAGCGCACGTGATGCACAGCACCAACGCACCCGTTTTTTTTTTTTTTTTTCATTCATTCAACAGAGCTATTCAAGAATAATGAAGTCATGCCTTTTCTAACGGCTCCAGACGCTGATGTCATGAACACGTTTTTTTCCCCCCTCTTAAATCTTTAACTCAGTACCAGAGCACTCAGTGTGCCGGGGAGGAATCTTCAGTGTCGACACATTGTGTTCAAGCATCCTGCATGGATCAAGTCCATGACTGCTTGTAACTCCTACTTGTAATGGAAAGGGTTAACAGGCTGTGAATTCTTGATTGCCAACTCCCAGGATCGTATCTCTTGTAACTCAAATCAGGGCCATCTGCGCTGGGCGTATGCCTGCCTTCCCCCCTGGCCTACTGCACTCAAAGGCTCTCTGTGCTGTGGTTTGCCCGGCCCTGTCACATGACTTCTCTGAAAGTGCCCCCTCCCTCCTCCTCCCTCTTTATTTCCAGTAAACTGTTTGAAAGGAGGGGGTGAGTCAGAGTAAAACCAGCTTCCCTTTTACCACAGCTTGTTAAAGAATTTGTCAACGTGGACACAGGGGTGCATTTTTGTGTATGTGTGTGTGTGTGCGCGCGTGGGTGTATGCACGCACGCACGTGCATGCTTGTGTGTATGTGTTGTGTGCAAGTATGTGTGTCCAGATAGATTATATGCGTTTTGAAAGAGGACTGTACCGTTGAATGCGTCAGAGCACCTTACTCACTCCACTCCTTAGAGCAGAGAACGCGGGCACAGGCGCGGGCTTGTCAGGAGTTAATGAGATGAACTTTAACCGTCATCATGTCGGGGGGCTCGCAGCCACTCCGGAGATATGTGTCTTCTGTGTGAAAGACTTTCATTGAGAAAAAAAAAGAAAACAGAGAGAGGGAGAGAAAAAAATGTGCGTGGGTGTTGACTTGTGTATAGGCTATGCATAGATTTTTCCTTGTCTGACACTTTTTTCCACATGAAGAAGGGTGCCTTGTCAACTGCCTGCTTTTTGTCAATATTCAAACTCTGTATCCCACGAGTGCTACCAAAGCCAACAGAGAACAAAGTGTTTCCTATGCCAATTCTTTCACAATGAAAATTAAACTTTCTGTGAAGAATTCTGAGCCACATGTCATCATATCTTAAAGAAAACCTTCATACAATGATATGCTGAGGTGAGAAAAAAATCACAATCAGTTATTTTACGGACCTTATTCTTCAAGATATTCCTGTGTACTGTACTATATATTAGTGGTATTATACATCAAAAAACTATTGTAGCTCTCGGGTTTCTGTGACATGTTCAAAAGACATCAACTGATTTTTCTCACAACTTGCATCACCTATCAACTATTCAAACTGTAATGTTAAATTAGGAGCTCACAGTTCCATCCTGACAAATTTCAATAGAGAACATGATTCTGTGCATGTAGACAACAAGGCCGTTTTTGGCCATTTTCATCAGAATTTAATACAATATTTAATTCATTATCCTGGTGACATAATTCCATTACTGCTAATTACAGACACCCCACTATTCATTATTACCTCCACAAAAGTTAGAAGTATTACATGGTCAGTAGCTGATTTGTGCCAGACGTGTTGTGGAGATAGAGCTCTGGAAGAATTTTAGGGTAAATCTGGTTCATGGGGTGATTCCTGAAATTTGGTATCACTTCCTGAACTTAGAAATTGGGCTTTTTTAAAATGGGGCACTTAAGACATTTTTGTTAGTTTCCCAGCAAATAATGTGGATCTTGATGTAACAAAAAAACACATGCTTTTATGGTGTTGACATGTATGGGTTTGCAAGATTTACTGCTATAATCTGATTATAGCCTTTCTCTTCCTTTCCTATTGTAAGACCCAGACAGGCATTTGATGTTTTTTTTTTACTTGTAATTGAATTGACTGTAATTAAATCAAAACAGACATAGACAAATTTTTGGAGGACCATTTTTTCCATTTTCAAAATAGGAATTAACCATCATATCTATATGGGAGGGGGGGAAACACCCAAAGCAATATCATATCAAATGTGGTCAGTCTTCCCTTAAGATGCTCGCTTCATGTGGGGTGACTCTGCAGACTGCTGAGTAAAGCATCTGTGCTGAGCAGCCAAACCTGGAACCAAAACCTCCATGGTTTTAATGACACTGCACCCTTGACAAGATCTTATCAAATGTAATTGCTGCTTAGCCCAGCCCTACAGGCCACCAGTGATAGGGTGGAGGAGGAGTGGGGGTTTTGGAGGCGGCATGCAGCCCTTGGCAAGCTGCCTGGCAAAGATGGTGATTTTCCATAAGCCGCCAACAACAGAGTCTGCATGTCTGAACCCCAGCCATCCAAGATAGATGCTTCCCCAGTCCAGAAATGCAGACTAAAGAAAAGGGCCTGAGTACATAGTTCAAGTATAGTAAATCACAGTGTCACAAGTTCACACACGCACACACACACGCACACACATCCTTTACACCTTCCCTTCCCATCCACGGGGACCTTTGTTCACACTGCAGTGATATTTTAATACATGCTGTCACTGCATGAGCCAATAGCTCGTCTACATTAAACTAACATTAACAAAGCATGTGAAATGAGGTCGGAAAAAGAGTCCTGCAGGATTGTGTCTGTGCTGCAACATCAGCAGTTGTCAGGTGTCTCTGGTTCAGACACAGTCCTCAGTGGTTCAGCTGGAGACTAGCAATACACATTCCTTCCCTCCCTGTCTCCCTCCAGCTGAGCAGCTCTGTCTACACACACACACACACACACACACACACACGCACACAGACATACACACACGCACGCATGGGGACAGTGGAATTAAAACTACTGGCTTGTCCAAGGAGAAACCCTCATGATTGGACATCAGGGGAGGCAGAAATTCAAATCGTGAACCAATCAGATTCTGTGTCCTTTCGCTCCCCCCACCATCACCTTATTAGGAGACCTCCCATGTCTCTCAAATTTCCTGTCCGCTGGGTTGCACCCCATAAAGAATGTCATCCGAACTGTACTGCTGTTGTTGACCATATTAGGTATGATCATGTATTGCCAGCCCCCTCCTTATTCTCCCCCTTTTTAAATTAATTTGCTGTTTTCGAAACACAGGCCTCATGTTTGACAAGAAAGCCATATTTTCTTGTCTTTTTGTATGAAACTTATATTTATTTTCTTTCAGAATCTTTGTCAGTTGATTTGGATAAGAAAAGGATGCTTTCGCATATTTCCATTGACATTTCCATCTTAAATAATTTCCATCTTAAGTGTCCAGTAATGACTTGTTATTTCAATTGGTTTCATTCTAAAGTAAAGCAAAAGATGTATTTTATGCAGTTTCCCTCATGAAACTCATCAAGAAAATGTATAAAACATTAACTATATATTTAAAAAAGGACAAACAATTTGTAAAGGTTTTGAAATAAATGTGGCAAACGTAAAATATGTTTCCAAATGATCAGTCAGTCCAAAAGTATGTGTTTTTTTTAAATAGAGGATGTCTCATTTGAAACAAATGTCTTTCCCCGTCTTATTAACCGTAATTGTAGTTTTAATTAATTAATTCAAAGTTTGCATTAGAGTTTTTTTGGCTGCACATGTGCAGTAAGTTTAAAGTATAATCAGCATAAAGGGCACGCAGAGCACAAGGGGCTAATTTTAATATAAAAATCTATATAATCTCATAATAATCTCAATAATATCAATCTCTCTCTAGTGCACAATATGACCTAAATACAAATACATTACATAAATACACTATAGTAATATTTAATATGAAGTACTGAAATATTGAAGCTATTTTTTTTATCATATATCTGTCAGAATACATGAGGCACACATTTTAGGCCAAAGGCACTTTTTTGTAAAATATCAAAGAGAAAGTACAATAAATTAGATTGTTTCGTATTTTTACATTTATTATGTTCTTAAAACAAGAGGCAGTATTACAACACTAATCCCGCCAACATTACAAAAAATGAATATGCTTATTCTACATCAGTAAAGATAAATATAAAACAGACAAAAGAAAAAGTAAAATTAACACTCTGCAGCTGTATAGTCTAAATTCTCTGCTGCCAGAGGATCAGTTTTGTAACGTGGTAAGGCCTAGCATTTTAAAAAAACATAAGTTTACCATTTAAGAGTTATAGTTGATATAAACCCAGAATCACACAATTTCATCTGTAAAGTTTACAGTGGAAAATTGAACATAGTATGGAAGCATTCATTGTCTAATTTACCTCCATAATTTTTCTTCAGAGAATATGAAAGGTCCTATAGCAGGGGTTTCCTCTGCGTTCCCACTATATTCCCAGAACTAGCTGAAGTAAATCCTCCTTCCAGAAAAGGTATATTGGGGAAAATCTGTGTCATTGCTTTGAAAAGAGGCTTTTGTGGAGCTGTCAGGAAGGATAGAGCAGCAGACCAGCAGAAGAAGTAAGAATCTGTGAGTCACTGGAATGAACAAATCTTTTTCTCACATTCCTAAAGACAATGGTATTAGTAACTTGTATTAGTATCAATGTACAAACATGTTAAAACGAGTCAAACATGCATTGAATGAAAAGTATATTTAAAGTTAGGGCTTATATTTGAATTATTTTTAATATGTGGCAGATGAGAATCTTGAGATATCTGTTTTGAAAAGGGCTCATGAATTTAGGACAGCAGTTAAAATCATCCTTTAAATGTAGACATAAATAAATATATATTTTCTTGCAAAGTGGTGTTTATTATGAGATGAGTTATTCTCTTATGTGATACATAAAAAAAGCCAATGTTTTATCATCAGCAGTTTCTCACCACACACACTTTTCACATTTATTTACAAAGATGTGGATAAATGAGTATCACAATAGTGCAAAGAAAAATGATTCAGACCCACAGTGCATTCATATATATATATATATATGAATATGAATATGTATATATACATATATGTGTGTGTGTGTGTGTTTGTATTTGACTCTGCTGTATTTGTGATTTCTGGATGTCTAGTTACTTGTTTTGTCACTCACTATCTTATTTAGTAATTGATCAGTAATCCGATTTTGTGCTGAGGGCAGGAGGTAGAAAATATTTGTTAAAGATGCTGCTGCTCAGAAAGCTAAGAAAAAAGAAAAAACAGGTTATTCCTTCATTTTTCGTTTCATTTTAACACTACTATGTTTTTAGATATAAAGTGAAAAGATTCAGTGTCAGTGGACAGATGGAAATTTGTAAATATAATGAAAACATTCAGGCAGAGTGAGAATTCATTTAGGGAAAATTCCTAAAAGCTGAACTTTGTTAAATCAGTGTCACTCCATATCAAAACATTCTAAATTCAGAAATTTGTTTACAATGATATTTGAATAATATTTTAAAACAGTCACTAAAATTTCTTCAAAAACATTACTCGAGCTGGTTACACACGTTAGATTCTCACACACACACACACACACATTCTGATATTCCCCTTTCTACTTTTATGCTTCAATGAACACTGAACCTTAATTTTTAATAGTAGTTTGCCCTCTATAAATGTTTTATCTACTAAAATCAATTAATTTGCTTATTTCCAAATTAGCTGTTAATTAAATGTGAATAACAAATTAAATGAAATGTAAGAAATTCATATTTTTAAAACTTTTCTTAACAGTCAGTGACATTCAAGTGTTTATGAAGACATTTTATATGTCAAATAGGAACTCCAGCAATAATTTTAAGAAGTAAGTGTTATTTAGTTTTTCTTAAAAGTACACAAAGCTGGTCTGAGATGTGCAAGGTACATAAAGGCTACATTAGATACACAGTATGTATGATGGATATGATCATTTTCACAGGGACATTCAGTTTCTGCTGAAAACATTATCATTTATTTCTGACTTTTGCTTTTTTCCAGGACTTTGCCACTAACGCAAAAGCAGCAGTGCATCCACAGGTTTGGATTCTTTGGGATTCTGTCCTGTGCCTCTGTAAGTAAATCACACATCTTTTCTTCTATCACATCTTCCACCAAATCCTCACTCCACCAGTGGTGTTTATAAGTCTACATAATTCTGTACTCACCGATTCCTTCTTTAAATAGCATATGAACAAAATGAAAAATATGAATCAATAATCAACAAAGGATCAAGATATTGTCATGACACTTTCTGTATCTTCTCTAGCTTTACCATTGTGGATAGATGAGGAGAATACAGAATACATAAGAGAAATGCAAAAGAGAAAATACTGTATGGATGTTACTATTGCAGTATTTTTTTGTTCTATTTATGTCTTTTTTAAATCAACTTTCTCTATATGATTTTGTTTTATTATATACTTTGCCGAATCTAATCATCTACATTGTTTCCTATAGATACCATATTCTATTTGACGTGGCAGGAATAACATGGACATTTTCTGGTCGGCTTCTTGACAGCTTTTGGTGCCACAGTAATTGGCAAAGTAGTTATCAAAATGCACTTTCAGGTGAGCTGCACATAAATAATATAAAACTATATAAATAATTCTGGCGCTGATCATAAAAATGCAGTTTACACTTAGATGTGGAGAAGCACAGTGTGATAACTCTCGGTGTGTAGTATTATCTAACTAATATCTCTAGTCCAAAACTACTATGGAGACACAACATATTTGTTTTGTGTGTCAGTCTGAGGTTTGCGTACATCTTTAACGTTGTTCAGTGGGACATGTGTGTTAAATAATGAATCAGACTCTGGCACGGCATTTCTGTACTGTACTCAGCTGCTAGTAAGGAGGCCATTTTGTGCTGGCTTAGTAGAGGGAGTCAACCATTTTGTGACTGCAGCTGCAGCAGCCTCAGTGCATTGTACATTAGAGTGGTTAAGACTACAGCAAACTAAGAATTTATGGGAATGAAAGAGATTTGTCCTAACCCTTGAATATGAAACTGCTGTAAAGAGACTTGGCATCACAAATGTTTTTTCTAATCCTGGAAAATCCTCAATTTGCTTCCAGGAATTTGCAGTATGTCTGTGATTACCGTCAGGGGCTCAACGTTCTGTTTTCTGAGCAAAAGCTAGAGTGTCACAGAGAAGAAGGGTTAAACGCTAAGAATTCCTTCCACACTGAGAATCGTTCCTTACCATACGCGAAATGCATTGTCCTGCACTAGACGAGGAGAAGCTAGAGAAGCTGACATTGAACTGTGTGAGTCCGAGCTTAAGCAGATAAACATTGTCCGTGGGAGGTGATGTAGAAAGAGAGAAGGAGAGATGAGGGGAGTGGGGGGAGGGGGCTGAAAGTGTGGTAGGCACAGTCACACTCACAGTACTAGATTATACCCATGGGGTCCCCGGGGCCCCCAGTGACAGAGGTGCATCCCTCCAGGTCCAACAGAAAGATTTAACGCCACAATCTAAAATGTCGGGGGCCCCTAGTGTCCCCTGAAGCTGCTGGGTTTCATTTCCTTCAGGCTCAGGTTTTCCCTCTAATGCAAATGATTCAGTAGTTCACAGAGAGTGAGCAGAAAACCAGATATATGAGATGAAACCTCCGTGGAGAGCAGGTGACGTCCTATCTCATGGGCCAAGGTGGAACAAAAGGGGAATTTGAATGTGTGTGTGTGTTTGTGTGGTTGTGGTGGTGGGTGGGCGTAAACCTCAGTGCTTTAAAGTGTGTCTTTTTGTACCTGTGCTTCAGGTGTTTTCTCATGCTTTTTTAAAAAAAAACTCTGCACTGCTTCCTCCTTTTACACTTATTAAGCTTCATGTCTAAATGTTAAGCTGCTGAATGGTTAATAACAGCCGCTTTGTGACGCAGCATGTCATTGTTGGATGATGGGTTGTTGTCATGGAGATCCACATTTCAGGCTCATGGGACTGGTGATTTTGCAGAGGTTAGAGGAGCTGCGAGGTGTGGCACAGACTTTCACGCAGCAACAGTGACACAAGAGAATAGTTATTCTACACCCTGGAATCAATGTATTGTGAGGATTGAAAACACAACATTTAATGCAGGATGCTCTCACTTCCAAATAATTGTTAATTTCTTTTTTAATTTGTTAATTATTCTTATTTGGTTATCCTATTAACACCTGATCCCTTTTCTGTAAATACAGAGGTCTGATGTCATGTATCCCCTTGTTAATGTGTGACAAAATGGTTGTGCGGCAACTCTTATCATCTTTTTCAGTAAAATGAAATCAGCAAGTCAAGATTATGTCACCATTCAGTTTCCAAGAAGAAAGTGACTAAGGCTTCTTAGTCAGCTTTCCTGTACCGGGCACCCTGCTATCCCTTTGGTTGTTCAGTTGCGCATTGCAAGATGCGGGTGTACAAAATCCTTACTTGTGTATTTATGTGTGAGGCACAGAAATAGTACCTATGAAAATGTCAGCCTATTTTTATTAGATGCCAAAATTTTGCTGTGTTACATTCTCAACATTTTAATACCAAGTCATTTATCCCACCTACCGTAAACAGACAACTAAGCAATTTTGATTATCTAATGATATGTTATATAACATTACAATTACAACACTGTTACAAAGCTCTGATCGAAGAATTCTGTTGCAACAGTCAGCGTTCCTGGTGCAGACGCATCAGCAGTAAAGCCCCATAAAAGTGAGTGTGAATGTTGTGCTTACACTGATGTCAAATGTACGGTACATGTACAATTTTGTACACTTTGCACACATCTTACTTAATTTGTTGTTTTTAAATTATGTTGGAAATAATTTTCTTGTCAAGTCTCAATATGAAAATTCCACAACAAAGACAAGTCAGAGCAGTTGGCAGCTTTAAAAGCTATTAATCACAACTTTATAATATAGCAATAATGTAATTGCCTGAGGCATCTTAGTAGCAAGTGAAGGGCCACATCAAGGTATGATCTGTTCAAGGCAGTTCCACATCATACACAATATATTATGTAGGTGCTCTCAGCACCTAATCGAAGCTATGCATTTCTATTGAGTGAATTATTCAAATCTAAGATGACATTTTTATGCCTCCATCATTACATAAAATGGAAAACTCTAGATGTCTTGTGTATCATTTTATACACTTTTCCCTGTAATTCAGCAGTGTATATTTAGTGTCTTTGGAAACCTTGGGATCTGGACTAGAATTTAAAATAAAGTTCTGTGGGTTTGAACAATCCATTTCTGCACTACATGAGTTTGTAATGATGGACCCGCCAGAAGCTCCGTTGGGTTAAGCCTTTCTAATGGCATGTTGAAGGCAACCTAGATGTTACTGGATCAAACCACATTTTTAGTTGCCAAAACACATGTTTGTTTATAAGAATATACTAACGGACAACAACTCAGAGGGCAAGTAAAGGACCTTGAAAATCTGGTCACTTAGCGGGAACATGTTCTTGAGGACACAAGGCCGATGTGAGCCAGAATGGCTACTAGTCGCCTGTCTGTCTCTTTTGAACTGGTGACTAAGCAGGAATCAGACCAGACGAAGAGCCGGCATCCAGACCCCCTGTAGAGCAATGACACATCACACATCACACACACACACACTCCTGATGACAGTTGATATGCTGACCTAGTGTACTGAATTGGTGGTGTGTCATAGAGGCCGGGCCTTTTATTTCTTGCCCATCACCCCCCATGACAAAGGGGGGTAATGGCTGCTTTGACCATACAGCTTTGGTGGTGTATGGCATGACTTTTGGAAATGAGTGTGTGTATGGGTGTGTGTGTGTGTGTGTGTGTGTGTGAGGGTGGGGGAGAGAATGAATTACTGATCACACTATGATGCACCTACTGCTTTGTCCTCATGGTTCAGTAACTGACTGCGTCTTTCTCTGTGTATCTTTGTCATTCAGAAACTGTTTGTGATAGTCACCGTCAGCAGACACATATTGGAGCAGATGGTCTCCCTCATTGGGTGAGTAAGGCTGTGTGTGTGTGTGTGTGTGTGTGTGTGTGTGTGTGTGTGTACGTACTGTTGTGTGTATATGTCGCTCACAAAAGGTACCCCGTGGGGTGTGCAGCTATCACACATACACAGAATCTGGGGATTATGGGAACTTTTGAATGAACATTCAGTGTTTATATTCCTGTGTGTGCAATCTGTGTACTCCTGCTCTTGCAGACTGATGATGGTCACACAGTAGTAGAGCTGGCTTTAAATTAAACATGGTGACTTTGGAAGATGACTTGTTGCTTTATCCTATTTTAAATTGCTTGTGTGTACGTCAGCACAAAGGTTATTTGGTCATATTCTGTTCTCATCTTGGCTCCATTTTGTTGCTGTGCTAGTGCTAGTTCTGAGTAATGGCTTGGGTTTTTCCACAGTATGACTATGGGCATGAACATGTTCTGGCTGCTTCACAGGACAGGATGAACTCTTGTCTATCAGAGGAACCTCCTTTCTGCGGTATCTCTGATGAAGCATCGTCATAGACAGTTCTGAGTTACAACCTGATCTCATAGGGAGCACAAGCCAATGTAAAGGTCTGCTTTTGGGTGTCATAATGAGGCTTTTATTTTTTTGAGGTCTTTCAGGTGTCAGGCCTCTCTGGCTGGATGTGCCAGTGTTCATTGGCTTGGAATGTTTCAAAAGGAATACAGAGGATAGGGTATAGAGAAAGTCAGTTTCCTTTAGGAAACGAAGGAAATTAACGTGTCAGTATTTTTTTGGAAGCCTTGCTGGAATCACTGCAGCGTCAGTGTTGTGTTAAAAGTGATGTTGAATATACTATACATTATGTCGGTCTGAGAGACTGCTTTTATCATGAGCAGAAACAAACTGACTTTGAAAATGTAAAACAAATTCAATCTATGAAAAAATAATATTTGCATCACACCTATATACACATACAGCCTCTGCGCTTTTCAAAATAAGGGCTGGATGTAACAGGAGTTGATAGAGCCTCTGTGCCAGGTGTGGGTGCTGATAGTTGCCATGATGAGTGTCCTTGTAGAGATGCCAGGGGCTGCAGCTGGAAACTGCCCTCAACACACCTGCTGGGTGGGAGTGTCATTTATCACACTGACATACACAGACACACGCACACACTCTTACACTCTCCCTCTCTCTCACACACACAGACACACACTTGTTGAAATCAGACGATGCGATTGCATCAGCTTTATTCATTGGCATACTGTATGTTTTGGTGTTAACGTTCTAAAATTTATTTTTAAAAATAGTCTTCAAAATGGCAATTAAATTGCTCTTTCTTTTTTCCCTGCATATTAATTTTGGTAGGCATGATATAAAAAGCATAGACATAATATATCATATATAATGTGTAAACAATAATAATCCTCCAATACTGCCTCAAGTTGCAATTTAGTTTTTAATAAGGTTAGATTGTACACGCTTTGCAAGAATTCTCAGGTTTTTAAGTATGTGTGTGTGTAAGTGTGTGCGGTGGGGGGTGTTGAAAGAGCTGTCCGTCTTGCAGTCACTGTTCATTGAGCTGCAGGCTCAGAGCGACAGATCACCGGTTATAGACAGGTTTCAGGTTCACTCACTGCCTGCTTCTTCTGCAGAGGAAGTTTCCCCTTGTTACAACTTACCAACCGTCAGCTCTCTTCCTCAATGAGGCATTTCCACCATCAGCGACAGTACTTACTCTCACTTTCACTCACGTATCACCTTATGAATGGGTGCCAGCCTTTCATTTTTAACCCTTCATGCACAGACAAACCGCAGGTGTGCAAGTGCTCGAAAATAAACCTTTACACACTCTGCAGCTGTCACCACCCAGTGCACACTTGCATGTGCATATGCATGCGCACAAACACACACGCACAGACCTCCACACCTCTCTCTGTTACCTAAGCCACTGGACAAAATTTAAATTCCCCCCAAATCTTAAGCAAAAATTATTTCAGACAAATAATATCTGAAAATTGAATGAAGCATTTCACAACTGGTCTTTCTTGAAATTGCAGTGAAAGCTAATTTACTCCTTTAAAATAATTTATATTGCATCGGATTTTGAGCAATTTCGAACAATTTTCATTGAATTTCTTATTTCATGGTTTTATGTGAACAGATTCATTCAGTCATTCCCTTAGAAAAGTTCGCTGATTGTTTTGAAGGGTCTTACAGGAATAACATGGGTCTTGACAAGATTTGTTATATATTTCATAGCATCAGTGCTGTCTTTGATCGGCCTTGTAAAAAGCATTTTCAGCAGTTTTTGCTTCATTGATAACAATACTTTAATGTGAATTTAATGAATGTGGCCTTCACGTTTTTATTTGATGATCAAATGAAACTACAAGCTTTTGCATGTCTGTATTGTTGAATTTTAATATTTAGATTGAGTTTGTGTTGCCTGAATCTAAAACAGTAGTGTCTGTCTTAATAGGTGGCTAAAGTAAAGTAAAGTTTTTCTGTGTGAATTTCACTCTTGCGTGACACAATACAATACTACAAAATTCAATTCATTTCCTGTCAAGAACACACACACACACACACACATGCATGCACGCACGCACACACCCGATCACATGCAGCAGAAAATCCTGCATCCTTCAGGCAAGGCCTTAGAGTACCTTTTTGTAACAAAGAGTAGAATTATGAAAGATTTCCCAAAACCGTACTGTAAATGAAATGAAATGAAATTATTTGTTTTTTTCAAATTAATAACTATTAAATTCATATCAAATGTCATCTTCTTCACAAGAAGATGACATTTGCGCTGTTTTGCGCAGTTTTTTCAAAGACCGACATGAATAATTTTACCAAGTGAATCTTTTGAGGTACATTTTGTTTTGTGACCTTTATTTTTTTTTTAAGACCAACCCTGGAGTTTTATAGTGTAATAATGAAAACACATACTTTTGGTGATAAGAAAAATGTGAGTGTGTTGGAAGGGACTTTCCCTTATCCAAGCACTGTATGAGTAGCTCATTCTGAAGATTAAATCTCATTGAGATTAATATATTTTAGACTGTCATGTTAAATCTTAAGAATTATAATACACCAGTATCATTTGGTTAATGTTTAACTTGGTTAACAGTCCTGTGACTGATTATGATTTTCCTTTTCATGGAACAGTGTCCACAAATTTTTCTCAATTTTCATTAAAAACATTAAGTTTTGTAACACTGTGGCACTATATTTATGTGGTTTGTGTATCATAATAGTCATAATATGTCTGACAGTACATTATCTAAAAGAAAACTGGGCCTTTCATGGGAATATTTCTTGACTTTTCAAACATTAGTCACCAGCTTAAAGTTAATTTTCAATGGAAAACAGTGTGTTTCTGACATTCAGTTTGACAGGAGAGGTTTGGATCTAAAGCTTAAATGTCACAAGGCTTTAAAACTGTCAACTGCCATTTGTTAAGAAAAATTACAAAACCCAATGTTTTTTCATTAGCTGGAAATGTAAACTAGACAAGTTGCAAATGACCTTTTCAGAATGCCTTGCACTTAACTGACTTTTTCCATTGTACATTTATGAGCTTGTGATATTCCTTTAAATAGCTGGACTTTAAAAGTGGAAAAAGCTCTGCCGTGACAGTTGTTTCATCAAGTGCAATGTTTTTCCTTTTTCAACTGTTTTTCAAATCAGTGTGTGTTTAAAAAAATGTGTGTCAGACATTAGTCAAAATTAATGTATTAGCTCTTCATGAGTATTGTGGAAACAGATTCTCATGTGGAGTCTCTGGCAGATTGCTTTCACTCTTATTCTCTGGCCAAGCAAAGACTCTGAGCTTAAGCCTGTAAACATCTGTCAGCACCAGTAGGACAATAATAAAGATAATTTTGCTTTGAACTGCCCAAAGTTGCCCTTAGTTGCCTTTTGGGCTGATAACAAGTACTGATAACCAAGCTGGTTGGAGCTGTGTGTCTGATCAGTCTTGTTAGGTTTCCTACATCCTATGACTAATGTACAGACGTCTCCTTTGCAACACAAACAGTGCGTGTATGGTCACTGGTGAACTGTGCAAGGCTTTGATCAGGATCCGAAGTCCTTTGTCGAGCACATTCATTATGCATAGTATCAGGGGTTTTTTTTTTCAAAGTGGTTAGAGTATATCGATTTTGTTTAAATTAATAAATATCCCAGGCCTTGTACATTTTTCATAATTAATCCACTATGTTTTATTTACATTTGTATCAATTCCTTGTATCAAGGAAATCACACAAAATTTGCAGTGTCATTTTTCTCAATGGGTGTCCCGCTGAAAACTTGACACCCTGAGAAAAAGCCTGCAGAAATGATCTTGAATGCTTATTTATGACTAGTGCCCTTCCTTTTCCCACAGCATTAAGTTTTCCTTCCCCTGAATTTCATTTGTTAGGCCGATAACCCTTGAAGTTCTTCAGGGAAAGATAAAGCCATTGCCGTTATGGTCAATGTGCACGAAGGACAACTGATTCATCTTTTTCTGTGCCCAAAGTCTACCCTTCCACATTTCTCTTATCTCGGCTGGAATTTTTTTTTTTTTCAGCCAGTTATGTGGTGATTCACAGCAGGAAAAGCTCAGAATCACCCAGTACAGCAGGATGGGAACAGAGAGCTTTCCTGTTTGACTTGCAGACAGAGCCTCAGTCTCCTTGTTTGATCTTTTGTGAGTTGCTGTGTTTAGGCTGAATTGCAAACTCTGAATCATGCCACCTTTTCAGCTAACATTTGTATGCGATAATATGTGAACCGGAAAAAATAGCCTTCCCTAATTATGAGAACAGCTGAGGATAGGCTTGGTGCATTTGGATAAGAGTGTTTCTGCTTTTTTGCTCCTTGTTGGTGGTGACTGCGGTGTGTCTGGGGCTACTTCTACACATTTTCATTTTATAGTGCTGTTTTTAAATTAAAATGCCTTTGTCAATTTTTGAGTGCCTTAGGTCTGTATCAGATACCATGTCACATACGCTGCTAGTGGTCAGGAAGTAAAAGTAGGTGTCTGCTGCACTGTTTCCAAAAGTCAGTTTCTTCTTTTAACTCTTTTAACTCTTACAGGGTCAACAGTGTTTTTTAAAATCTCACTCTCACGGGTTTTTGACCAAAGGTGTAAACTTAGAAAAGTGATGTGTTTAAAAACTGAAATGTTTTTGTATCGATGTAGATGTCTGGGTAAGGACAAAGTGCAAGGCAAGTTCTGATGCTGTTTATATTTGTAAGAATGTAGAAAAGAGAGAAAGTGAGATACATCCAGTATCCCACAGAGGTATTTTAAACGACTGTTTTCAATCATCCATCATCTTGATTGAGTCAGCTGCTCTCCATGTCTTGTACTGATGGTAGCAAATCCTTCAGACTCGTGTCAAGGGAGGGATTATCACTGTCAGCGTCTCATGGAGAAAGCGATTGAGATGCAGAGAGGAAGACTGGAGACTTGAAGATAATCCAGTAGAAACCGGTGAGCCTGGGTCTCGGGGGTAACCTCGCACATCTCCATTAGAATAAACACATTTCCATGTGGGTCCATCTCTATGGCAGGGATGCATTACCAGCACAAAGGGCTGTTCCTGCCACACAAGTGTTTTGGCATTCGAGGATCACAGCATGCAGCCCTGCTCAGGGGGAGGGAGGCCAGGGGAAAGTCACAGGTCAGAGCAAGGCAACCAGAGGTCGTATAACATGCTCATTGGATTATACTGGAACATTCCAGATCACATTTAGTATTTGCATGCACTGCAATGATGCAGTCACTCTAAGACTATAACCTCAACCAGGTACACTTGTCGTTATTCAGTTAAGCCTAAATAAATTGATAGGACTATTTCTTAAGCTTATTAACATCTTAACACCTGCATTTAAACTGACGGGGAGAAAGAGATGTGAAAGAAATACATATGACCAGCTGCACTATTCTTGATATTCAAAGAAGTGAAGTTATTTCTGTGCATGTGCAAGTAATGAAGTTGCAGTTACAAAAGAAAAAAGTCTGTGACTTCTTGTTTCCACTGAATTTGACTTATGTTGAAAAAGACCATTCCCCCAGCTCATATAGAAACTAGGTTTGTTTCATGCTAAATGCTGGGTTGTCTGGGTTCAAGGTAACTCGTGCAGTATTCGTGAAGAGGCAGTGTTGCGCGGGGATTTTCTCCTGGTTTTTTATTCATTACACACATCTATGTGAAGTAGATCACACTATTTTGGGGCAAACAAAAATCCAGTGTATGTATGTGCAATACATACACTGGATTTTGTTGACTGTAAAAGCTGTAAAAAAGAGTAATCTGATGAATAACACGAACTGCCCCTAGTTTTCTTCGTACCGTCGTCACTGATGCGGTCCAGTCAGGCAACTTGAGCTTCTATGTCAGCGTATCCAAAGGTTTTCCGTTTTCAACTGTCCAGACACAGATGCAACGCAGTCACTTTCAAATGATTCCAAGGGAGCTGCCGTCACCAAATCCCTTCCGACCATGGGAACACAAACACGGCGGGTCAGTATGGATGAAAAGTGCTTCCGCAACAGAATTGTTTTGGTTACATTTGAAACCGCACTAGTGTGGACGCCGCTAAAGATGGCAATGATCAGGCTTTCTGCAACCTACAGTATACCTCACTACCCCCCCTCTCTCAATGAACAAAATACACTGACGTGGTTTTTGTTGTCTGTGTTAATGGGTTCATCCCACATTTTAATCTTTTTTTCTCAACTATAAGTTACATTTATTGTATGATACCTTTACTATGCAAACTGGGGTTACCTTGGTGTATCATGCTCAAGGCAAGTCAACGCAGTTTCTGTTAAACTTAAAAATAACAGCTTTAAAATGATTTAAACAAACTTATAATAGGGAGAGCAGTGTGTCCCTTATTGCCATCGTGCTTCCTTAATGCCTGGAATTCCGCCATGTATCTCTTGGGTATAATGCAGGAACATTCAGGACATGCTTTACAGCATACATCACATACCAACCAGCCAGGGCTAGGAGCAAGGTATAAGAAAAAACTAGCTCCTTATTCTCCTTATCCTCCTCATTGCCATGTCAGCAATGAAACCGAAGAGAACACTATCAATTACAGTGAGCAAACACAGTATGTGGGCTAAAAACTGAAGCAGTGTTTCTGCTTTACTAAACAACAAATGCAGCATGCAGTCATATTTGTGTAAATATGACTATCTTGGCATTTAGCATGGTTCTATGGCTTTTGAAGTGGCTTGTCAACAATGACATGCATTGAAAGTCATCCATGTGGAGGCTGAAACAGCAGATTGTACGTAGTGATAATACTTGTCCGTAGTGATAACGTGAATTATACTTCCTAGCTTAATTGGGACCTTTAGTATACTCCTATCATCCCCTATCATATAACACAAACAGAAAACTCTCCATGAGAAATAAAGTTGAAACTGTTACAAATGATTAGAATAACGTTTAGTTTCATGTAAATGGGCTTCCTTTGTGTCAGGTAATATTTATATATCGTGTAAGGGTGTACAGCTCACCTGATAGAGCTAGTGCCCCTGTATGTGTGCGTGCATGTGTACAGAAAAGGCAAACATAGATATAATTGTTCTTTTCTAGAAGCCTTTTATATAAATGACTTTTTAAAGATCAAATGTTTTAAAAGAAAATGTATATATTTGACCAGAAACACACACACACACACACACACACACACACACATACGTATGTATGTATGTATGTGGACACACATGCACACACATGTACACACTTATCAGCCACAGGTGGTTTTTACATGATATTGTGAGACAAGGATGAGCTCAGGTAATAGCTCATTATAAACTAATATAAACAGTCACTTTATATTGAGATGTTACTGGTGTCATAGTGAAGGAAGTTAAACATACATTAGTAAGCTAACAAAACACGTTGGATATGGAGAGATTTATTACAATCTCAAGATTAATATGAATACCTCGGTTTTCATGCTGGCTTAAAACTAAGACCACATTGCTCCTGAAAAGACAGACATGTTAATGCCAGATGTTACACCATCAGCAGAGTGTTCGAAACAAAAAACAAGATTTTGCTCTAATTATGATATAATTATAGTCCATGTCAGATGGCTATGTTATAAACAGGCCTTCCAGTAAGTTGCACATTAATTTTTGGCAACATAAAAAAGTATTGTAAAGGTTATATTAGCATATCTTGTGTGTGTGTGTGTATGTGTGTGTGTGTGTGTACACATAAAAGTCTCAGTAGAAGCTTGTGTGTGTGTGTGTGTGTGTGTGTGTGCCCGCGCTCAGACACACACACACACACACACACACACAAACATTAGCCTCTACTGACTTTTTCCTCTACGACCTCATTTTATGTTCTTGGGGAAAGACCTGACTCAAAACAGGTGCTATGGCCTCCAGCATCAGCAGCGGCGCAACTCAATTTTCTCCTGTTTGGCGTAGTGCAGGTGCAGTCGGGTGGACTCAACCATTTTTAACATTTTGTAAGTGGAGAGGGGGCATCATATAGTCTCCTTTTTTTCAAACTTCAGTCTCTCTGCCAATTGCACAAATGTATTTAAATTTACTAACTGAAAGTAATTATACACAGAATTTTAAAAAAAAGAAAACGCAAAGCGAAACAAACTTTTTATTACAGGTTTTTCGACGGGCTCTCCCCCACTGGGGGTATGAGTAGTCAATCCCGTGCCCCCAATTAATGCCCCTAGTGGGGATAAGGGATGGTGCAGCTTGTCGCAGCCCACACTCTTTTTATACAGCGTCGTTAAATTTCATGCAAGGCTCAGTGGGGTGTCCATTTTCTCATTTCACTCACTTCTATTCGGATTAGCGTGGTCTCTGAGCTCTGACAGAAATACAGAGGCAGTAACAGTCAGAGGAGTTCGTTTCTGTGCCAAAGGGTCTTACCACAGCCAGTTACGATAACATTCAGTCGCTCAAAAAGACTTATTGTTCAGATTGTGTGCTGTAGGCCTGTTTTCATGGTTAATAGCACAGTGTGTCTGTCACTGAGGGGCTGCGTAAAGATCTGAATTTAATTGTAGCTTTGATCAATTTGTGTGAGTGTGTGTGTGTGTGTGTGAGAGAGAGAGAGTTGTGTGTGCTCCAGGTTTGGTGTCACATAAGCCTCTCAAGCACAGTGTGTATCTCAGGACTTTATTCATCCATGATTCATTGTTTTGGTGCTCGTCTCACACTCACTCATCAAGTCATTCCTACACATGTTGAGACCAAGCCTGTGAAATTACTTATGTATTTATTCATCAGGATGGCAACCAGCTCGAGCGTTGCTTTAGCGAACAGTACGCCATTGATTCATTTTTAGAGCAGCTCATTTATCAGGGGAACACCACATGACCTTGAGCTCTTAATCACCATCATCCACTGAAGTGTATTGTTTTGTAAATCCCACGAACATTGTAATGTAGACTGTAATGTCACCAGTTGTTGTGCGTGTGTATGTGAGAGAGAGAGTGAGAGAGCGGGGGACAGGGGGTGGACTCATCCCAGACGGGCCCTGACTCACAGGCCAGTCGGCCAGCCATCCAGACCACTCTCCCACCCCGCCCTGGCCCGCCACACCTCAGACAAAGCAGATACTTTGCTCACCATCAGTCCACTTCTCAACAGTGGCAAGTTAAAGAGTTGTAGATAGTAAGGAGGGTAGTTTGGGATAGTTCCTCCTGTAAATATGCTCAGTGTTGCCCATTTGAAAATGATCTGTGTGCTGCCGTGAAGCATAATGATGAGGAGGCTGTGTTTTGTTTGTTTATCCCAGACACATAAATCTTTAACAAACATCACAGTTTCAACACTGCAAAAAGAAGATATTATTAGACTGCTATTTCATTTTCACACAACATAATTGTTTCACTGGGAAATAATGTGCTCATCTTTTCTACACACTACACCCACTACAACATTTGTTTAGTGTTGCTTCAGTGCATTGAGACATAACATAACATGTAAGCGTCATGCAGACATCAGGAACTTTCACTTGTCTGCCCTCGCTGGCTTCTGACCACAACCTCTGAAATGTAAACACACATACGGGCACAAATGAACAAACAATCTGGAAGTAAATCGGATGATTACAATCAATCTAGGAAGTTTTGCTATTTTTTTATTTTGACTGCCATGTGCATACCTTGTTCTAAAAAGCAGATTTAATTGCTGTTTGCCTTTACTCCCCTTTGTTGGCTTGTAACTAAATACACCAGCCCGAGTGAGTTGTGCAGATCTGAAGCGGAAGATATGCAGCATGTTGTGGCTTTTGTCTGGTACGTAGTAATCCATGCGGTTGTCGAAGCAGCGTGTCACAACGTATAAGAACCACATAGACTTCCATAATGTACTGTACCCTGAAAAAGTCCCACACATACTTTTGTCCTCACCTGCTGTGTCAGATTAGCGACATACATGGTGTTTATGGGACAGTCAAGCTTCAAGGCATCAAGTTCTCATTTATTCCACGTGCCATTAATTTTCCAGCCCCTGATAGTGTTTCTGTGGTGTTTCTGCCCTTCCACATTTATTTAACAGTCTGCTCATTAAACTACTTGTTTATGTGTTCGTTTTCTGACATGCATGTTTTCCATTTGAGTATGTAAAATAAAATAGAAACACACAAAATAGATAGAAGTAATTAAGTAATTAATTCGGTATTTATTTGAAAAAGTAAAATTGATATTGTCAATGGCATGAAATGACTAGATGGATGGAGACTCTGTGTGTAAGCCACAGGACCCTGTACCACCTCTTCGTCTTGTCTCTTTCCACCTCATCTATTTCCAGCTTGCCTGTTGCTACCAGTCTATAAGCAACAGTATGACTTGTCTTCACCATTCCCCACTCACATCTGACTCATTGAACAAATCTTTCTTACCACTGCATGGGTCTGGGCTTGGTTACCCAGTGACCCCGCAGCTCTCCACACCTTTACAGCCAGACCAAGAGGGTCTGTGTGGGCATGCCGACCTGAACCTTGGGGGGTCATAGGGGTTGGAGGCTTGTTTTATGTGGCCGTCTGGGAAGTGAGAGGAATAATAGACTGCTATAATTGGTGCCCCTGATTTCCTGGCAGCACTGCGGGCACCCGAGAGGATAGCCTGTGTACGTGTGTGTGTGTGTGTGTGTGTGTGTTGTGCTGGCTGACACAGATGTCTGTGAAGTAGGGATGTGATAAACACCGTGGGCAGGGGGATCTCCGTTGAGGAGTGGGCTCCGTGTTTTAGTGGTGAAGTCACTGGGAAAAAGCCCAGCTAAACTGGAGGAGGAACAGAAACACACACACACACACACACACACACACACACAGATTACCTTATAACATATGCACAGGGATCAGCAATTTCCTCACAATAAAATAAAACACACTCGTCCTTATATAATTCCTTTATTTCCTAAACTGAGTAAAATTATAGTGGGGCTGTAGTATTTTATCAAGGCTGATGCTGATAACAGCAGATTAGTTGGACCAGTGGTCAGAGTTTCAGTACCTCCAGTCAGAGCTCTGCCAAACCACAGTGTGTGTGTGTCTCTGCTGTTATGTTAGGTGTGAGCTGTGGCCCTGTGGAGCATTGGGTAACACAGGCGATTGCCTAAGCCAGTTGTTGTGATGATGTCGTAACGAGTAGGACCTGGCCAGGATTTGTCTGTCATGTGAGCCGTTGTTCTCTATCATCTCCTGCCTGGAACATCAGGGCACGTGTGTGTGTGTGTGTGCGCGAGCAGGAGTGTGTGCGGACGTGTGTCTCTGTGTGTGTTTTATTTTGATTGAGCACCCTTTAGAATTTCATTTCATTATTAATAACAAGAAGTCGTACATTTTATTAATTTGTATGTGTTAATGCTACTTAAGGTGACAGACCTCAGAGTGGGCAGACGGGTCAAAGGTCAACAATGACTCGGTGCTTCTGTGATTTAGTTTTTACAAAACAGATTCAGGACACGTGAACACACAAAAAAGAGAGATTAAGATATTGCACTCAAATTAACCCTTCACTACAGGTATCAGGCAGCAGGAAGTTCTGCTGTTGGGTTTTCCCTTTGTATCTCCTTCTTTTGCTAGAGGTTACCAGTGACATTTTGCTCGTGGAAGTTATTTCCTCATTTCTTCATAATTACTGAACATGTTTGTACCTTTTCACTGGTTAATTTACCGACAGGACACAGTTGTCATTTTATGGGAGCTAAATGTTTGACTAGATATGACTAGATAATATATTTATACTCAATGCTGGTGTGATCATTTTATCTCAGTGCTATGTTGTTATTAATCACTTATCTAAAATTGACTTTGAGTTTCACATGTCACGAGTGTCAGACTCGTTTTTCTTGTTATAGATTTATGTTGCAGAGATGTATTAAATTCACCACACTGAAAATGATTTGGACAAAAAATGGAAAAAGTGAGTGGTTTGCTGGCGCTTTGGTTTCTCCACAATCTCTGGACAAGCGAGGCAGGTGTGACAAAAAATTGGTCAAACTTTGTTTTGACTCGTAATTTAAGTTTCCTTTCAACAGAGACAGTGTGTCAGGATGGTACATGTCATCTCCCTGTTTGTTCCCAGGTTCGTGTGAACTAGTCATATTTCCAAAGGAGTCTAAACTCAGCAGTTTGACCTGCAGTGCTCTTCTCTTTCTGCACCTCATATCATGTTGTGTTTTCTCCAGTTGCCAACTTTGCATGTTACCTAAATATACCCTTGGCTTCTCTTGTCAAATAAACCTGATAAATCTTTATAAATGTAATGATTTACATATGGCCACTGAATGTCGGTCATTTTTTTGATTTACTGAATCCCTTTAAGTGACTGAACGGAAATCATTTGACACAGCCTCTCTTTAATATTTAGAAAACTACATGTTACCTATTTAATTGATTAATAAATAATCCCCCACACTTATAGTGTGTTAGTGTGTGTGTGTGTATGTGTGTGTGTGTGTAATAATTTTATAACCAAGGCAAATTAAGTCCTTTATGCTTTTTGCACAACTTCTGGTAGTGATTTAATCAATTGGAAAACAACAGTTACAAAGTCGTAAAGCAGGATTTACACAAGCAGCTGTAAACCACCTACATTTGAAGACATTTGTTGTTATTATCATGCTTTTTAACCATCCCATATTTTATACTGCAGAGAAAGAAAGCAAAACAGTCATATTTTACTAATTGATTTGGTTTAAATGCGGTGTTCTTCATGCTTGACAATAAATGTTCATCCATTTGTTTCTTAATATGGACCCACAAATAAAATAACATTTTCACACAAAGTGCATATAAAAATTCTTAATTTGAATTGATGCACGGCATTCCTTCAT
This sequence comes from Trinectes maculatus, assembly GCA_016785345.1. Taxonomy (NCBI): domain Eukaryota; kingdom Metazoa; phylum Chordata; class Actinopteri; order Pleuronectiformes; family Achiridae; genus Trinectes; species Trinectes maculatus. Next base: position 1,204,102 of record JAFBJQ010000491.1, on the reverse strand, counting down.
ATAAAAATCATTGTTGGTTCGCTGCTTTACTGACAGTAAAAATGCCACAAAAAACAAGAACTTTAAATCTAACATTATTGTCAGGATATTTGTGCTACTCCTAGTTAAGATGGTTAAATGAAAATAATCTCAGATCTCTGTTCACATCATGGGTAGAAGCTTTATTTCCTACATTTAAATAAGAACTAAAATATTTGAAGTTTGCACTATGTGTGCTCTTCTCGGAGCAGTGTAAGAATACTTTATTTTTACCAAATTATGATCATCATAAATTGAGGCACATTTTTTGTTATCAAAGCATGTTTATAGTTTATAGAGAAATTTAGGCAGACCTGTTCGAGTGTTAAAGTCAGACTAAGCCTTTTAAGACGAGCTGTATGTAGTTTTGTTCAAACTGATTTATTTCCTTTTCAAGGCCACAGTGTTTCAAAGCCTTCCTCAAGGGAAAAAAAGGTACAAGTAAGGAATTTTCTTGCCCTCTCGCATGAAGCATTAGATTTTAAGAAATCAGTTGCTGAGGTTACTTCAGTAGCTGGATTTTTAACTTGTAGTTGTCTCTGTCCTGAACGCAAGACAAAAAACTCAGAATATATCTTAATTTTTTTAAAGTAGACAAAAAAAATCATCAGAACATTGGGAGCAGTTTCTGTGCAACATAATGCTATTTATTACAATTATTTAATGCATGCAGGAGTTACACAAAATTCTCATTCAGTTCCAGCTAAGAAAGTTAATTTTATCTCTGACTAAGAAAGACAATCTAAACTTTTTTCACAAACATAGAGAAAGAGTCTTGGGACAGGTACTCACGAGTAAATTACAAACACATTTTAAAGTAGAGATTTTCAAATCCAACAGTTCGAGCTGCGCTGGAGAAGATGAAAATATATTCCCAAAAAGCTTCAAATCATCAGATTTTTCATGGAAAGAGCATCCTGACTGTGAGGCATTAAAAACGTGTTTGACTACATGCGCTGAGCGTCTTTGTTGGTGGATTTGCCTAGGCTCATGACTCAGTATTGCTCATCGTGTAGGAGATGATTTGCCCGCCATTTCTGAAAACAGTTTCCCTCACTCTTTGTTCTTGCCTGTTTGCTTTTATCTGATGAACCACTGTGTTTTTCTCAAGTGTTTCCTCAAATTATTTTTTTTATGTGCCAACCGATATAAACCCCCTATTTATTTTCAAGTCAGTTTGATTAGTTTGAAGTTCCTGAGGTGTGGAGATGCTTGGAATTTGGTGAAGAGGGGGATGGGAATAGAAGAGGCTTTGTTTCCCTCCAAAAAAAGTAGCTTGATTTCTGATACTGAGTCTAAACCGTTTTCTATTGTGTAACTTAAAGCATGACCCATTCGTGAGACTTCCTGTCTGCTTTATGTCCAGTCACATGGAAGATAGCATCACCTGGTATAAAGTTAATCATTACAAAAAGCTTCCCTTGTTGTAAACTCAGTCACTGAACACAATCTGTTTTTTTTTAATCACCACAACTTAGGTGTGTTTGTGTGTGTGTGTGTGTGTGTGTGTGTGTGTGTGTGTGTGTGTGTGTGTGTGTGTGTGTGTGTGTGTTTGCGGAGGTGGGGAAGAACGGAAATTACTTGCCTCCTTCAGAGAAAGTTATCAGCTTTAAACTCAACCGTATGTGACACGACTGCCCACGCAGATCTGCCTTTAGATCTCTGATGTGTCTCTGAACTTTGATGGCCCCCGAACATGACCTGAAGACGTGAAACGTATTGAAACAATGGCCAAGGAGGTGTAATTGACATTGTCAGTGTATAGCCACAGAAGAGAATATATGAAGGGCTTTAGTATGTATTTGTTTAGTGATTAATCACTAACTCTAGCACAGGGATGGGCCACTGATCCGCTCTTCTAGGGCATTCTCTGCAGTCCCTCACGTCATTTTTTTTTCTTTGTGTGTGTGTGTGTGTGGGGGGGGTGTTCAGTAGTGTGCTTGTAGTTGGTGGCTAAATCTTGTAAAGTGTTTCCTAATATGGGCTGTCTTACAGGAGCACCCTCCCCCTGTGGGCCATCCCCCCAGGTCTCAGCCAGTGATGACACAGCTCCTCCGACTCACTTCCTCATTAATTGGCTGAAACCAGTTCTTACAGGAACCGCCAGTGATAAATGTGAGAGTTCTGAGAAGTCATTCATTTCTCCTCGCTGCAGCAGCAGAGGAGGCACTGCAGGGGAGTTGAACGGGTTCACCGCTGTGTGTGTGTGTGTGTGAGAGAGAGAGGCAGAGGAAGCCGAGTATGTTTGTGTGTGTGTGTGAGTGAGAGAGGAGAGCAGAGAAGAGCAGAGCAGAGCAGAGCGGGAGAATGTGGGTGACTACTGATGCCGCGGCTGCCGTATGAGGAGCAGCCAACTTTTTTTTTTTGACTTTTTACTTTTTGGTCTTGAGCACCACTGTTTCCTGTGACTGTGGTTCTGCCTGTACTTTTGTGTGTGTGTGTGTGTGTGTGTGCGCCTGTGTGTGTGTGTGGGGATGAGCTGTGAAGGGATCGCACTCGTTGCTCTCTCCGTCCTCCTCTCCTCTGGCACAGAGGAAGCAGGGGAGAGCCACAGTACAGGAGACAGGACAGCATGCCTCCCTTTGTTGCTGCCCTTGGGCTGGTGAGTAACAATGATGTGACGTGATTTGTGCCCCCACCACCACCACCACTCCCCCTTCTCCCTCTCCCTTTCTTCCTCCATGCCCCCCCTCCTCTCTCTTTCTCTCTTCTTCCTTCCCTCCCTCTTTCCCTCCTTTTCCTCCCCCCACCCTCTCTCAGTGTCGGTGGAGGCAGATCGGTTCCACTGCTGGGTGCGGCACTGCAGAGCCCTTCAGGGAAAATTCGGAGGCCCGGAAGGCCAAGCTGCACCATAGTGCCGGAGAGGGGATCCCGATTGTAAGTACAGGGGCCTCAGCCCCCAGCTCACAGCCTCTATTCATTTACTTATGCGCGCCAAGGAAAGAATGTGGGCCCCTTACTTTTGCCTCTTTCACTCCTTCTCCCTCCACTTTTTTCTGTCCCTTTGTGTGAGCCCATTTTTTATATCTCTGTTTTCTTTAATGAACACAGTTAATTCTGTTTTCCCCTCTTTACCTGTTCAATTTGTTTCATAAGAAATAATTAGTATCATCAATATTTGAACCTCAATATTTTTTGATTGAATGTTTTTAAGAGAAGAGAGAAGTGTGGGGCTTTCAGGTTTCACAGTGACCTGCAGTCATGGAGGAGGTGACAGGGGCTTGTTCAGGGCCAGAGTGAGTGTAGGTTCACGCTGCACTGGGCGGGCTGGAGGGGAGGGAGGGGTAGAGGGGGAGGAGAGGGGCCAGTGTGGGGTCTGGCTCCTCTCGCTGTATTGAACTGTACTACTGTAGCACGGGGCGTGCTGACTCATGCTCCATCTTACCAATTGGGAGTGTGTGCGTGTGTGTAAGGCACATAGGGGAGTGTCCACGTTCACACACACACACACACACTTGCACTCAGTGCTCCGCCTGAACCCAGCAGTGACTGTAGACTGGGGCGGGGGCCCCCCACCCCCCCACCCGTGACAATCCATCAAAACCCCCCTGTCTAGAACAAAAAGAGCCAGTTGTAGCTGTAGCCTATTTCTCTTTCTAAGCCTCATGCCTCTCTCTTTCTCTTCCCCTCTTTCTCTCTACTGCTCCGAGTGATTCATTGAAAACCTTTTTTCTTTTTTATGTGCTGACGAGAAGGGAGGGAAAAAAGCATAGACTTTGAGTTGCACAAGGACAGATTAAGGCATTTCTAGAACAATGTTCCTTTTTTCTTGTAACTTGAGCCTCCTGCAGTTACAGGAGAGAAGCAAGCCAATTTAACTTGGTGGAGGCAGGCTGCAGGCTGGGGTCAGTGGGGGCGTTAGGAGGGAGGACGGTGGGGGCTGCTGCGTGTTTTATTACCCCCGATCTCTATCTGTCCAGCACATGGAGCTGGATCCCCACATAGCCTACAGCATCAGGAGCAGAGGGGAGAGCAGGGTGTCGGGTGAAGGAGTGGAGGGGGGTGTCCTTCAGTGTACTGACCAAGCTCTTCTCCTCTCTTTCCTCTCGTTCTCTCTGTGGTTCCTGGCAGGACGAGGACTGGCTGTCGTGGCTCTTTGAGAAGGTTGTGGTCATCATGGTATGCTTCTTTGTCTGCTCCATTGTCAACTCTGCGGCCCAGAGCTGCACCGAGCGCAAGCAGCGGGAGAAGTCCTTGGAGGACAAGACAGAGTGAAGGCCAGCCAACGATCACAGCACTCCGTCAACTTCAGAAGCTCCAAACGCTCCTCTCCTCATCTGTGCTCTCCTGCCTGGCTGATACCCTGCCATTATCTCCAGCAAAATATCAGCCCCATCTGGTTTCTCTTTTGTTATTATAGCAACATGTTGATGTTTAACTTGGACTTCCATCTACTTGCTTTTTAAGGCATTGCATTTGGTAGTGATTTCCGCAGCTGTGCTCTGTAAGGTAGGTGCTTGTCGGGTTACGTGTGAGTGTGTGTAAGCCGGTGTGTTATTTAAGTGTCCCATGCAGTTGGTGCTGTTCGTAGCTCCTGAGCACGTGAGAAGAAGCTGCTGGTATTAGTTCTCCTCAGTGAGGCCTGGAGCTGCTCTGTCGCTCCATTACAAGAACCTCACTGGTCTTAAAGCTGGAGTCGGCTCAATTTACTTGATTTAGTTTGAAGATGGAATTTAGGATTCAGGATTGCTACTTTAGATTATGTCTTGTTTTGTAAACCCAGTGTGTTAATTGTTTAGTTATTTATTTATTTCTGTTATATATTTAACTTAGCAATAAGATATTAGTGTTAGGAGTGGTTGAAGATAGATAAGACAAGTGGATGGCAAATAAGTGAGTCCTTCAGAGACACCTCATTGTTACATGTTGTTGAGCACAAAGTCAGATATTGCAGATGTTAATGAATGTGTCCGTGGTGCGTTTGATGACCACTATTTAGCACGTGGCAGTAAAGCTCATTGTGGTAGTTTTGGATGAGAAATGAGAAATCGGCCACGAAACCCTCTGCTGGTCCCTTTGTCTGCCGTTATTGTTCTGCTTCCAGGAAGAGAGCACATGAGTCAGCCTGGAGCTACTTTACCAGATGCAGCCATATATTGAATCAGATCCGCGACTGACTGTGTGTGTGTGCGTGTCTGTGCGAGACACAGAGCGAGACAGGGGTAGTAGGTGGCGATTGCGTGGCTGCCACATTTGTTGCTCCCTTTTATCTTTTATGAATTAGAGCAGATTGTGCTGCGTCTCTAACAGACTACGGCTCTGCCTGCACGTCGTAGGATGGCAGATTATAGCTTTTTGCTTGAACTCAAAGACAGTCTGTGTCATGGTAAGTGTTTTCTTTGTCTGCACTTGTCCACTGAGCTTTTTTTTTTTTAATCCTTTTTTTTTACCAGTGACGATGAGCAGCTCTTAAAATAAAACAGGGCTTTTTATATGGCCGGTGTTCCTTCCTCTTTTTTTTTTTGCCTTTTTTTGTGTATCGGACAACATCAGCTGGCTCTTCATATATGCACCAGCGTCTTTTTCCCTGTAACTGCCAGTGTATTTTGCTATTTTCTCCTCCGTCTCTGTACCACTGCTGTGCTACGCTGGACTGAGCGCAGTGGGCGCTAGAGCAGGCACAGGCAGGAGGGAGGGAAAAAAAGCCTCCAGCGCACAGTGAAAAGCGTCTGTGCCGTTACCTCAGCTGAACCTTCGAATGAACTCGTTGCACTGCCCCAGTCATGGAGCCAGGAGACGAATCACTCGAGTAGATTCGAAACAGAGGGGCACTGTTGAGCGGGCTGAAGCCTGCGCTCTGCACCAGCTCCGGTCAGAACATTCACATCTCCTCCTTTCTCCTGTCATGGTGAGTAGGATTAGGATTCTTTTGTTTTTTTTGTGTGTTTCATTGTTATTGTTTTTGCACATGTGCACGTCACTCTCTCGGCCTGTCAGATAGCTTATCAGACTGGTGTTGGCTGTTAAGATTACAAGGCGACAACAGTCTGTAGGCTGTCTGACATTTCGGGCTCTTTCATCTGACCAGCATCCTGTTTTGTCCTCCCTGTTACTGTCATCGTCTCAGTTAGCATCAGTTCCCCGTGTGTGACGACAGTGTCACTTCCCTTTATGCCAACTGCTTGTAAAACGTCAGAGTCATGGGTCTATTGTTTATTTCCTCCATGCTGACACCTATGAGGGTTTTTATGTGGTGTTTTATGGGGCAATGTGTTTTCACATTTTTTATAAATGTAGATGTAGTGATGTCTGTGCTGTACTTCTGTGTTTGTTTGTGTGTGTCTGTGTGTGTGTATTTGTGTGTTTTGTTGGCTCTGTCCACTTGAATTTCCAGAGAATCCAGACTGTACACACCTTATTGCAAAACATCCCATTGTGACACCCTGTCCTAGGTATGGTACACACAGTGCTCGGCAGCTCTCCCCTTCCCTTTTACACTTCCCTCTTCTCTCTCACTGCAAACTTCCTTCTCTTGCTCAATGCACACTTTTTTTCTAGGAGGCTGTGTTTTATAGGAACAGCTCTCTTAAGGGGGTGTTTCCCTGAGGGCAACAAATAGCTAATTATACAAAGCTTAACATCATTGCTCGACCAGTGGATACTTAGGCTGCAAAGCCTCACTTTTATTTTAGATTCTTCTGTTTTTTTTCCTAGACCAGTGCAAAATTGTAAAACCTTTTCCTGATCATAAAAGTAAAATGATTGGATAACAGTGGAATGGCCTGCTGGCTTAGCAAGTGTTTTTCTTGGCAGTTTCAGGATGTCCTGTTCCATAAGGGAGCCCCCTTTTGGCACGCCTGTCGAAATGTGCGTGTGTGTGTGTCTGTGTGTGTGTGTCTGTGTGCACATTTGTCTAGAAATTCTGTTTATATTTCTGTGGGTAAGTGCCTGTATTTCTTTTCTAATAGATGTCTGTAAATGGGTTATTTTAAACATGTATGTATATATTTTTTTCTGCTTTCACAATAAATAAAGTTGGTTAAAACGAGTATTGTTGTTCTGTTCATTATGTGATGAGTCTTGACCACACGGGGCCAGTGTTGACCCACAGGCCTCCAAAGAATCTCACATGTCCGAGAAGAAAGAGGGACAAGGAGGATACTGATCCATCACAACTCTGATTTCCCCGTCTAGTGTTTCACATCAAGCGGTTATCACATTACACATTTGCTCTCTCCATGCTGACAAAAAGGTCCATTTCACATTATGTTCTTGCCTCAGGTTGTGAATTACAGCTACACTTATGTTCTTATAAGTGGTGCTGACATATTCATGTTTTACATTATTTTGATTATGAGGATGTGATTACTGTGTTTTCTTGAAAACAGTCACAAAATATTACAATTATATTATATTACTATTAATATAAAATATAAGATAATAAGTTGTACTTATTTCACCCACTTTTGCAAAAAGAGTAGTTTTGCAAAACAAACAACATACACATGATGCAGTTCATATTAATTATCACTGGTACATCTGACCTCAGATCAGGTCATGAAATGGAAAAAAAATGAAAAAACCATGAACCTAACGTGTGTGTGTGTGTGTGTGTGTGTGTGAACACAGCATGATCTTGTGTCCAGAGGTCAGATGTGTGACCTGTGCTGTGAGACCCCTGTCAAGAGAAGTCGTGTTCCCAGAGCAGCCACACCCAGAACACCATGAAAATGACTATTTACACCCGCCCCACCGCGCTCCACCCCACCCTGCCCCGCGGCTCTGGCTGAAAAGCCAAAATGCAAATCCTGCCTGTCCAAACAGGCTGGGGGACTGATACTCAGATAATGACTCTGCTTTTATCTTTCCTCTGTTCCTCTCTGATCTCACCATATGCTGCACATATACTACAGCTGAATTCAGCAACACTGGCTTCATTTCTGGCACGTTGACCCTCCCACTCAGTCGCCCCCCACGCACACCACCTCCCCCACTGTCTCTCACTCCCCAGCATTTTCCCCTCCCTGTCAGCAGGCTAACCACCGAGGGATGCTGAAATATCACTGACTTCATCCAACACCGCCCGCTCGCCCACTCTGCATTTGGTTATCCACTTAGTGCCTTTCACACTCCGTCTCATTAAATTATGCTGACCATGTGGATTTTTCTCTCCTCTTTTTTTTTTAAAAAAATTCAAAATCACATTAAGGGCCTTTGTTTTTGTCCATGTAAGTAGCAGACAGAGGGTCACGCCAGAGCACAGTGGAGTAGGCAAATGCTAAAGGTGCCCACCAAAGGAGAGTTACAGTTTATAGGTGAGTTGTCCAGGATTTCCCAATGTTTCATTTGCAGAACACACCATCTTTTGACACAGTATATACATTATCAAAGTTCTCTTATTTTATACTTGCTTTCAAATATTGGAATATACATTTTGGAAATGATTCGTTATAAAAACTTACCCCAGTTTGATGTTCGAGTTGAACCCTCCCAGCTTAAACTCTGAAAATTGACTTTTTCAAACAAATTGCTGAGATTAAAAAAAATATATCTTCTGGATTTCTGAAGTCAAGGATGTTTGAACAATGTATCTGAACTTTTTTGAGTAAAAACCACATTTTCTCATAGTTGGACGTTTTTAACTTTATACAAATAATTTGATGGTAGTTGTTTGTCTTGATGCTTATTGTCTTTTGATTTGTTTACTGGGATATATTTTAAGCAGTCTTCTTCCTGGAAAAAAAAACATATTGTTTTAATACTTTAACGACAGAACTTAACAATAATTATATTATTTATAATAACCTTTCATAAAGAACTTTCTAAACATTGTAACCAACCGCTCTTTAAATTATTGTTAAATTTGAATGAACATTAAAAATGCTGAAAGGATCAAATTACAGGAAGTATGTAAAAGTGTTAACAAAAAATAAAACCAAAACACACACACACACTGAATGAAGGGTGTACCTACTGAAATCTAAACCTTCATGTAAGTCTGAACTACATGCCATTCAGTAAGTAGGGATATGGATATGGATATGGATATCTCTTTGTCCATCATACACACATGTTTATGTGTGCACATACACATCATAACTGTGGTTAGAGCTAAGCCCCGGCTCCAAAGGCCTTTGTTTCCTTTACTGTGGCTTTGCCATGCCAAGATCAAACAGGCTTATCAGCAGCTTCAGGCCCTTTGTAATTTAGCCCATCTGAGAAGAGAGACGTTATTGGTTTCATTTGATCACTCACTCAATTCAGAATGATTCAGTATGGAACGACACTTATCAACAGGCACTTGGCTGGCCTCTCTTCTTCTATGATTTACATTTATTCAAACATATCATTCAGACCACTAAATGATGTGTGGGTATTTTAACAGAGCATAGTCAGGCTGAAGCATCTGCTGTTCCTCTCTGCACTGTGCCAACATGGCAGACAGCCTAATGGCTGCTGCCAGGTGGCAGTGACATGGCACTGCCCCAGAACACACACACACACACACACACACACACTGTAGCTGTGTAGCGCTTCCGCCAAGGCGTTAACGCTCTCAATTACACGTCTTGTTGTGTAAGGCTTTGTGCGCTTCCAAAGATTTCAAAGCACTTTGAATCCAGTGTTGTTGGTTTTTGAGGAAGACGTGATCTGAGAAAAAAAACAAAACATGTGGACAAACGTTTCGCACAAATACATTTCGCTTCGATCACTTTTCCTCAAAGGGGTGTGTGAGTTATGTTGTGGCTTTAATTCTCTTTACATGGCCGTGCGTCATGACGAGACACAGAGGGGTCGTTGTAGACTTGCATAATGCCTCGTTGTGTTTCTTTATTTCTCGGCCTTTTGTGTCGCAGGAGCTTGGCCAAAGAGACTGCGTCATTCAGGTGTGTCATAAATACACCGGGGACATGAGTGCTGAAGTAAGATTACAAAACCCATGCCTCACAGCGTGGGTGTTAAATTAAGAAATGTACCTAATTCCACACACACACACACACACACACACACACACACACACACACACACACACCTTTAATGTGGGAAGACTGGAGTGAGTCAACTTTGGGAATGCTTGAAAGCTGACTGTACGGACTCCACTCTGTAGCACCTCTCATCCTCCAGCGCTCCGTACAGCTTAAGCTACAGCTTTACGTGTCACTGCAGGTTTTTGTGTCATGACCTGATGCCATCCCAGAAATATTACTCAGGAATGTCTCACACTGCCTTCCAAGCATACCAGTGCTCGGACTCTGACTGTCTACCCCTTCTGTTGCTGAAGCAAATTAGGCAACATGAGAATTAACTGATGCAAATACTGACAAAGGTCAAAGGTTTGTCAGTGCTCCGGCTAACAAGTTTGCTAAAAGATGGTAACAGCAATGGTCACGTTACAACTTCAGTTAATATGAATTACAAATGTCATCCTCCTGTCGTGATGGATGATGTCATCAAAGTCAGATTCATCCTCCAGGGACCAGTGATAATAATACTACTACTATTGATAATAATAATAATAATAATAATAATAATAATAATAATAATAATAATAATAATAATAATAATAATAATACAGCATAGTGGTTGAGACATAAAAATGTTAATATCAGGGTGACGGAGAGAAATTGCAGGATCACTGAAATGAATGGGGTTTTCCACCTGGGGCCATGAGTGCTTGTTTGATTATTTCATGCCTGCCGTTTGGTTCCTGTTGGCCTGTTACACACCAAAACCCAGCACCAGTACCAACCAGTCAAACTGGACCTGCATCACTGTTGCTTCACCACATCACTCTGGCTCTTTATACCATCATTAACAATATGACACTACCAGCTTCAGCTCTCTGAGGCTTTATGGCAGTGCAGTCATGTCCACATACTCTGCACGGGGCCTGTTTACAGCGTGCACTGTGGTTGGATGCAGCATCCCCATCCACACGCCGCAAACAACCACAAAGAGAAAACAAAACACATGCACGGTTATGCAGGTTACACAGCAAATACTCTGTGCTACCAGCTCATCTACATGTCTACATGGCTGCTAGTGTGAGCATCTATAATAATCCCCACGCCTCTCTGCTGCGGCCTCCACACAGGTTGCGGTCTATAGAGGCTGCATCCTCTGTATTACAGAAAAGGGTAATACAGAGGCTGCAGTTTAAACGGAGTGAGTTTCTATACAGGATTGGTTCCTGAATTATCAAATGGCTCATCTTTATTTCCTAATCCAAAATGAATATGGAGGGAACGTTTACATTCATACCTCACTTAGTCTGTTCCCCCAGAAATGTATGAAGCCCATTTCTGCCATGTAAAAAATAAAAATAAATCATTACACAAAATATCAATTCTTTACAATGTTAAAATATGGACAATAGTTTGACTTTTTGTATTGTATTTTAATATTATTTATAGGAAGGGAGAGAAATATGCAGCACAGTCACTTAAAGAATGACATTTTCATTATGTCAGTGTTTGAAAAACGCTCTATCTAATTATTATCTTTTGTTTTTTATCTTTTCTTTTTTTGTCACTCAAAATATGTTTTTTTGTGTTAGGACCATAGTCCTGTTGATTGATTGAATTATATGTCTTGCTGTGAGCATATTTTTCAAGCAGTATCCGTTTGATTAAGACATTTGTGGTTTAACGTTTAGCTCCTGCGATACACAGCTGAGCCAAAATCCAGCGGAACTGACCTGACTTACATATTATGGCTGACCCCATGAGACTTGTGGCCCTTTGCACAACATAAAGATAATATGCAGGGGTTACTGGGATTACTTCAACAGATGCTTAAATATTTTCAAACCTAACCTCAGTGTGCAGACCATACTCTCCTCTGGAAAACAACCCCCCCCCCCCCCCCCCCCCCCCCCCCCCCGGAAAACAACCCCCCCCCCCACACACCCCCCACCACCACCACCAGCAGCCGCCCTGGTTATCATCCCTTCACTGGATGTTGCTCCTTAGACTCACATCTCATCTGATGGCCTCCTCATATTGTGGAAATTTAAGTCAATTACAGGCCGCTGTACATTTAAAGGGGAACACCTGCCATTTAAACAGCTTCAGTAGCATTTACAGGCTGATTGAGCATCATAAAAACAGACATGGCCCCGTTTTCTCACGCTGCTGGTGTTTATTGCTCACATAAAAACATCCACATTGCAACAGAACCAGAACACACCCTCAAGAAAAGACGCCGACGGCTTTCTCTCTCCTCTTTAAGTTAACAGCCTTCCATACTGACAAAGTCCTAACATGGCAACTCGACGCACTCAGTGGATAGGCCTATGCTGAGTGATTTTGAATTAACATCGTGCAGACCTCAAGTCAGCACTCAGACCCACATCAGAGCCGTGTGACTTTCTACCCGTGTGCTGTCTGTTCCTTTGTAAACGTCAACAAAGCCAAACAAAACAGGGAACACACACAGAAAACAGAGTTTGTAACCCAGGGCAGGTGGTTAAGATCAGGAGCCAATCAAAGTCAAAGCAACTATCAGATAGTAGTGAGGCTGCGATCAGAGTGACGGTGCCCTGCAGGGGCCCTTCAGGGGCCCTTCAGGGGCCCTGCAGGCAGCTTCACAACCAACTGAAAAACTAGCTGTGCTTAACACTGACCTTCCACTTTCAGACTGACGCTTTACTGGGAATTTCATCTGTAACGCTGTCACCTTTCTACACAGTGGATGTCAGGTATGGTTTAATCGCTCACCGTCATTCCAGAGAACGGAGCAACCTGCTCTCATATGTGCCAGCAATGAAGACTGACTGAACTACTGAATTTATAGGCATATTACACCTCCAGAACAGAAAACCATTCTGTTTGCTTACTTACAAGAGCACAAGTCTTGTGCTTTGGCAGCAGATCATGTATTGTTTGAAATGAGTCTGCACTATCTGCATTGAATTAACTTTTTTTTTAAAGTCCCCTCACAGGAAAAAAAAAGCATTTTGCTTCTTGTTCACTCACTTGGTGTTTTCACATTCATCTGCTGGAGGGGCTACGTCTGTCTGAGCTCATCTTAAATCAGTTTAACACGTACAGTACAGTACATACATACGTGTATGATTACTGTCGCCACAGGCCGTTTGAAAGCCAAAAACGACCCGGTATGCAACATGCACAACAGTGATGTGGAAACTTATAACCTCAAGCAGACAAATACTGAGAATATACGTTTCACTGAACCGAGAGACATCTCATGTCCAATAGTTTCACTTTTAGATCCTGTTTTTCACTGCCACAAAAGAACTCGATGTTCTTTTCAGAAAACACATCAGCCAAAATAATATTTATTTGATTCTTTTATTATTTATTTGGTATTTATAACTTTTTTATTTTCCCTGAGCAGATTGAAAATAATCTGAAAAGCGTCTTCTTACTTTTGGTTACCCCTCCACATTATTTACTTTGCTCTACAACCAAAAATAAATCAAAATGTTTAAAATGACAGGGTATTGGCAACAAAAATACAGCCAACATCTTGGTGTTTACATGCCATTTAACGTGATCACAGTCAGGTCAGTTACTAATCCCATCAGTACCTTTCTTTATGAACAACAATAACCTGAACAAAAAAAAGGACAAAAAACCAAAAACCATGATCCAGGATATTCTCTTTTAATAATTAGATTTACATGAAGATGAATACCCTGTTTAATCCACAACAGGTTAATGATCAAGTCTTGACTGTCAGCGAACATGCACAACTAACATGCACAATGGTTTCATAAAATATTGGCCTGTGTGCCTATACACAGATTTTAACATGAATGAAAATAAGTTTCAGGTGCTAAAAATAAAAAAGGAATTCCCTTTTCCTTGCTGCCACCTCCTGGTGAGACAACACAGCTGTGGACAGCTCCTGCAGTGGCTCCCAGGGACACAGTAACTGATTATGACTGGCTGGAAGTCACTGCAGCCAGACATAACCTCTGATAGTTTATGGCTTCTGAGAGGCCTTTCTCACAGCAGATGTTTTGTCCGATCATAGTAGGAGAAGCACAGAGTGTCAGTGTGAGTAAGACAGCAGAGTGTCGACACAGTGTCGAAGAACTGAAACTGAATAGGCTAAACAATGTTTTATTTTGCTGCTGATCATTTCACTCACTACTGTGACATGTCATAAAATCTGCTGTGGAGAATGTCATTAACATAGAGGCCATCAGATGTCTCTAGCTATATATACATGCAGTCATATAGGTTGCCCTCTTGGTCTGGGACAAGATAAGTGTGCTGATATATTTGACTTGGCAGAGTATGAATATGACTGTGTGTATCTTAGGTGGAGGAGGAAGTGAGGTGAGGTTAAACAGTTAGAAGAGGCAGACTCATATTTTCACATGCTGCTATACATGGGCACAGTAATCTCATTATATGATGACACACAAAGACACCACAATAACATTTAACGAGAGGATGAAAAGATAACTGATTCTCTGAATGATTAAAGCGGTCATTAAACTCATCTGAAGGAGTGTGGCACTGAAACAAGAACAACATGTCCCTGTGAGAGCTTTACTTCCTGACATCAGGACTCATGCGGCATCCTGGGAAGAATATAGTTTTATTCATGACTATCTTTTTACAGTGACACTGCTGCTGTGGAAGATACAGTCCAAACTAGAAAAAAAAACTAGTCTTCCCACTATGAAATATGAGTCAGGTAGTAAATACAGATCCACTTCAGGTCACAATCGTCAGTTTGATTTAGTAAATTTAACACAGACATCGGAGTAAGTTTGATCAAAGATGCAGCCTTTGATAAAAAGATGTTTTATATGATTTGTATCACACCATTGGAGACATGTAGTGATGTAGTGATGTAGTGGTATAGTGATGGAGGCTGACCGGGCAGTGAGTAGTCCCGGTGACCGACACTAGAGGCTTATCCAGCTGCTGTTTCCTGTGTTGTTATGCTGGATGTGAGGCCACGCGCTCTGTGCCGCTGTAGCCGCTCGCAGCGGGGATGAGTCTCCCATGAGGCAGCGGAGCGGGGCTGTGTTTTGTCGCTGATCGCTGACTCAAGCGCCGCGGTCATGGCCGGGGTTTTCGATATCGACCTGGATCAGCCGGACGACAATGTCTCTGACGACGAACTTGAGGACGGGGTGAGTTCGCGTTAACGTTTACGCTAGTGCCTCCTCTGTTAGCTGGTTAGCTAGCACTTAGCAGCTCTGAGGCCTGCGGCGCTAGCATCACGGGTCAGACGCTCATTATCGGACATGTCCTGCGCGTTCCCGCGGATTTTGTTGGTGCCTCATTAAACAGCATGTACTGGTTTTAAACAACTCTTCGTTTTATTTTAGGCTTTAAAACTACGAACAGTAGTACAAATTAAGTGTCATAGACGACTGCGGTGCAACACAACCACCAAGCCGCAAGTGTTAACGGAAGACGGGTTGTTACTGTTAGCCTGCTGAGGTTTAACTACCCGCCGCTCCGACACATGTTAACTGAACATAAACAGACGGTGAAGTCAGACAACACCGAGTTGGTAAACAAACATTTACCGAGAAAACGATAAGACAACACCGCTAAACCGCGGCAACGAAATGCGGCGCACCAGGCGTTGTTGTATGTCCGATAATGGAGCCCCGTGCTTTGTATCGGCATTTGAGTGTGGCAGGGAAGTACAGCACGAAGTCTCTGTTTACACGGAGGCCACGTGTGGTTATGGTCCGTCGACTCCGCTAATACATGTTATGAAGACAGGCTGCGGTTCAGCTGATTCTAGCCGGACAGTGTCCAGGTGCAGCTACTGTCTGTTAGCTTCATCACCTGTCCCCCACACGGAACGTTAGCATCATGGTAAACACACCATGCGTTGTTTGAAACTAGTTATAAACACATGCTTATGCCAACACTGATACTAAACTACAGTTACAGAGGCGGCATTGTCTGTTTAATTAGCTTGCTATTAAGGTAGCTACCTGTCGGGGTGAGAAAACCAGGTTGTGTATTTATTATGGTATAACGACCATAATATAT
Source organism: Trinectes maculatus (assembly GCA_016785345.1). Taxonomy (NCBI): domain Eukaryota; kingdom Metazoa; phylum Chordata; class Actinopteri; order Pleuronectiformes; family Achiridae; genus Trinectes; species Trinectes maculatus. The sequence goes on along the minus strand of JAFBJQ010000491.1, from coordinate 1,188,146 downwards.
ATGACACGTGCTTCATACGCGATGATACTTAGTGCCCTGTTTGTTTATGTCCTGTTGTCAGGCCCAGCTCAGTGAATACATGGACCAATGCAGCGGCTTTGACTTGTGAGTACAAATACTGTTAACAAACAATGAAATGTTTTGATTGATTATTAATAAGCCGAGTATTTAAAATGCAAAAAGACCAAAATATGTTATTCCAATTATTTCATTGCATTTATTGTTGCAGTTTTTTCCCAGACATATACAACAGATTCTACTATTTTGGGGTTTTGACTTGTTATTTGTAAAAGAAAAAACATGACTTCATCCTGCGGTCTGGGAGACTGTAATGGACTTTTTTCTGTTTTCTGACAGTATGTAGACCAAACTGCCTGATTGATAGAGAGTCATAGTAAAGAACCACTTAATCGGTGCTTAGCCATCTCAGTCAGATTACTCTAAAAATGTGGACAAGTTGTCCACATTTTTTTCAACCAACATCCTTACTTCAACCATTAACTCATCTATGTTTTGACCTTAACATTTGTAACACTGCAGTCTGTCCTGGAAATTGTAAACACAGTGTTGGGTGATCATTGTGAACATGCTTTTTTCCTTTATTTTCTGTGTTTTGCCAGTAACATGGATGACTGTGAGAAGTTTGAAATTTCAGAGAACAGCGTGAACAAGGGAACAGAGCAGATCAGGCCTGAATGCTTCGAGCTGCTGAAGGTTTTGGGAAAAGGTGGCTATGGCAAGGTGAGGCATGTGAAAACAAATCCACACTCCTTAAAGGTGCCCTATGGATAGGTGCCCTATCCTGCATGGAACTAGATTTTGATTTTGGATTTTGCAGGTTTTAATCACATAACCTCTATACAGACAGGAAAGTAAAGGCAGTGTGTTGTGAGAGGACAATGTAATTACCATGAAATTCCAATAGTGGCAAGTTTTTATTGATAGTGACTTTATCTGTAAGATCAGGCACCTTCTCCAGCTTCACCCACACCGGCATTAAATAGCACTGGTCGTCAGAATGTACTTAAAGTTACACTATGTCATGTCTTGAACTTTAAACTTTGATCCCACCGCTACAGTAAAGATGTAATCACTGAAAAGACATGTTTTCTTTAAAATGTACAGGGTTCTGTAGTTTTCAGTAAGCTAAACTCATCTTTTTAAGTTTGGCACCGTAGGAAATCTGTCACTTTATTTATGTTTATATATTTATTTTTCACCGACCAGAAAGGCTCCGGAAACTTTGAAAACTCTTTTTCCCCCAAAGCTGAACAATGATCCACATCACAGTTATTTTGGAAATATTTTTCACTTAACAACCAGGAGTATGACGTATTCTTTTCTTGAAGTGGTTTTGTGTGTGACTAAGATGTCATTTTCTGCAACTTGGGAATTTCTCAGCATTTAATTACAGTTTTTGAAAGACAGTGTCATTTGTCTTGTCTAGTCACAGTATATATGTTGGCAAAAGTTCCCTGGCCTTGAAACTGAGAGCAAATAGTCCTACAACATTTATGCTGGTATACCGATACTCAAAACAGACACCAGTGAACTCAACACTGTCTCCTGTCGTCAGAGTAGAGGAAAAACACAATAAGAGTTACACACCAACATAGTGACATTTGTTTGTTCATATCATTCCTAAAATATTTTCATTCTCCCGGATCATTTCTATGTCCACGTTATAATAAAGTAAAGGACATTTCTAAAGATCCATAACTCAAACCCAAACCGAAGGAAAAATAAAACAATGGTAGGAACTCAAAAAGTAGATTGTTCTTGATTTGATGCCATTTTTTAAAAAAAACACGTAACACGATTCAAATGAATTGTATTTTTTAGGAGTTTGGTATTTTACATGTTTGAAACCATGTAACATTATATTATTCAACGGTACTAAGTTGTTCTGCATTTTCACCATGCCCTGACACTTAAGCTAGTGTGACTGTGATGCAGGTGACAAAATTCATTCTCTGTGATGTTGGAGGTTAAATGTTCTCGGAACTTGATGAACCCTGAGAATAGCCTGTGTAACTGACCCTGTATTTTCTCCCTATGTGATATATATACTGTATGATATCAATTTTTACAGGTGTTTCAAGTTCGGAAGGTATCAGGTTCTACCTCTGGGAAGATATTTGCTATGAAAGTTTTGAAGAAGGTGAGTAAATCTGTGTTGCTTAGGGTTTGCTTACATTTTTAATATAATATAGAGTGAAATATACAGTAATCTAATACATAAATAAATAAACAAAAACGGAGTACATGTATAGAGAATAAGGTCCTTAAATAGTTGATGCCTAATACGTATGCTTACAGCTTAACAGTGTATCATGTTTCATGTACTGTATCCTCTATGTCACTATATCCTTTATGGTGACTTATGCGTTTATTCAGGGTGCAGACCACCCGAAAGACTGACAATAGACTTGTTCCAGAGAAACCTCAGAGCTGCTTCTGCTGCTGCTGCTGCTGTTCAGCTCTGTTTTCTCTCTACAGCTGACAAAGACCTGATGTCTGACTGCCTCCAAAGGCAGCTCATGTTCCTTCTTCTGTGTTCTGTGTTTTTACTGGAGCAACCATCCTTGCTTTCTGTTCCCTGCTCCACCTTAGTACTTGTTGTAGGCAACAGCCAATCTGGTTTACGTTATTGCCTGACTATTTTCACACCCTAAATTTCTGCCCTTTGTCAAGGCCATGATTGTGCGTAATGCTAAGGATACTGCGCACACAAAAGCTGAGAGGAACATTCTGGAGGAGGTGAAACATCCTTTCATTGTGGACCTCATCTATGCCTTCCAGACGGGGGGAAAGTTGTACCTCATCCTGGAGTATCTGAGCGGTGAGCAAAGTGATGCCCTCACCCATCACTTACTCTTACTCTGGCACGGACCTCAACAGTCTTCATTGTCATAAATTTAATTTGACAATGCTTGCAGTGGAAAATTAGATTGGCACCTTGTTTTAGTGTGTGGAATGTGGGTCTGCATTTATGAAATAAAATTGCCAATGATTTTCTTTGCTGCAGGAGGAGAGCTGTTCATGCAACTGGAAAGAGAGGGCATCTTCATGGAGGACACAGCTTGGTAAGTAATTTCAGTGGCTACACCAGAGAAGTACCACAGCAGTGTCTCTGTGACTCATTGGATTATTGAATCACTGGATCATTGAATCACAGCGACAAAGTGCTAATCTCCTGCTCACCCTCCAAATGTTGAAATATCCATTAGAAAGACTTTAAACCTCAGTTACTCTTGCTAGTTAGAGGAGAGCCACGTGCAGCTGTTTCATGTTATTGGTATGTATTTGGATTAAAGGCAGTCCACTCTCTGCAGTCCTTAAGTGTATTGGGGATCAGTTGTAATGTGTAATGTCTGACTTTGCCTGAAAATGTCTGACAAAATGTTGTCCTATGAATAACAAGATGCCTCATCATCACTTTCTATGATCTGTATGAACTGACATATTATGGCTGACAGTTACACAAATAACACTGCCTGTGTGCATTCTGACATATATTATAAAATATATATTTTAGCCTTCATTAGCCTTCATGTACAAACAGCATTCTGACACTGATATTTAGTTGGTAAGTTGGAACATTCAGTTCCATGAAAACATTGTTTCTCAGGTTGTATGACTGTGATCATAAGCAAACACCTCAAGTACATGTTGTTCTGTTGTACAAACAGCATGCAGCTGAAAATGGTGATTATATGAACAAAGCTACTGAATAAATAATGGGGTGTAATGTTGATGTGAAGTTGTGTATGATGCTGAGAATAACAATTTGACTGATGATGACTGTGGTGGAGCGACGAATGTCAAACGCTGTGAGGGAGTAAAACAGAATCACGTGATGACTTGATGTTTCTCTTGACAGTTTCTACCTGGCCGAGATCTCGATGGCACTGGGTCACCTGCACCAGAAGGGCATCATCTATAGGGACTTGAAGCCTGAGAACATCATGCTCAATAACAATGGTAAATAAACCTACAAATGTCCTCAAAAAAAGACAGATTTAAACACTTAACTGTCATTTCCATACAAACATGTGTTCCCAGATTGACTTTGAGTAATCTGATACTCATCTGTTGTTTGTGTAGTGTGTGTCATTGTGTTCATTTCTCTCATTCTGTTTTTTTCCTTGTGTATTTTTTCTAGGGCATGTGAAGTTGACAGACTTTGGTCTATGCAAAGAGTCCATTCATGATGGAACAGTCACTCACACCTTCTGTGGTACTATTGAATACATGTATGTCATAATCATCATATAGAATTCAGATTCAGTTTTGAAGAGATCTCTGCAGGGAAATCAGAGTAACACATCATCTGTGTAAGCTTGTCCTTCCATCTCCTCCCTCAGGGCTCCAGAGATCCTGATGAGGAGCGGACACAACCGGGCTGTGGACTGGTGGAGTCTGGGAGCTCTCATGTATGACATGCTAACAGGCGCAGTAAGTGCACACAGCTCCATCTGCATTGTGAACATGAGCTCATTTCTCACTACACTGTGGCCATGTGAAGGCTATAATTGATTTGCTGAACTAATGTTTTGGATATACGACTCTTCCATAGCCACCATTTACTGGTGAAAACCGAAAGAAGACGATCGACAAAATCTTGAAATGCAAACTCAGTCTTCCACCTTACCTCACACAAGAAGCCAGGGACCTTCTGAAAAAGGTGAGCGTTAGAGTCCCTCTGCCCCTCGCTTCACTGACTGTGTTATGTCTGCTGAACAATTTACAGAGTCTTCAAACTTTCTCTTTCAGCTGCTGAAACGAAATGCCTCATTGCGACTCGGGGCTGGACCAGGAGATGCTGCTGAGGTCCAGGTAAAATTTCTGTAAATATCCATTGCGAGGTAAATAAAGGGATTTTCTTCTTCGTCTTCTTAAAAGTTCTAAGTGTACAGTATGCATGCTGTGTGTGAACATTGTGATCTGGGACATCATACGTCCGCAATGAAAATGTGAATCGTTCCTGGTAAACGTGATGATGGTCATGAAGCATTAAGACCTTGCTGCCGTCTTCGTCTTTCACAGGCCCACCCATTCTTCCGACATATAAATTGGGATGACCTCCTTGCTCGCAAAATAGAGCCTCCATTTAAACCTTTCCTGGTAAGTTTTTTTCAAAGCAGCGGTGTCCTCTGTGACCTGCCCGAGTGACATGATTAACTGGCCTCCTTCTTTTGGCAGCAATCGGCTGATGACGTCAGCCAGTTTGACTCTAAGTTCACCAGCCAGACTCCAGTGGACAGTCCTGATGACTCCACGCTGAGTGAAAGTGCCAATCAAGTCTTCCTGGTGGGTAACAAGTTCAAAAAACAGTGGATCTTGTTGCATTGCTCTCTCAGTGTCTTTCCAGAGGTTTTCTCATAACAAGTTATATTTGAAACATTCCCTGTCAAACCATGGAACCACTCAAATATAATGCATAATGCCAAGGACAATAACCAGTGATTTTTACTTAAAATGTGGTCTCTTGCTAAACTGTTAAATTATGTTTTGGATCAGTGCTTTTTAAACACATATTTTTTGTCATCTTTTTTAGTCATGGACTAAAACATAATAGTAATATTGCTGTTAATGATGGAGAGAGAAGGTTGATGAGGTGGCAATAGAGCCCAGAACCAATCAAATTCATCTGAATGTTAAAAAACTCATTTTGCATAACACTTCTTTGTGATTTTCGAAGCAAACACAATTTCTAGTGCAGCATTGACAGCAGTGCATGTGATCATTTTGAATTGGTTGTTTAAAGGAAAGATGCTGAGTTTGTAATAGAACAATGTGAACCTGGCTTTAGTTTCTCTGTTGTCTGCAAACTGACATACAGATGCAAGCTCTGGACATCATTTTTTTTATTTTCAAAAGTAAAAAGTCTTACGAGAATCGGTTAATGCATCCCATCTGTTTTAGTACTGTTTGTTTTCCTGGAAGCGTCAGTCACTGCTCCACCACATTGCATGATATGGTTTACTCAGCATTTCATTTCTCATCATCAGCTGTGGGTTGTTTTCAGAGCAAAGGTCTTTGAAGAGGTGGACTCAGACCTCTCTGTTTTTGTCCCCCACCTCCTCCCCAGGGTTTCACATATGTAGCCCCATCTGTACTTGAGAATGTCAAAGAGAAGTTCTCGTTCGAACCCAAAGTCCGCTCACCAAGAAAGTTCCCAGGAAGCCCAAGAACACCTGTGAGGTAACAACAACTTGTTTTTGTCCCTAGCTCCATTGAATTTCATTGGTCATTTACAAAATTCTCCCACAGCAAGTTTTCCCCACATCAGTGACTAATTTCCTGCCCTTGTAAACGTAGCCTGACTGGCCTAAATAAACTAACTCAGTGTAAATAAAGTTGTTTTTTTTTTGCCAATGCCACAATTCTCAGAAAACTTGAAAATACTTAATCATCATATTCATTACAAGTACATGGATCAGTTGAAAAGACTATGTTGATCGGAATTTGAAATCAAATGAGAGCGCTTAACACAGTTATTAGGACAGATTCTCGATGTAATAGTGTAATTAGTCTTAAGCTGACATATTTTTTTCTGGGTTGGCAATCACACTCAGTTATACTTTTGTGATGCACGTAACTGCCCCTCTTACCTTACAAAAGAAGAATTGGACAAAAACTCAGAGGAATTTGCCACATTTCTCATATCTCCCTCTTTGACAGTCCGGTTAAGTTGGCAGGAGGAGGCTGTTGGCCCAGGGGACCTCTGCTGTCAGACAGCCCATCTCTGCTGTCCCCAGGCTCTAGAGAGCAACCCATGGATGTCTCAACAGCAGAGCAAATGGACACAAGCAGCAGCGGCAACTCAGAGGCCTCTGCGCCCCTCCCCATCAGGCACCCATCAGGCATCAATGCAGGACTTTACAAAAAGCAGGCCTATCCCATGAACTCAAAGCGGCCTGAACATCTCCGCATGAATCTATGACACTTGGATTGCCTGCGAACATTAGGACTATTCTAATTCCTCTTTTTCCCTTTTATCGTTTTCTTTGAAAGGGACCTGTAGAATTTTTTTTAAATTGACAGACACTGTCACTGCGATCACCAGCTCTCCAGCAGCGCCTTCTCCTCATTGCCCTGCAAAATCCTCCTGACTCAGATCATCCTCCTCAGCCTGCCACAGATAATCAGCAGTTACAGTACAGTGGATATGAAAAGTCTACACACTCCTGTTATATTGCAAATAGAAATCAAAAATAGAAACCAAGATAAAAAGAAATGTAAATTCTCTTCCAGCGTCAGTGAGAACTGTACCCCCCGAAACTGTTCACAACAAACTTGTAGTATTTTCCTGACGTCTACTGCAAATACATGTTCCACAGAGAGAATGTATGGAGGTCTGTGGGATGACCTGAAGAGGTCTGTGCAGCAATCTGACAGCCGTGTAATGTGTTGTAAGGAATTGTCAAGCTGATGGAGGCTCCTTTATTATCCTTTATTTTGCACTTTTGCACCCAGGTTATTGGAGGTTGTTTGTCACACCTGAAAATACTCAGACATTCTGTTTCCTCAATAATGGAACACGATGGAAACTCTTGCCACAGACAGTTGAATTGAATAATGGCTCTATTTGACTGGTGGGAGCTGGATGGCATCCTCGTCCTCGTCATATTACTTGCTGGATGAGGTCATCCGCCTGTTCCTGATGTGTCGTCACTGAGCTCATAGGCTTCTCAGTAAATGTCACAATGGTGTAAGAAATCTGGACTATGGAGGCGATTGGAGAGTTTTTCAAAGTGTTTGTAAATGGATTATACCTGGGAGTAAATTTTATTCATGGAGGGGGCGTAGTGATGGAGGATATGGCCAGAGGAGGTATAGCGACAAAACAGGTTTGCCTGTTAATGCAGAATCTTTTAAAACTAGATTAAATCACAGAAACGTCTCAGAAAGCAGCCACCTGAACAGCAGTGTGTAGACTCATATGTCCACTGTAGATGTGTGATGAGTGTCGGTGGTGTGAGAGAGGTGCTTCTCAGTGAAAGCCAGTTTGGCTGTTAGCTGGGTAATTCCAGGCAATGAGTGGGCTGAGGTTTTTTTATGTAGTCTACTGGCATTATCATATGATTTACTGGTGCTCTTTCAACCGCACGTTTGGACAATGTTGCTTTTAGTGTTTATGACACGCTGCCTCCATGAGATGAAAGAGGTGTTGGATATGAGGGTCTTTTATTTGTCCCTTAACATATCAGATTTTCTCAAATGACCACCTTGTGATAAGAATTTGCAGGTATCACTGTCCACTGAAGTCGACTTATTGCCTAACATTTCCACAGTGAGGAGCATTCCCCTCTTTTTGAGGAAAAGAATCAGTTTGCCTCTGTCACTGGAGAGTGTGGTCAGGAGAAGGTGGAGTACAACTTACGGAAAAGCAGCTATAAAAAGACAGAAGTGAAATTTCAGATGTAAGCATTGCTTCCACCACAATCAATTCCAAATGCTGGCACTGCTTTCTTGGCAGACAGGAATCTGTCCAGAAGCACTGTTCAGTTTCTTTGTGTTGAATGTAAACAGACTTTAAATGCCTTTTTGTGTGTGTCTCTTAAATGTCCTGCGCTTTGTTCCGATGACCCCTGCAGCATTATTTTCCCCTCCTCTCCCTTTGTAGCCCCGTTGCCACAGCCTCAGTTAGAGACCAACAAACATGTTGTCCAGGAATATGCTCAGCCAAATTGATTTCACTGCCTTTTACTGATTCAGGCTGCATTTGTTTCCTCTGAGCTGTTTTGTGCATTGACAGTGATGGGGCTCTAAGTGTTATGAGGATAAACTCTGGCTTATGATCGGAGCATCTGTTGAAATGTGAGGAGTTTGACCTGTTTGACCTGACCTGTGTGATGTGAAGCTGGGTTATGAGCTTCTGGAGTCAAGTTATTCAAAACTGCATCTTAAAACTTGCCACACTGTCATCACAAATTGAATGCATGAAAGAGTTTGTTGAAATGGCTACCTGGTGTTTCTTGTTACCAAAATACTGTTTTGAATTGACCAATAGCACTGTTTTAATTAACCAAATGATTTTTACTGGTTAGTGAAAGTGTGGATGACACCAGGAGAGGTGTCACATTAATTTTTGTAAAGAACAGCGAAGTCCAATGGTCAAGCATGTTTTCCTCTTTTTTTCTTATTATGTCCTTATTTGTCACATCAATGTATAAAGTGATTCATTTTAATGAAGTGATTTATCTTGTTTTTCTATCATTCCAGTAAAACAGCTGTATAAAGAGCAGTCACTCCTGTTTTTAAATTTATTTTAAGTGCCATTGTGTTTCCACTGCATTGTCCACACTATGCAAGCTAAATATTTATTATATAGAATTATTAAGAGAGGGTAGTAGAATGTGATCCTTTGATTTGGCATTTTTGACTGAATTATTATGTCATGGTATGAGGAGTCTAACAGGAGTCTACATCTTACAGCAACCTCAGATGCAGCTTTTTTAAGGTCTATGGTAACTACATGTCTTACAGTATTTATTGTGTAGTGAAGTATCATTCAATGGGGTTTCCAGAAAACATTTTGTTATCTTAAGCCTTCCAGTACATTGCTGAAAACTTGAAATTTAGTTTGTGAATTTGCATTGCTCAATGTATGGGCTGTTTTTTGAGGTAAAAAACCTGATGCAAAAACCATTGGGAATGGCGTTGTGCCTTTGCTGACAGTACTGTGTGTGTGTCTGGGTGCGTGTGTGTGCGCGCGCAGTATGCTGTATATACAGTATGCTGTGTGTACAGCATGCTGTGTATACAGTATGCTGTATATTATGAATGTGTTTGGTAGAGGTTAAGGGTTCATCCATAAAGTTAACTACCTGTGAGAGCTATCAAGGATGTGTATTTCTTTGCTTCACTAATAGATAATATTGTGTAATGAGCAAGAAATTGGTATCAATCCATATTTCTTCTGTTCAGGTGTGTTGGAACAACAATATGATCAAACTGAGACCAGGTAGGAAATCATGTTTTATTAAAAGGAGCTGTTTAATCACTGTTTTTTGTTCTCCCTTTATCTGCCTCTGCAGCTGGCTAATGTTAATGTGCATCATGTGTATATATAATAAAGGTGAACATGGCAGTGGCATAACATCATGAAATCCTGATATCTGGAACTGTATCAAAGTAGACTCCATGGTCCCCTCTGCACACCGCAGTCAATACATTGTTAAGTATTGTTTTGTAAGGATCGAGCTCAGCTCTTCAGGAATAAGTGTTTGTCGTTGTGCTTCATTAAATAATTCAAACAGTTCAAATAGATCTATTCAGATAGTTTATTGATCGAAATGGATAAAAGTAACACAGTGAAATGATTTTGGTACACAATAAAATAGATGTTTCTCCCAGTCTTTGGTTTTTACAAAAACGAGGCCAAGTCACCTCCTTAGAAAAATAATTTTATGTGTAAATCATTATTACAAGCTCTGTTGTGTCTTTTTACCAGTTGTGAAGTAAAGTGTGACGAAAAACTAAAAGCTGAGGTCAAACAACACTGTTTCTTTATCCGGTTATCATTTCTTCCCAAAAGCTCTTCCCTTATGGAAAGGGATTTTATGTAAACCTGTTCAAGCTGAAAGATGCATCTAGAGCAGCAAGCACACCTGAGCAGAGTTGTGCAGCTGCGTACCTTTACACAAGTTTAGGAAAAGAGCGTCTTTTTGTGTTGCCTGTTGTTTCAAACGTATGTATATAGCAGAGAGGAAAAGTCTGTTTAAAATACTTTTTTAAATATATTTCTTTATCTTCCCATATGTACAAGTAGAGGAGATGGTGGAAGTAGACAATTTGCTGCCTGATGAAGAAGGTTTTTAAATGAAAATAAAAGCAGCACAAGAGGAATCAAAACGGAAAAATCAAAAAACACTTACAGGCTTGAAAACAATCAACTGTCACTTGCCTGTCAGTGATACATAGAGATGTACTGGTTAATAAGCCAGAAACCTGTTTACTGCAGGTGTAAGTTGTATGCCCTTACTGACCTTGGCCCACAGTGGGTACAGCCCTTAGCTGATGAATGAAACAGTGTACAACGTTTTTTGTCAGTGGGGTTTGACAGCTGTATAAAATCACATTAAGTACAAAGTAATACCCATGTCCCAACCGTATAGATTAGTAAATCTGCAGGTGTGAAGATGTGGTTCCGTCCCTCCACTTACAGACTTTTTCTGTGATCACAGTGCGGCACAGAGGGCAGCTCTTCTCCCGGTTAAACCACAGAGAGATGCATTCGGCACAGAAAATGTGCTGTGAAAAACAAGCAGCAGCATGTCAGCGTGTTCCAGTCTGACTGTACACAAACACAGCAAAACAACTCTTCCAGAAAACATAAACCATCAGGTGAGTTGAGTCATTTTTAAAAGCATGAGATACTTAGCCATTAGAAAAACAAGAGAAAGACTTTGAATGAAGGGAAAATTCCAACCAAGTGTTTCATTTGAAAAATTCCTCTTTTCTGCTCAATTAATACTTTGTAGAAATGATTTATTGTGTGTTGTATCCTTTGGTGATTTTGCAGCAAAGATGAAGGTAAATGCATAAACGACACCTGCAGGATTTTTATCAGCCTCTTGATGCCCAAATGGCAAATCTGCTATCCAACTACAGCATGAATGATGTTATGGTATGAGCGAGTATGACAAGCTGTGTAATGTGGTTTTACCTGACAGAGTAGAGCCCGAGGCTCCCTGTACTCTCCCTGACAGATGGAGCAGACATCTCCGGCCTCACTGCACTGACTCCTAGTGGCTGCTGGGCCTGTAAGCTACAGAACAAAAATGTACTGGTCAACACAGCTGATGACTGGTTCTGAACACTGAACACTTAGGAGATATTTAACACTGACCTCGCCCTTCAGAAATATCTTCACAGTTTTCAGTAAAGACATCCACTGGCCATACAAACCTAAAAGCTGAAAGAAAAAAACAACATCTAATTTTTAACAGTAAAAGTGTCACTTTTCAACAGGAAACAAAAACAAGTGAACAGATCAATGGCTGTTAGGTTTCAGTGATCACACCTTAAGTATGAGGTAGAGCAAAGCCAGCAGGACCCCAAATGTGAGTCCAAGGGTACCATCAGCCTCCTGGTAGATGACAAGGTAGTGGAACCACAGTGAAACTGGAGCCAGTGCTTGGTGCATCTGACCCAGCTCCTCAGTCAGCATCAGCCACCTTCTCTGGAGCAGAAAAACAATATTGCCATGACTGAGCGTCGCAGTGACATGTTTATCTTTCGACAACAATGCCAGGATAAAATCCACCTGCCTTACCTGGGTTCTATACATCACAAGTGGAGATGGCAGCAGCAGAATAAGGCACTTAATCCCCATATAGAGGAATTTTATTATGAAGTTGGTGATGCCAACAGCCCACAGGACCTCCCAGAACCCCAGAGGCTCAATGGTTGGGGTGAGGAAGATGAGGCTGAAAGGAAGATGACATATGAGTAAAGTGGCACACTGAACTGCTTCCCAGTTTAGCAGTTAATTTGTTTATCTGATGGTTCTAATGTGAGATAATGAATTGAACCTTACCAATGGTAAAGTGTCTCAGTGTAAAAAGTGTAGTAAAGCAGAAGGGTGGAAGAGATGAGGAGGAGCAGCAGCCACAAACACTGCAGCTTTGAGTGGCGATCCTGAGGGAGCACACAGGCAGATAGTTAGAAATCCAACAAAGATAATATGTGTTCATGTAATCATAGGGGTTGATGTTCTTGGCATACCTGAAGAAAGACTTGTGTTTGAATGCTTTTATTCACATATAGAAAAGTTGTGAAGAGGCCCACACCAACTGCTAGACCTGATGAATGAAGGGAAAGACTGGTGGTTATCTTGCATTCAATGTGTGTTGTACACAAATGCTCTCTGCAGATCTCTGACTCACCGAGGACATGCTGGATGACCAGTTTAGCACACAGTATAACAAGGAAAGGAAGACTCTTTTGGAGCCAGCGGAAGAGACAACGAAGCTCAGACAAGGAGGCGCTGGGTTCTCCTGAGTCCACATCAGCGTCCGGCGGGTCAAGCTCAGGCTCTGAACTGGAGTGATGCTGTTGTCGATTATGTCCATGTGAATGTGAGTGAGAGTGACTGTGGAAACCGACTCTGGACCTCCTGGATGATGGGCCTCCACTTGAATCTCCAGACCCACTCGTCATGGCCACTCGCACGTCGTTGCTCTCGGGGTTGGCTGCAGCGGCACCAGGGGCTGGTGTCCCGGTGAGATGCTCTGGTTGCCGAGTTAGGGATAAACCATTTACTGAATGGACGTCCCGCTCACTTGAATCAGGCTGCATTACAGTGGGAGACTGCCTCTCTTTCGGTGCTCTTCGGGAATCACTCCTTTAAGAGAGGAAATAAGATAAAAATCTTGAGAGTGTGATGACATTGATGAGTTTGGTCATTTATAGCAAACTGGTGGAGACCACACATACCCAGACTGCATTACTGTTTTACAACAGAACTGCATTTCCCACCAAACAAACTCTAGCTCTCCACTCATTATCTGACAGCTGATGATGAGTCCAGATTAAGTGACACTAATGTCTGTGTCTGTTCTCTGAGCAGCACTGGCCGTGTTTAAATATTAATACACTGACAACTGATGGTAACTGAACATTGTGACATTGTCGAGTTGACGGGAGTTTTGTTTCCAACTTATACTGAAAGGATTAGCAGGCGAAGACAAAACTTACTGAATGTTACCTTGACACTTTCCGATAGATTCAGTTTCTGCTTACATGTTTTAATGGCCGTTTCCCGCAAATTAACGAACTAATTTTCAGTTAATAAACACATAAGTAATGCCAGAGACAGTCAGTAAGACAGCTGACCGCTCCCCTCACAGTCCCAGACTTGTCGTTAGCATTAGCAGGTAACAAATGTGTCGTATCAGGGCACAGTAATGTCTGTACTAGCCTCCGCTCACCTCTCATTCTGCACCCGCAGTTTCATGGTAAGCTCTTACTCTCCATGTAATACAATGTCCACGTCGCCAAACGAAACAAAAAGCAAAAGTAAACTAAAAAATAAAGCTAGCTGTTAGCTTTCAGGCTAAGCCATTAGCTTCTCATTCAGACATCCTGACGTTGTTTACGACAGAAGACGTCGATAACTTCTTCTGTTAGATTTTTATTGGCGTATCAGATGTAGTGTGCTGCAATGGCGCCACCTTATGGCTATATCTTCAAATGGCACGATGAGTTTGGCAAGCTTTGTAGTTTTGGAAAAGGACTGGAGTTTTTATTCTTAAAATTTCAAAACAGATCTCGTAGGAAAAAATAAAAATAAAAAGACTAAGCAAATAAGTTACAAATACAAATATATATACAAAAATACAAAAAAATACAAATACATCAGTGTAACGCAGTCCGGGCTGCACAGGCTGGTGATGTGGGATGATGCTGGGTGTCATGAAAACAATGGCTCTCTGGTTCACAGGCTGTGGATCTGCCCATGAATACCTGTATCTTCATACATAGTAAAACATACATGCAGCACATGCTTTGAAATATTATGAAGGCTCAAACAGTGGTGAGTTGTAATATTACATACGCAATAAATTAAAGGCAGTATGAAGATGAGGAAGTTCACCTGAAAATGTTCAACTAAACTTAACTAACTTTCAGATTTATTTTCTGTTGGTCAGACTCATCTGTGAGGTGGACCACTGTTGTGGGGATACGAGATGATGTGAGGTGGACCACAGCTGTGAGGATATGAGATGATGTGAGGTGGACCACCGCTGTGGGGATATGAGATGATGTGAGGTGGACCACCGTTGTGGGGATATGAGATGATGTGAGGTGGACCACAGCTGTGGGGATATGAGACGACAAGGCTTATTGATGCTCATCCTGCGGCTGGCCAGCCTGAGCCATTAAACATACAGTATGAAGATGTTAGTCCTCCTCTGTTGCCTCGGCTACTGGGCCCTTGAGCATCCATCTGCTTTTCATCCAGCAGCTGTGTCAGCTCACGCTCACCTGCAGCTAAAGGCAGCTGATGATCTCCCATTGTTCATAAATTGGGAGAATCAAAACAGAAGAGGGTGGAACTTTTGGTGAATTACAGTCCCCATTTTCCTCTACTGGGGATTAACTGAGTTTAGCAAGTCACTTATGAAAGTTAAGACAACATGGACCCAAGGTTTCATTTTGTTATCTCGACAACTCAATTATTATTCATTTTTGTATTCACTGAGCATTATCATAACGCAGCTTGCTCATGAGTACTAGTAACAATGGCAACTGCTGTGGAAACATCCCATGACAGCTGTTTTTCATTAACAATTTTAGAATGAATGTACAGAACAACTATTAAGAATTAAAATACAATCTGTGAAAAGTAAACATGTACAGTATTATGTCACCATGCCAATGCAACAAGAGGAACTTTCCTATTGTCAATGATAATTATATAGCTAGTTTGCTCTTGAGAGGTACAGTGTGTCTAATGTAGTGACGTCTAGTGGTGAACTTATGTATTGCAACCGATTGCCCCTTCACCTCTCCCTCTCTTGATCCAGTGTTTGGTTTGTCCATTCAGGGCTACTGTAGAAACATTGTGGTTCGGCATGGTGGACTGTGTGTACACGGACCTGCACCAGGAGTGTATTTAAAGGGCTCATTCTAAGGTAACAAAAACACACTCTACACTAATCACCAATCAAAACATAACTGTACATATGGTTGGGTCATTAAAGCACCTGCAGTCAGGTAGCAGTCCAGTGTAACAGTTAACAAGCACACTCTTTTTGTAAAAGGTCACAAACACATATAATTTAATAGCTCATTGCAAGTTTTTATGATGCAAAATCTTTAAATACTTCATAATTGATTCATAAGTGAATATCGTATCACAATAGCTGAAAATATACTGCAAATCATGTACTTACAAACTGCAAGAAATCTCAGTTTAAAATGTCTGGAAACACCAACAAAGAAACATCACCTATAAATTGTCTAACAGTACCAGTGTGTTGTTGACACAGTGTGATCAGAGCTGTTTGAGAGATGTTGCCTTGGTGTTGCCTCGACACTGTATGAAGTCAGTGTCTAGGCGTCAGTGGTAAGAGGAGGTTAATGTACTATGGCTGTCAGAGCTGTTACCCGGCTCTATCCTGTGCCCTGTAATTGTGTTATTGCACTATAGGATTGTCAGTAGAGTTGTACTGCGGCAGTTTAAGTCTGCGGAGGGAGGTTAACTCGACATATAAATTGCTATCTGCCAAGATGAATGGAGTTGGCCAGAGAGCAGATGAGGAGAGCAGTGACCTGACATTGCTTCTGACAGACTCTGTATATCCCCTGTCATCTCTCTGCCGTTCTCTGTCCACGCTGCCAGCCGCTGCTTCCTCTGATGTCTCACTGCCAAAGATACAACGCCACCACTGATTTTTCATTTTCTACGTGCTTTGTGTGTGTGTGTGTGAATGTAGGTGCATCAGAGTAATTCATAGTTTAACTCCTCTTCACTGCCTGTGTTGTTATTTCGAACAGTAATACCATGAAATATTAATTCACAGTCTGCGTGTGTTGAATGGCTGTGGGTGGATTTCAGGAACTGAAAACAGGGCCGGCAAGTTTCTGTGCACTGATCGAGTTATCAGTTATTTCATAACATTTCTAATAACACAGACAAACAAATAAGGCACTTGAAATATTACTGTATAGAGCGAGCATGGGAAATAATGGCATTAAGACAGGCACCTTGCAGAGGAAATGAAAAATCGATACAAGTCTATGTGTTTGAGGCTGATTTTATAGACGGATGGACGTTTCACACATGCTTTTATTGACATGATCGACATTTGCTTTACACACATTATTAGCACACCTCACCGGGCATGTGCTTATTTTACCAGTGAAAAAAATAACTCAGGGTTTTGGATTGTGGTCGATGTTGTGAGGCTGGTAACATATTGTGTAGTATTTCTGTTTGGATTCAGTGATCTTGCCTCTATGTACAACACATTACTACCACTGCATGTGTGAATGAGCCTGCTCACCTCTCAGAAAGCCACGGAGCATCGAGTAAATAAATTAAACTGATGCTTGACTTCATTATTTCTTCATGACATTTGGCATCTGCCACTACATCGCTGCCTGTGTGATTAGAATGAATGCTTTTTTTCCGAGTCCATAGAGGATTCTTCACTGACATCCTGTCATTCTGCCTAAATCAGCTGCCAACACTTTGTTTTGTTGCTTCTCTAAACTCATTCCCCTCTCAACTCATTTCAAACTCTTCTGCTCAGTCATTACTGAATGCACTGTAAGTAATTAAAGAAGGGCTCTGGTCAGGACTGGCTATAGACTGTATTATATATTTGGTGAAAATGACCCTCGACCTACAGCAGCTGTGTGCTATTATGTTAGTCCTTAAATAACAGATCTGCTGCAGGGATTTTTATAGCGTGCGGTCATAAAAGTCATTGTCACCAAATATTACCTCAGACCTTCCACTTAGAATGCACGCATCATAAAAGCAGAGCTGCAGAGCATCAGACGCTGAAGGACACGGGCTCACTGTGTCGCTGAACATCCTGCAGGGGGCGCTGTATGATAAGCGATGAGCCCATGCACAGGCGACTCAAGTCATTCTGCAGCACAGTAAAACTCAACAAACGTGGCTGCAAAATAACATATAGACACATTAACATGATTTCACAACTGCTGATTTTCAAGTCAACAATGGCCACACACATGTATCGGCCTTGTGTGATGAAAACACAGTGGAGTTGCTTCTTCTAATTGGCTCCGCTTTGCCTCGACCATCACGAATCATCCCAGTGTGCGAGATGTGCGTTTACTGAGCAGCTGAGGTGAATGAAGTCAGAATACTGGGTCCAGATTGAAGTGAAGATGAATGATGTCTGCTCTCTATGGCAACATCATGCACGCCAGCGGCCCTCAAGGTGAAGAGAGTCGTCGCACAGTGACCTCTGTGCACCACTGCTTATTTATAATATACCCCACGTCCCCTCCTCCACACTCCACACACACACACACCTTTAAGCCTGGTAGCTACTAACTGGTTTGTTACGATGCCACTGGCACCACAGGTTCCTTCAGAGGCGCCCGGGAAAAAGAAAAGCAGCCTTATCGGCTACACGCTCTCAATTGTCAGTCTGATAGATGTGTGCAGCCTGGATCTAGGCCACTGCATTAGTCGTGGAGGCTTCGAGTTATTTGCCATGGATCCACTTCACTGCTCACAACCTTGTTTGTGTTGTGGTGTAATTGTTTCGTTATTGCAGCTCAGACTGGGTTTAACACGACGTCCATTTAAATGTTCCCGTTGCCGCTGTCAGGTACATTTGTTCAATGTCACTGTGACCAGAGACACAGCACAGCGTTTAGCTGCCTCTGCTTTATTTCACACAGTCGTGTTATAATGTCGTTCTGTTCTGTATTGAAGGCGGTGTTTTACCAACGTAAAACACACAAAAGCCAGGAACAGGAAACAAAGCAGGGGAATAAACACAGAGCTAAAAAGCTGCTGCTCTTCTTTAAAGGGGAACCATGATGTTTTCAGGTGATGGCATGTAATATCTCAGCAAGCAGAGCTGAGGTCCTCCTCCACCTCCACCACTCTCTCCTCCTCCTCCTCCTCTCCCCCCTGCGAGCTGGAGGCCAAAAGCCTGGGCCTCCACGCCAGTCCTAATAAATCCTCCGCTGAGAGTGGCGGCGGCAGCAGCAGGCCCTGCATTCTTCAGGAGCCAGCACTTCCCCTAATCTGCCCCGGAGATGGAGCAACAGTTGGCCTGGCTGATGGGGGGAGCGGGGGGGTGGGGTCCCTGGTGACACGAGCATGATGTGTGTGTAAAAACACAGGGAATGTTGAAATTGGACACGCTCACACATCTCGCCCTCCCTTCAGCAGAGACACTGAGGCTGACTTTGGCAGATGTGTTCATCTTCTCCTGCACTTTACCCAGAGACAAACTGGAAGCATCGTCCTACCTGCCACACTATTTTCCTTTTTTTGGGTTTTCTTTTTTTTTGCCATGATGCTCGGCACTCTGATCCCCTGTAGCGTGAGTGTGTTTGTGTTGGAGGAAGCGCGGGAGGAGCAGAGAGAGGACTTGTAAATGCCTTGCAGATGTCTGCAGCTATGTAGCCGCTCGTGTCAGCCAGCGGAATGTTTTTTTCTTTGTCGGCACATAGCAGGACATCATTCCACATTGTAAATAGGCTTCATCTAACACTCAATAGATTCAGTGTATTTGCATCTCCTCAGATGGGCGTCCCACCGTGAAGGTGGTCAGTAGGCACGGAGGTGTCCAGTCGTACACTGCTGCTGACACAGCCTGTGTGGTCTTTATAGAGGAGATCAAGCATTCCTCTCTGCTGGTCTCTAGCTGCAATTGATTGCTTTAATTTGGCCTATAATGATTAGGATGCCTCCTGCCTGCAATTAGTGCCTGTGTGTACGTGTGTGTGACCATGTTTACTTGTGGGCTGTGTTTAATTACTGCAGTGGATGGATGTTGTGTGGCCCAGCAGGAGCCTGCAGGAATGGGATGATGCAGTGCTGTGCTTGGCATCTACTGACACCTCTACCCACACTGGATCAGGGCCAGGGCCTGACTTTATTCCTTCCTGTCCAAGCAGCCAGATTTTTTCTTGTATTGTTTTTTTTTTAAACCTTCGTGTCATAAATCCCAGCGTTTGACCTCATGAACTAAGACTGGGATCTGAGTCTCTTCTGTGATTAAAACAGCACCAAGTGTGTGCACATAACTTTACCACAGTGAATCAAGGAATTTGGCGCAGGCAGCCAAAGATCTGGAAGACGTCTGTGTCTGTTGGACTGAAAAGTAGGAGGTGTGTCAGGATGGTTCACTTGGCTGTGGCACAGTGTCACACATATAAATCTACTGCAGAGCTGTGGTGGAACAGTTGACTTCATACATACAGAAGTATGTATGAATTTCCATTTTATGCTACTTTATCCTTTTACTCTACTACAGGTCAGAGGTCACTGCATGTGACAGTTTTCACAGTTTGATACTGGGTCTCATCAGTAATTAAATGATGTGTTATCACCGTGTGACCCATCAGTATTTGCTCTGATGTTATCACAGTTGTAAACGTATAGATTTAGAGAAATCCCTGTGTAGAAATACGTGCATGTCCATTGGAGAGACACAATATGCTCTCAACTGATACTGATAGTGTGTGGCACAGATTTGTTATGTTGACGTGATGACAGACCTGCATCTGTTTTTGGATTGTACCATGTATGGTGCATGGAACAACAGAAGGGGGGAATTGGACACGGAGAATAACACGTGTGAAAACTGTATACAGACATCCAGATGGTACGCGAGCGACCAGAGGAGTTCATGTCCTCAGCAGAACCAAAACAAAATCCACTCACAGACGTCCTCCCCCATGTCTCTCATTTGTCTCCTCAGCTCAATGTTTTTGTCTCACAAAACCATTCTGGCTCATCAGCAGAGGAGGCCCGGCGTCTCCTCTCTCTCTCTCTCCTCTCTCTCTCTCCTCTCTCTCTCCTTTCTCTCTCTCTCCTCTCTCTCTGTCTCTCTCTCTCCTCTCTCTCTGTCTCACTCCTCTCTCTATCCTCTCCTCTTTGTCTCTCTCTCTCCTCTCTCTCTGTCTCTCTCCTCTCTCTGTCTCTCTCTCTCTCTCTCCTCTCTCTCTGTCTCTCTCCTCTCTCGCTCACTCCTCTCTCGCCTCTCTCTCTCCCTCCTCTCTCTCCCCACTCTCCTGTCCCCCT
>JAFBJQ010000491.1:1010981-1165981 GCA_016785345.1 Trinectes maculatus | reverse complement strand
TGTTTCATGCTAATTTGAAGTATAAAGCAGGTCACTTAATGAAGTCGTGCGTTTGATCACTCTGAAGCTCCTCTACCAGTCGGATTGATTCCATTTGTTTTTCTCAGTCATTAAACAGATAATCTCACACTGATTGCCAATAGCTAATTACAGTAGCCACTGCTGGAGTCCTCAGTGCAGTATAGAATCAAGCAGCCACTATAGGATGAGTTGAAGAGAGCGCCCCTGCTGTTCCTCTCTCCATACTCTTTCATCATAATCATCATTAATATCACTTATTGTTTTCAGAAGAAAAGCAAACTAGAAAGAAGCCTCGCGCTCTGGTGTATTTCTTAGCTCAACCCACAGTACCTCTGTGTTCACTGAGGCTAAAATGATTGTGTAACTCTGTACAGATACTGTAATACAACGTAACACAAGAAAGAAGAAGAAGGAAACTTGCTGGTTATTGAAAGTAGTAGATGATAAAAATGGCAGCCATTACATTTTACAGCCTGGCTGTTTGTGCTGTATGAAGTTAAACAGATACATCAAAATAAATATTTTAGCAATGAGAAGATTTAAAGAGGACATTTTTCCTGCGTCACGCTAAAGGTCTATATGCCTTTACTGCTTATAGCCCCCAGCCTGAGACCTAACATCCTTTATACATCAGGTTGTGTCAGCTGTAAAATACCACCTGACTGCACACTCTCCTCACAGGCTGGGAAATGACAACATCCAGCTGTACGCAGAGCTGCTCTCTGAGACATAATAAAAGGCTTTAAGCATTCAAGTCAACTTGTAAAGACACTGCAAGAACAAACAAGTGCAGTTCAACTGAACATAGTTTCCTAGATTCTGGAAATACTCCAGCGTCAGCAAACTCACTATGAGATTCTGCTCTGTGTTGACATGACTGCATCACAGTATCTGTGCAGGTACACATTCATTCATTTGTGCTTGTGCTGCCGCATTTAAAAGTTGTTCTACTGGATCCACAGCTGTTGACAGTGGAGGTCAGGGAACTCACTGCTGTGTTCAGGTGCTCGGGGAAGCAGTTTGTGTCTTTGTGACATGACGCAGCATCATGCTGGAAGTATCCAGTTGAACATGGGAACAGTGGCCATGAAGAGATGGACATAGTCAGCTACAATACAAGGTAGACAGCAGCATTGAAAACATTCATTAGTATAACACTGCCACACCTGGCGAATAACACCAACTGCTATTGGTTTTCAGTCCATCTGTATAATTAAGACTTCCATGTGGTACATACTGTACAGCAGTCTGCAGTGTGTTGTGTGTGTTTGCAAATTAGCCCACACAGCAAAAATGGAGCAAGGTGTATGTACTGTATGTGTACTTGTGAATTTACGCTTGCCTTTGCACCTGTGTGTGTGTGTGTGTGTGTGTGTGTGTGTGTGTGTGTGCACGCGCGCGCACGTAACTTCTCTTACCTGGCTGTGTTTGTATATGTTAATTGTAACTTCTGAGACCTGGCCCGTCCTGTGCCTCCAGCTGTGTGTGGGCTTTAACCCAGGATGCTGTGGGGCCAGAGCGCATCAAATGCACACACATGTATGCACATACACACACACACACACACACACACACACGTTTACCTCTAATTTATGCAATCACTGGTCTCAATTTACATACATTACCATGTTACATACATGTTGAGGCTTCTTGCAAGGTCGCTGCTGAACCGCTGCCTCTTATTGAAATTGAAAGCGGAGGATAAACATGTATGATGGTGGCTGCAGTTGAGCCTTGATGTATTTCAGTAACTGGTGGTGGAGACACTGTGCAGCGCTATATGCTACATGATGATGCTACTAGCCCTGCGTGTTCATTGTTACCTGCTCAAGAAGACGTGTGAAATGCATCGACCTCATTAGCACATAATTACAGGGTGCACCAGCAAAGATGTCTCTCTTAGCATAAGAGCCCTAAACGCTCAACAATGGGCCCTGTGTGTCCTCTGTGGAGGTATGTCATGGCACGAGAGCTGCCTCGTCCCCCTCTCCCTGTCCCTGCCCCCCCCCCCCCAGCTGGTTAATATGCATTTCATTAGACAGCCTGCTGCTGGGTAACCACCACCCCTCCTCTGGCAGCCGAGTGACTCGCTCCAGGATCAGACGTAATGATTCTCCAAGATGGCAGCAGGTCCAAGCCCACTTTCCACTTTACATCCAGCCACAAAGAAAGCTGGGGGTAATTCACCGCTGCTCACTGCCCTGTCTCTGACTGCGATGGATGCAGATGAGCTTTTCTGTGCCTCACAGTGTGTGTGTGTATGTGTGTGTGTGCGTGTGTGTGTGTGTGTGTGTGTGTGTAGGTGTGTGTGTGTGTGTGTGCGGGAGGCGGCGTGCCTTTAAGCGAGGAATGGATTGGACTGTCTTTAGCCTGGGCCTGGTGAGGCAGGCGGAGAGCATCATCTGATTTAAAGCATGTCAGGGATTGTGAATAATTTCCTCATTACCCCCACCCCTCCCGTCATTTTCAGAGCATATTTAATTTAACATGAGGGAGGGAGAGGGCTTGTGTGTGCGTGTGTGTGTGTGTGTGTGTGTGTGTGTGTGTGTGTGTGTGTGTGTCTATTTGTGAACTGTGCCTCTGTGTGTATGTCACGTCTGTGCTGAAGACTGTCTCCTACCTTCCTGCTCGAGGAGGAAATTTACTCCATGCATACTATCTCTCTCTCTCTCTCTCTCTCTCTCTCTCTCTCTCTCTCTCTCACTTACTCACTCACTCACTTTGCCCGTCTCTCTCCGACCCCCCGAGAGCTACAGCTGTCACAGTGTCACTTTTCCCATCTATAATTGAGGCGTGTGCACTGCACAAAGCCCATGAAACCATGTCAACCACTTCCAGTTGCTCCTGTTAAATAATCAGGCAGAACCAACAGTGCCAGGGGGGAATCTGCCTGTGCAGCTGCCTGTATCACTGCTTTGTGCAAACAGTGCTCAACTGTCTCGCCCTCCGTACCCCCCAACACACACACACACACATACACACACACACACACACACGCTGTAACAGAGCTTCGATCTCAGTTCAGTCTCATGTCCTAATTAGCAGGAAACACAAAGTGAAACCTACCAGAGAGAATAGTGAACAAACAGATATTTCGACCTGATGGTGCAGTTAGATGAAATCTGGGGAGACGACCCTCTGTGACCCATGAGAGTGTACCAGTGAGAGTACCAGCTGTCATGGCAGTCTATCTCCCACTTAGCCAGACATTTCACTCCACACCAGAAAGGTCATCCCGCTGCTCATGCAGCTCTGGCTGTTGTCGTAGATGCTGATATATTTCTTTTAGCCACTGAAAACTTTTCAGATCTCCGGACGCTGCTGTCTGCAGAGATGTTTGTCTTTTTATTCCCCTAGATGAAAGCTGTCATAAATACATCACTGATCCCACTCTGGTCAGGGAGCCATGATATACAATCATTTTTCTTTTTTCTTTCTTTTTTTTTTTGAACTCTTTGTTATCCCATTCTGTCTTCACCCTCCCTACCTGCATCTCTACCACCGTGTCGTTCATCCCACCCCTCTCTCCTCCTGACCCCACCTCCCTTTCTCTCCCCCTCTGGCATCGCACACAGTGTCAGGAATCACAGAAGGCGGACAGCTCCGAGGAAGACATACACCGCGCTGTGTAACAGGCGCCAAGCTCTCGCCCTCACCCCCACGCCCATACTCAGTCTCTGTATAATTAAACATCACCACCTTCACCATGGAGCTGCGGCGAATGGATGCTGCACCCGTTACAGTTACACCACCTGCCCCCATGATAATGAGACACACACACACACACTTGACTCTTACAGCGAGGTTGCGTTTATGAAGACTGGAAGAAGAAAAAAAAAGTCAATTAAGATGCAATTTAGCCTGACATGAAAAACATCAGAACTACAAAGAACAGCTTCCATTTAGAAAATGAGCAGTGGTGGCAGATTTGAAATGATTACAATCGCCTAAATGCAGATATTGTTCTCTCTCTCTCTCTCTCACTGTGTGTGTGTGTGTGTGTGTGTGCTGTGTGATCAAAAGAGCTGTCTGGAGATGCATGCTTTCTAAGGAAAGGTAAAGTATAGTGAGGCTTAGTAATGAAAGATCTGTAATTACTGTGTGGTGAATAGTAATGTATCCTCCCACTCCACAGGCTTTCCAGAGCCATACTGCTCTCTGGGGAGCATGGATTTCTTTATATCAAATGACTCTCATCCAACTCCTATAGCAGCTGCGATATACGGAGCCAGGCTGAGCTGTGAATTACCAGTGAGTAGGATATGGCAGAGGTCTTGTGTCCATATGTCCACCCTGACATTTTTGATAGAAAGCATCACTCATAAGGCCGAAAACTATTTTTCTTCTCATTGATATGCTATCATATGGTATTGAACACTCGTGAGTCATGGTAATAAACAAATGCGTTACTACTATTTCCTTTTGTTCCTTTGGGTTTTACCCCACTTTGTCTTTTTAATAGATCCAATACTTCACACCCCTCATGGGAGCAGCTGCACAACATCTACACCATCTTGCACTTCTCGATTTACAAATTATCAAATGATATATTTGCATTTTTTCCAAGTGTATCTATCTCAATACAATCCTCACCCACCCATATGCACACTGATAGAGTAATTAGTCCCTGTATTCATTCTTTCTGTCTATACTGTCTGCAAAGAAATGCCTTCCCAATGCCTTCCATTTGCATATTAAATAAATATGAGAGTTCAGCTGATATACTGTAATTTAAATCAAGTGTGCAGCTCCAATTAAGTCTGTAGTGATGCAGGTGAACAAGTCATTAATCCAAGGCTTTATTTCCAATTTAGAAAACTGTAAGTGTGGGTAGGACTAAGTGGAAATGAGTCTTAAAAAGTTATTATTTTGTGTCTTCGACATAGTGTCAACAGAATGTGTTTACCTTTTAAGCTAAATATATGTCAGTAAAGTCACTGAAGCATTATAGTTTTATTTGTGTTATCACCTGTACAAACCCACCTGAGGGTCACACTATGACTTAAAGGTGCATTATGAGATCCAGCATGGTTTCAGTGGGATTTCATTTTTGTCTTAAATCGTACGCATCTCCCCCTGATCCTCTAGCTGCCTGCACCCTGAATACATTGTGTTAAAACCCAGTCTCCGGAGACAACACAGGGGTCGTAAACACCAAACAAACACTAGGGGCACAGGCTGTGCACCAAAACAATAACAGACCACGTTCCAGCCAATGGTTGGTGGTGGGGTTGTTGGGTTGTTCCAGCCAATCACCCCCATATGTGCGTCTGTAGGTGATTGGCTGGAATGTGGTTTGTTATTGTTTTGGTGCGCAGCCACGGCCCCTCGTGTTTTTTTGTTTGGCGTTTACAGGCCCTGTGTGGTCTCCCGAGACCGGTATTTTCCACAATGTATTCAGGGGGCAGGGGTATGATTTCAGACAAAAGTGAAATTGTGCTGAAACCATGCAGGATCTCATAGTGCAGCTTTTAGTCTTCTGTTAGTGAATGAGCAGGCTCTCCTGTGCAGTATTAGTATGTAGAACAATGCTCAAATACACCTCAAACATTCTGAAAGTAAAAAAAACATTAATCATGCACTTTTCCAAACCATCTTCATCCAGCCAGGCCTCAGAAAAGAACCAGCAACCTGCAGGCTGTGAAGCTGCTCTCCAGCCCAGAGGCTGTGTTCTTTGGTTCAGGGTCTCACTGTAGACACCTCAGTCATCTTTGATGTCATTTTGACTCCATTGTTTTCATATCCTCGATCAGTACCTGGAAGGTGCTGCTGAATTTGTCTGTGATCTGCTCCTGTATGGAACATGAACGATGACGACTGGGTCACGGTGTTTCGCTGCCAAGCTGCTGCTTTGTTGTCATTTGCAGTGACACATGCAGGGACTGCAAAAGGTCAATGGCTTCAGCCATAGAGAGAAATAAGAGAACCTCTTGATCATAACATCTGCATATCTATGAGCCACAGTGACTGGCTGTGACTTGCTGCCATGGATTTATCGACTAGCATATGAGACTAAATGGAAAGTGCGTAGACGAAGGAATCTAAGCAGACTACATTATGTTGAGGTGGCGTCTGCTAGAAGAGAAGAAAGGACTGTAGTGTAGTATTTGTGTGTTCCTGCCATCTCATGGAAGCATCTAGTCTCACTAGATGCTTTTCACTCTCTGTGTGTATAAACCAGGGCTATTCATAGCTTTCATTGCCCCAGAGAAGCGGGTTTTTTCCCCCCTGTGTGACTGCGAGATGTAGTATGTCTGAGTAATAGCCCTGTGCATGTGCATTTTTTTTTACATTTTGTATGTGTGAGACAGAATTTGAAATACTTCTTTCATTTCAGCTATCCTGTCAGGAATTGGGAATATTATTTCTTTAATTTTATGTCACACCAACTGGAGGGTCATGCTGAAGCAACCAACACCTCCCAGTCGATATCAGCAGACAGTTACTGAATCTGGGCTTTTTCAGCATTAAGCCTCCGAGCTGTTATCCAACCAGGATAGGAGATACAGTGTCATTCAGAAAACCTATAATACAACTACCTCACATACTGCTCCTTGATTATTTTAGATACTATTATGCACCTTTACTAAATTATACTATAACAAAAATACTCATTCTTATGCACAGTATGCGTTTCTCAATTAAGTCCATGTCTGTTTTATTTTAATCTTTATTTTATCTCCCACTGATGTGCTAATTATCCAGCCAGGATTCACCTATGAATAACCTGCAAACATCAGTCTCAAAGCACCAGTCTCTCAGCACATCACTGCCTTTTACCAGTTTTTGGACTATGTCCCTTTAGAGTCCACCCACTGCAGAGGAGGTGGATTAAATCCAGTAAGAGTTGTTTGTTTTGCTGTTTCCTTTCATTCCTGGATCAGCGCTGGACCTCCAGTGATCTTCTCAGAAAAAGGCAGGTTGAGTTTGACATGTTCTTGTGTGTGTAAGAGAAACAGATTGTGTGATTGTGTGTTGTGTCACATGCAGAGCAGAACACAAATATATGAAGTGCGCTGCTCAATACAGATCCTGCCTTGGTGGCTTCGGGGAAAACCTCGACACACACACGCTGCTTCAGAGCCACACATTAAGCAAGCTCCCCTCTTTGCCATGTGTGCAATTAGATGTGACACAGCAGTGGATGGAGGGGACATGATGCTCCTGTTTTGATTGTGTGTTTATCGCTCCTTGGATCAGGAGGCTGCCGAGCTTATAGCTAAGTGTTATTTAGAGGTCAAGCTGTTTACCGCGGGGACTGTAATGCTGGCCTGTACTGTGGGGATAATATCCGGCCTGCACATAGCATCATCCAGTGTTTCATTTCACAGCTGATTCTCTCCTCGTGTGTTTCTCTCAGGCAAATATTTATCATCCTAACAAGGCAGTTTAAAGGGATTATTTTACCCCACACTGGGACGCTTCCCTGCCATTATGTCCGTCAGGATCATCCTTAATGATTTCCTCGTGTTTTTCAATGGCCCACCAGTCACTGTGTCCTTGACTCTGTCAGCTGCTTAGCTACTGGGAGAACATAAGGAGGGTAAGATCCGTGTGTGTGCATGTGTGTGCGTGTGTGTCTGTCTGTCTGTCTTTTGTATGCAGCCTTTGTATACATGTTAATCTCTGGTGTCTGTGTTTGCGTGTCTGTACCGTGTGTACAGCCCCATCCTCCACCACAGCAGAGGCCCGGGCTTTGCTCTTCAGACATCTTGTGTGTCTCTGGTGAGTAATCAGGTACTTGATCATAGAGACAGGTAATTATTCCTCTGCCAAGCTCACTGGCAAATGAAAAGTCCAGCAAAAAGCATCCGTCTCATCCAACACAGCCTGGAGTAAGAGGACAAGGGAAGAGGAAAAATGGTGCTCGAGGAGGATAGATGGCCAAATGAACAGGCCTTAAATCACAGGCCAGGTTTTCTTAGCCTCTTAAGTCTTGGTGTATTAAAGAGGTGTGTGTGTTCCAGATGTTCAGAACTACAACCCTAGCTGTGATTCACAGGTTGACTCAGAGGGGAATTCTGTTTAGCAGGGTTGAAAAAACAAAGTCCCACAGTCGCACTGTAGACTGTTTAAAGAAAAGAAACTGTATTGGCAGCAGGCCAGTGATTAGCACTGTCCATGTGACAAAGTGCTTACCGGCAGAATTTTTACCCACATCTTTTCTGCCTACAGCTGTGATCTAGATGGCTGGCTTCACTGGTGTCATTTAGGTTTGTTCTGGAGCAGTGAGTAACCCAATCTTCTTACACACACCCAGTCTGCACTTTGCCTTGATTTATGAACGGGGAATAACCCAGTTGAACTTGAGGCTCATTTGTCACCTGTCATTAAGATGTACTGGTAAGGTGTTTTCCTGTTACAAATAGCCTGCTCAGTTGTTGTGCTGCTGCTGCTGCTGCTGCTGCGGTGGAGGCAGCTTCATCTGGGCCTGTGTTGATGACAGTAAAAGGGGGAAGAAGAAGAGAGGGGACGAGCACGCCTGTCTCTCTGCATCTGTGTAGCTCATACTCTTAATGTGTTGTCCGGTTTGTCTGTGGTAATTGCATTGCCGTTTACACCAGAAGATCTCGCCGCCTCACGGCAGTCACTCTTTGTCATATTTCATCTTCGCAAGTGAGTGTTCTCCACCCCCCACCGCCCACCCCCCACCTCTCCACCACTCACAGAACTGGTTGCGCTCTTGTGGGCTGAAGCTCCCACTGGAGACAGACACTTCTCTGGCTGCGGGATGAAGCTAGATGTGTGTTGAACTGAAATGCTAAGTCTAGCATGAAACTCTGAGGCCATGAGACACTAATCAGATGTTGAAAGGCAAATAAATAAATAAAGGCACACGCACACGTACACACACACACACTGCAAATCTAATTGAGCCCGGATGATGCTGCTGCGTTTTGTGAGCATGACTGCTGCAGGAGGCGATGTGGAGCAGTAACGCTGTGTAAATGGCTGAGACCCAAACACTCAGCTGCAGATTAAGATTCAGATTTATGTTGTTTTCTATAATCAGATTCATTTCATGTGTATTTCCATCAACAATATTCAGCTGGTCCTTGCAAGCTGTACAAATGAGGTGTGTGTGTGTGTGTGTGTGTGTTTGTGTGTGTGTGTGTGTGTGTGAAATGTGTTTGACAGGAACAAAAAAGTGGCAGATGATGAGCTGTGCCTCGGGGAAGCGAGTGAGTCGACAAACCAGTTAATGTACCTAATCAAATATGCGGTTGAAAACGTTCTGTTAGTAAACAGTGACAGGGGAGGGGAAATATGACTGGGAGCATCAGGTCACCTTCCCGTGAGTCCTCCTTTACACTGAAGCTGAATGACTGGAGCATGTCAGATTACACATAGCTACACATCAAACACTCATTAATACCAGAGCCTAATTTGAGTGGTCTGAATTGAATTTGTAAGCTCAGCGGCCGGTCTGTTTCCAGTCTGTGTTCATTTACCTGTTCACACAGCACCCAGGTGCCATGATGACTGATAAGCATGGGCGCCAGAGGGGGGAAGAGTTAGGGTTAGGGTTAACCCTTCCTCACAGGTTATTCATCAGTACACATGCACAGTAGCATCAGCTGCCCACATGTGTTTTCTTATGTGCAGTGTTGCTGCTATGTCCACCTGTGTGGAAAACAACAACTGAAAGCAACAGGACGAAGTCATGGATGATATTATTATTATTATTATTATTATTATTATTATTATTATTATTGTTATTGTTATTGTTATTGTTATCATCATCATCATCATCATCATCATCATCATCATCATCATCATCATCATCATCATCATCATCATCATCATTATTATTATTATTATTATTATTATTATTATTATTATTATTATTGTGAATTGCTACTGGTCACAGTGTCTTGTGTATAATTTCTTTATCCTTATGTTTCTGCTTTCGGAAAAGGAGTTCAGCTCCCTTTACTTTGAAAATCCTAATGAAGACGGGGCTGGGGGATACTTTGCCAATTTTAGGCTCTGTCAGTGAAAGTGAAACACCACCACTGTTTGCCTCAGTACTGGTCTGATTTAACATCAGTACTCTGCTTTTCAGTGCTGATCTTGTCAGAGTAGGGGTGAAAAGGCCAGTGAGTGAAAACGTTTAAATTCAGTCATTTCCTGCCCTGTGATGTGACGGGTTTATAGTGAGCTCAGTGCAGGTTTACCTCTGTGACAGTCAGCAAGAACCCCCCCTGATGAACACAGGTGGTGGGCGTCCAGTGAGCCCCCCGCTATGACAGGTGGTTGGAGAAACATGGAAACTGCATTCACACACAGAGAGCTGCTCTCCTCCTCTGCAATAAAACCCGGGCCCCAACGTATAAGTAAATGACTCTGAGCTATTTCTGTTGCATTCATCTCTTACAAAATCTGGAAGGTAACACCCCATAATGAGCCTGGAAGGTTTTTAAATCAATATTCACTTTATGACACACACACACACACACACCCCAACATTTCCCCACTATATAGCCCTGTATATTCTCCATAGCTGTTCTCAGCTATCTATATGCTGTTCTGGTGTACAGCCTCTAAAAGATAATATCATAATATAATATGTGTGATCATGCAAAAAAAAAAAGGTGGCATGCCTACATGTGCCTGGTATGTTGTACTAGATAATTCTAGTTTCTCGTTGGGGTCTAATTCTTATATGCATGTGTCAGATAATAATTTAGATGTTAACACTGTTTATTCTGTAATGTTTGCCATGGAAGGGGGTAAAAATGCTGCCATGATGTTGTTGGGGCTAAAGGGCCACAGAGGGACAGAGTTGTTATCTAACTGCTGCCCCCTCATTCATACTCGACTCAGGCCAAGTCTGACTCAACAGGTCACGCACTGCCATGAATCAGGAACGACCAGAGTCAGTGTGTGTTTGTGTGTGTGTGTGTGTGTGTGCGTGTATTTAATATGTCCTCAAACCCACATCAATGCTGAGCCCCTGTGGCTAATACCACTGGGCAGATGTTTATCTCCAATCAATATGAACACAAAGAGATTAGAGGCAAAGTATTATCATCTGTCATCTATTACAGCATGGCTCTGGTGAATATACTGTTGCTGTCTGTGCTACCTGTTGTGGGGAGTAGTCAAGTGACTGGGCAGCTTTGAGATTCAGTGGCAGTGGTCCAGTTAAAGCTGCGGTGATGATAATGAGGCCAGCTGAGCTGGGTGTGCCTGTCCCAGGCTGTGTAAAGTGGTGGAATGTGCCAGGGCATATCTGATTTGCAAACCAAATTCCCTCAGCCAAAAACGGGGCCTTGCAATTGTCTACAGCCTGTCTAAAGAGTCTACATCAAAGAAGAGTTGAACACTTTATTAGATAACTCAGAGGATGTGTACAGGCGTTTGGCCTCCGCCATGAGCCGCTGACAAACTGACAGGATGATGATTTTCCCATTTTTACATTTAATCTGCAGATCAGAGGTCACAGAGATCCCAGTGATCCCAGTGATCCCAGTGATCCCAGTGATCCGACTGATCGAGGCTTTAAAAAGAGGAAAACTGCGCTGTCCTTTCCATGCTTTTAATAGAGCGAAAGCTCACATCATCAACGATGTGTTATTAAAACTGACCTTTTTTCATCTCCAGGACCCTATGATCTTGGAGTAGTGACATGAGAACACGTCCGTGCCGGCAGCGTGGGCTCATGTCAGATAAATCCTGTTCAGCGAGGAGAATGGTGCAAGATGATCATACACATTATTCCGACCATATTGCTCCTCAGGACAAGGCGCTCCACGCAGCGGATGTAAGACACAGATGCAGACATGCATAATGCATGAGGGCTGAGCAAGTGTTCACGTTGCGCTGTGAGTGTGCTATGTCGAGAGTATTTATGGCATATTGTACTGTGAATAATGAATCCCAACACACATAGAGTACGTACACACTCACACACATTTAGATGTACAGTGATGCACAAATGCCTGCAGAACAGTCTCGTCTCTGCTGGTAGCACAGAGAGGTGTCTTCTTGGCAGCTCATAGCCTGTAACTGTCTACCTGCTGGGCTTGCATAAAGCAGGTAGCGACATGCGCGAGATATTATTGGATGCATTAATGAAAATGAAAACTACAGTCCTTCCTAGACCGTGTCAATATTATTAAGTGTTGATAGTGAGAAGTCATCGCTGCGCTGTTCTTCACATCAGAGTTACAGCAGATTTAGTGTAATGCATCTATTGATTACAGAGCAGAGGAGGATACTGTATCTGTCAGTGTTCTCTAGTGGAGAGAGCCGGGTTTACAAAGACCTTGGAAGCAGCACTTGGTAAACTTATTGACCAGGGACTAGCTTGTTTAAATAAAGCCAGCCCATGAATATTGACCTGTTTCCCATAAAATATTGACAAGTGGGCCGTGCTGGGTCCTTGGTTATGTGTTGCTGTCTGTTGTCTTTGTCTGCAGGCAAGGATATAATTATTTTTATTTACATGAGGGTTACGCTCATGATAATAACCCCCTCCCCCCATAAATAAATAAATTAATAAACTTTCTTTCTTTTTTTACATTGCATACATTATACATGATTCAGTAGTTTGTTGGATTTGAATAATCCATGAATATATACTGATGTGTTCAGATTTTTGTTCAGCATTTTATCATCACACTTCTCGGATCTCAACCCGGTTTTTGCATTCAACCTTTAGATCTGACTGTATATGATTTTTATTAAAATAATTTGCATAGTTAGGGTTAGGGTTATTATCACTTAATCAGTTTGTCGATCTTTTGATTGTAAATGATACATACTGTAGAAGATATAGAAAGAAAGAAATGTATTTATGATTAAATAAAACATGTACACATATACAGTATATGATCGACAGTTATACTGTGTGTGTGGTTTATAGCTGTATGTAATACAGTACATGAATTATGACTATTTTGTAATGATGTTTTCTGATCTGCTCGTAATTGGCCTTGACTTTTTAATTAGCGTTCTGGAAATTGAATTGCGACTCGGACCTCATGAGTTAAGTGACTCAAACAAGGCGCACGTTGTGTCTTACATCTGTTGTTTGTTTGAAAAAGATGCCGGTGATAACCATCAATCACAGCACCACTTCAATTTACACCTTTCTGCAAGTGTTGCAGTTTTTTACAGTGTGATCAACTAATGTAATGAGCGCGACGCAGGAAGCAAAGGGGCGAGGTTGAAGGGGGGCGGGGGTGTGTGTGTGTTGATGTGTGTTGGTGGCAGTGCTGATGGGGCAATCAAATCCCATCATGAGGAGCGGAGGCCCACTGGGCGGTAAATAGGCCCCTGTATCAGTCGCTTGGGGAGAAGAGAACACATGGGCTGTGGAGCCTCCTCCATCCCACACACAGCCCCAATTAAACAATTAGGGGCCGAGGCTGCTCTAATTGGAAACATGGCCGGTCCTGCAGCACATGGGCCTCTACTACATCAACAGCCCTTCAACTGCCATGCAACATGCCCTTGATTTGAACTCTAACATCATTATTGCTCTCTGTCTCAATGCCCCTCACACCCCCACCACTTCTTCCTCTCTCTCTCTCTCTCTCTCTCTCTCTCTGATCTAATTGCAGCAGTCCATATGGATGGTGGGAAAAGTGCAGTGTCTGCAAACCTGGACATATTTCCTGTGGATGCTGTGTCCTTTATTATGGTACAAGCTGCTGTAATCCAAGAGTAAGATTGAGGATTGCACCACACCAATATCTACTGCGTGCATACGTGCACGGTGAGGGGCCCTAAGGGTGTAGGGTGTGTCTCATTTTCTTATTTACTAAGATTGCAACTATAATGACAAATCCTGACGATTCCAAACAGAGGCAGCTACTATACACAATTAATTAATCACCCTAATACTCTATGTGCTTGATGTTTCCTTGGACGTGTTCCACCGCACAATGTCACTGTGAAGGAAATGACAAAGCACCGTGTCACAGAGGAATGCCGGGCATGTTGCAGCCAGTCAACCAGGTCAGTCTTCAACCCACATGCCAGTTGTATGGTTTTGCTGACAGCTGCTTTTGATAGTGTAATTGTGTCAATGATCTCATTCTCTCGCTCACTCTCAGGTCTCAAGGAGCTCTGGGCTCAGCCTTCCTCTCAGCGGTGGCCAGTCAGGAGGGAGAGGTGGGGCCGCACATTTCATTAACTTTCAATTCATATTGAGTTTATTAATCCCATGCTGGGTGTGCAGGGTGGAAGGCTGCTGAAGGAGGGGGGAAATACCTCTGATATAGACACCTTTCCCCCCATCTGCTTACAATGTGTGTGCAAGTGCATGGGGTGGGGGGTGCAAGAAGGCAGGAAGGGGGAATAAGAACAACAGCCCAGCAACAAGGGCTTGTGAAAAGACTGCAGCAGGGAAAAGTGTGTCAGATCATTTACCAGCGGGGATGCATGGCTTCGTCTTTTGGAAGGCAGCAGCCCTGCAGACAGACTCTTGTCTAGTCAGCACTGCAACAAAGGCACAGCTCTGGCTTTATTTGAGTGCCAGGAATGTTCCTGTGTGCACAGGGGCAGCAGCCGAACAACTAACCCTGAGCTCCACCGAGGGAGGAAGCACAGGGTTAACCTCAGCCAGACTGCACCCCAGATAGAGAGGCAGAGCAGTGTTGCAACTACAGGGCTGACAAGCAGGGCACACTATTTAACAACAGGAGTCATTCAACAAAGCGGAGCGCTCTACCTAACTGACTCCAAAGAACACCGTGTGTCGTTGTTGTGAAGACACTTGTGGTGTTGTAGCACACTGGCCCGTAACAAAGCAGGTCACAGAGTTGGGTTTGAGTGTCAGTTAATAACAGACATTTTTGCATTCCTTGTGAAGACGGGGAATGAGCAGAGACGTAATGTTTTGGGGTTTTTTGGTGGTAGCGTTGTATGTATATGTGGGTGGAGCTGGGAAGTTCCCATTCAAGTTTAGGCCGATGTAGGAATGAAGCAGCAGTGAAAAGAGGTCAAAGTATATTTTCTGCATTTGATAATGTTTTCTTATTGCATTCCGTATAATCCTTATGAGCCTTATCTAACTGATCACACAAATCATGACAACACCCACTGAACCAACCTCCAAAAGCCACATTTGAATAAAAGTTTGAATATGACCTAACTCAAGCTTTACGTTTTTTTTTTTAATGCTGTGCTCTTTGTTTTATAATTTCCATTGCCTGGTTTGTAAATCAACTGGATTGTTATGTTTTATGTTGTGGTACAAATTAGTTAATCTGTTTTTTTCCTAAGATGTATCTTTTTCAGCAGATGTTAGTACTGGTGAGCTTTTATTTTTATGTCATTCATGGGACATAAAGCAGTAACCAGTATATTTATTTACTCTCTTTTCTTTCTCGTTTCCCTCTGTATTAATTTCAGTGTGTAATTACATTCCAGGAAATATGAACTCAACATTGTAACTGTCTATTTGAATCGTCTGAGTTTTTCTGTGTTTCATATCAGCCCTGTGAGCCACTTGGCTCTCAAGGTTATTTTATTCTGCATTTTACAAACTGTGCAGTCAGGGACAAGTGCTGCGATGTGAGCAAATGAATGGAATAAGTGCTTGTTGATTTTATTTTTTAAAAAAACAACAAACGATGCAAACGATGTTTGCAGCTCCTCAATAAGCCTGTTTGTTTGTGAGTGTACAAGCGAGACGAGGAGGGAGGAAGAGCAGAGAGCACATCTCAGTGTGCTTCAAGGTGGGGGCTGGGAGGATGGGTACTTTATTTGAACACGGCACGCTTGTTGACCTCTTCATAGCTATTCTTACTCTGCAGAGGCCAAGAGGGGGATACTACTACTTAGCCTCTATAAACACAAGTTACGCTGGTGAACTATGGACCTCAGAGTTGTGCTTTTAACTACTAGATACCTCAGCTGCCAGGAAAGAAAAAAAACCCTTTTTGCCTGCGTGGTCAATTTAATTGATTTACAGGAAGCTTTTCAAATATGTCACATGACTCTCGTGAACTCTCAGCAGCAGCGCCATTCATCTTGTTTCTTGTTGTGTGTCTAAGGTCATATAACATAACAATATTTAACACTTTAATGCCCCCCCCAATATTTCTGAGTGCTGCTGGTGTAGATGTAAATGTAAATATGGCAGTATGTCTCAGCGGGGTTAGATGAGCGATAAGAGCTTCACCAGATTTGATCTGGTTAACAATCTGGTTTCCATGTTAGTTACTCTGATATGATATTAGATGTTTTTTACACAGTCTTACTCAGATGCTACTATGGCAGAGTTTTTTGTATCAAGGTGGGTAATGATGAAGCCTGGGAAGCCTCGAATGTGAGTTTATCATTCATTCCTATGGGGAGATTTACGGTTGTTGTCCTTTAGGATAACAAAGAAAAAAAGTGGATTGTGTATTGTGAACATGTAAAACAAATACAAAACACACTATTTAGTTTAAATGTGTAACAATTAACACATTTATCCAGATCATATCATTGGATCAGGCATATTTCCAGAGTTGTTTATGCGAGGAACAGACGTTCTGGCATGGAAACAGTCTGAACACCAAGCAAAGTTTAGACTTTTTTTTTGCCTGTTTTAAATTGCACAGTTTCCTCATTTGTAGGTTTATGTTGGTGAAATAAATCACTGGAATGAACTGATCTGCTTAAATGTTGCTCTATGGTACAGTGTTGTTACTCTTCAGGGCACCACACCTTTATGACTCCATCAGCATTTCAGGAGAAGCCAGCTGTTTTCTGGCCTCCGGCCCGCTGTCATCACCGCCTTTACGAGCTGCTTTGCCCAAGCTCTTTAAATGTTGCAAATTGCTGTTGTATAATTCTGATTGAGGAGTGCACAACTAGATAGTTACAGCGTATTTAAAAAAAACTGCACGGCATCAATGACCAATGTAGAAAACAGACATGTTGTTTAGCTGGGATCAACAGCAATGGTACTCTCGAAGGAAATGGCAAAATAGTAGCTCTAGTTCTAGGAGAATAGTAAGTCAATACTGCAATTACTAGACAGCGCACAATAATGCTGAAAGTACTTGCTAAAACCCATCATTAATATTCCATTAACCTCAGGTGCTCCCACGTTGAAATGAAGTACTATTCTGGCTGGGAGTGTGCTTTGGGGTAAAAATAGAATACCTGAGTTACCTGAAGAATTGATCGTACAAAACAGAATATTACATTTACAGAGAGACAGTGACAAAGGATTCTTTTTATTGACTGTAGTCCACAGTGTTGCATCACAATATTCTACTTACAATATAATATGTTATAATCTTTGATTCACAGTTTAGGGATTTGATTCAGTGTTTAAAATGACCTATAGATATCAGCTTCATTAGAACTGACCCTAACAACTGCAGTATTCCATGCACACACAGCCTGCAGCGGAAAAATACACTGCTGAGTTGTAATGCAAATTCACCTCGGCTCTGATGCACATTAAAATCATTTTCCCATTCGCTTAATGCACAGTACAGTTTGTACAGAGTAAAAGAACAGGAAGAACAAGTTATTTTGTTTGGCTTAGCTCACTCACATTTTGCAGCTGCAATTAAAGCCCTTCTGATTTGGCCCATCACCAGCATGGATGCTGGCTGTGTGAGATCAGGAGTGCAGCTCTCTGCTGTGCACGGTTTTGCAATACTGTGGAAAAAAATTATATATAGCATTTGCCTGTTCTCATTTTCAGAACAAATAACATTGAGTTTAATAATTTAAAACGGTCTGGTTTAAATGAGGGATTAATCCCAGGGAAGTGCAGGCTGAAGCCAGAACCCATTAACGTTTAACCGATTAACGTTCAATATTAATTGAGGACAAATAAATCATAATGTTGAAGGGTTCTCCTACAAAATATCTAATCTCCAAATTGAAAGCACATCAAAAAAAATTACACAGGTCAATGCATCACTAGTTCTCCAAACACGCTTAGTTGCTTTCATACATTTGGGAGCCAGTGTTGCGTAATGGTTTATTATTTTTGCACTGCTGCATCTACATGTCCACAGATCCTTCCTGAACACTGTTAGGACAACAAGTTAATGTGATGACGAAAGATACTGTCACTCTCCAAGACTGATCCAGTGGATTGTAACAACACCCATCCACTCCACTACTATGCAGTTTGAGATTTGTTGAATCAACATTAAAATAAGTTTTGTCTGTGGGTTGTCTGATGTTGTCAAACTTTTATTTGCTTGTTGTTGTGCCTTTGGTTTTAAAGTCACATCAATACATTGCATGCATTAGCCCAACTTAACTTGAGCTGTGAAACATAAATTGCCCATATTGCTAGACTTTAGTGCATGCTGGTGCATCCTCTGCAAAGACATGGTATTTATTCCTTTGTTTGTATTCTCACTATGTCCTCTTGTTATAATTGCTTTATATATTTTCCTCAGTACTATACATCCTTTATTCCTGCAGCACCTCATAAATATTTGATCTTACTGCTTGCTTGATCTCACTTAAGCCACACTCTGCTGAAGTGAGGCAAACTGGGTTGAAATGGATGTATTCCATTGAAATAAAGCAAAACAAAGGGCGAATCAGTGCATCGTGGTTGCACATTTCAATTGCTAGTGTAACATCACATGCGCTAGGTGGTGCACTGTGTAAGTGAGCAAGTTTATACGGCTTGATCATTAGTAACACAATCTGTTGCTCAGTAGCGCCACTTGCGCTTGGCCTAGCGGCAATGCCTGTCAGTCTTGTGTTATTACAGCCCTCATGACCACGACACTGTCAAGCTGGCCGTACTAAAACCCGGAACATAGGGCTTTGACTATCAAAATTAAACTTATCTATATAATTAAACGTTGCAACATCTTTTATGTTATGTTGTAGCTAATACTAAATATACGTATTATTCAATTGTTGAGTTTATAAGACCAATTATCGGTTTTATATGAATCTGTATTTACATTATTATTCATAATGTTAAAGACAATTATTTTTGCATTTTTACTTTCCCGGAAACGCTGCCAGCTGCCTGATGTGTGTCTGGTTATCTTCGGCCAGCTTGACAAAGCTTTGACCACGAATGAGCCAATAGGCTGTGGAAGGCAGAGTTGTCCCTGTGGCCGCCATTAAAGAAAGGAATCCATGAATTCAAATGGAAACCAACAGGAACCGAGGCTGAAAAAAAAAAATGATCGAAAAAAATCGTTAAAATACAGGCCGGTGCCGGATTTCGAGTGTTTTTTACAAGATGCGCGTCATTTTTAGACGGGATTTAGCGATGGAGGAGTGAGACAGGACGTTTTTATTTTTTTAAGCAGAGACCGTTTTAGGGCTAAGGGGGAGGGGGAGAGTTGCTTCTTTGCTCTCCTTTTCTTTTTGTTTTATGAACATTTGTCGCTCCCCTCAGTGTATTTTTACCGTGCGCTCTGGAGATGTCGACTTAAGGACCGCACAGTTTCTTTTATCCGCTTTTAGCTCCGGGGGGCGAACTGCAGTCGGAAGGTTGTTGAATTAACTCTCCTCCAGCCAAATGTTACAAAAAATATTTCTCGCTGATTAAGCCTGTATATCTCGGAAAAGACAAATCCGCAAATTGTTCTTTATTTCCCGGGCGATGAAATGATGGAGCATTGGATCTCACATTGAAGAAGGATGAGTTCTTGTTTTGTACCAAACGGGGCCAGCTTGGAGGATTGCCATTCCAATCTATTCTGTCTGGTAAGAGATTTAAAACTAAAGGAAAGCAGCCATTTTTAACTAGCTGAACGGGGGCTAAGCTAACGCTAGCCACAGAGGCATCAGTTGATAGCAGCTTAGCTAGGCTTACGGCCCTGTCGAGCTGACATCTCTTCAGGACAAAGTATCTCAGCTCGCTGATATCACCATGTCTCCCTCTCCTAACACGTTGTCACACAGTTGTAAAGGCCTGTCTCCTCATTTCTCATTTCTGCCACATTTCCAGTTGTCTCTCCGCAAACCAAACCCCCGAGGTTAACGCCACTCACTGGAGAAGCTTCACTTATTCTGCACATTACAGGACAGTCACAGCAACATCTCGCCTGTTGGCACGGAAATAACTGTTGTGCATGTTACGTCTGAAAGCCCGAGTGTATGTCACAGCGAGATAGTAGTTGTAACACTTTCTCCTGTTCGCCTCGACACAGTGTTTATGACCAACTTACTGTCTCCTCCTCGTTGCATTTTCAATATGTCACCAAGTGGTGAGTGACATGTAAACTAAACCTGATGTGCACTTCAGGTTGCAGCCATGAGTCGAATCGCTGAGAGTAGGAAAGCATGGTGCGTTTGTGTTTATTTGTACAACACTGACAAGTGGCTCCAGGATGGACGGCTGTCACTGCTCAACTTGCACAGTTTGTAAAAAGCCCTTGTGTTTTGCCCAGACAGCTCTTTTTAGTAGCAGGCGTACGTGTAACGAGATTGTGTGGTGTAACAGTATTTGTTTGCAAACGTTAATGCGCCCTCATATCGTTTGTCAGTGACTCGATCTCTCTGGACTTGATTTTCTTGTATTCACAACCATTAGGGCACAGGCCCCTGGCTGAATTATTATATAATTTGTGGTATGCATGCATTCCTGGGCATGACAAACATAGAGGTAGCTGCAAATCTCAGCTGCAGCTTCTGTTGCTACAAGCCACTGCAGGAGTAGGGAGAAAGCATGAAATGTGTGTCCTTGTTTGTTTGCCTGTCAGTGTGTTTTCCTCATTATGTTGTTAGTTGTGGGCAAACGATGCAACCCTGAATAGATGTGGTTGTGCAGCTAACTGCTTAAACTTCACCGCGTTTCTTTTGTGTTAAAGTGCAGTGAGCAGCCGCTGTGTAGTCCACAGTGTTTGACACGGCAGTACAGCATATGTAACAGTGTTGCTTGGCTGTAAATAATCAACAACATGGTCTGAATGTGTTTGTTGTTGCCATTAATTGGCTTGTCAGCAGGATTAACTACAGTCTAACTTGAGGCATGCTGCCTCAATGTGTTATTTTCATGTCTCGCAGCTACATTTGGAAGCTGCTAATATGATTTGTCACATCATGAAATGTACCCCTCAGACAAAGTAGATTTGTTTTATCGATTCAATGACGCGTAATCAGTTTGTGTTGCTGTGAAAGTACTTTGTGAGTACCTTTTTATGTGAAAAGTTAAATGAAGCATTGGAACAGAAATTAATCTGTAGAATTCAGTTGAAATAATGGTAATAATATACTGAAATACTAAACTGCTTTCATCATAAATTGACGCAGCTTCCAAGCTGTCTGCCCCCTCGAGGCAACATCTCATTGCAGAAAATCCCCACTCTCGCAGTTGTACACGTTTGGGTCGATTGTTTGTGCTGAACTCATAATTACAATGTTTACGACAGCACTTGGAAGGCAGCGTTGGCTACAGTGGACAGGCGAGGTGGAGACTGGTAGTTGTGGTGCTATGCCTGTCTGCCTGACATTTTCCTGCACACTGAGACTAAGCATAACACCGCTGCTGTTATGACTCAGTCACTGAACAGACTCCACTTTGTGGTTTTATGGCGAAAGAATGTGAACACATTGTGGCACCCCCCCTTTCATTTTTCAGTGGACACTCTTCTCTGGAGTATGATACTACTTATTGCCTTCATTCTTTTGTATTTAAAAGCAAGCTGGTTGGAATCAGCTTGAACTGTGAGTTAAGTTAATGTGTTCCTGTGTCGCTGTGCAAATATGTAGCTGGCTTGACATGATAGATGTCGTTAGGCTGCTATAGACTACAGTGTTGGAGGTTCAGACTTTTATAAAAGCTGATTTTAAAACTCTGGTGTAAGCAAAAAATGGGCCGTGTAGTAAATTAGTAAGAATCACGTATAACGTAGATCAATTAAAACTTTATGAATGTGATTTGTTATCTGCCAAAAACGCAAACAATCACTTGTTCTGTTCATGTTTACTCCATGACAGGGTTAACTGAAGAGAGGGCTGACAGCCAGGAAAAGTGACAGAGACTAAGTAGCGGAGAAGCATCTGTGACAAGATTTGAGCAGCTTCACCTGTTGCTTGTCTCATATCTTGAAAGGCAGGAAGGCAGCTGTTTGAACACACTGTTTTTTTTAGAGAGACCCACAACCCAAAGTGGCCAGCGGGAAGGTGA
The DNA here is from genome assembly GCA_016785345.1 of Trinectes maculatus. Taxonomy (NCBI): domain Eukaryota; kingdom Metazoa; phylum Chordata; class Actinopteri; order Pleuronectiformes; family Achiridae; genus Trinectes; species Trinectes maculatus. The sequence continues at coordinate 1,143,882 of JAFBJQ010000491.1, read as the reverse complement.
GCAGCTGGCAAAATGAGGGTCGTAACCCTGCAAGTACGCATCACCTCAGTAAAACTTCTTGCCCATATCTCATGTCTTTGGCCTTAGATTTCTTCCTGCTGCAGCAGTGTGAAGTTTGGCTTTGGCATATGAAAGATAAAACTTCTCATGACATCATTTTGCTCATCCTGCCAGGGCCTTTTATAAGCAGTTGCTCACTCACCTGAGAATTTATTAAGACGCAGGCAGAGGAAAAATTGCAACAGGGCACAAAGTGTTGAAGCCAGTTTAGTGCACACACCATGTGTGTATATATAACACAAGTTTCAGGCAAATGTGCAGATATCATTTGCACCTTGTGTTTTGCACACAGCCTCTTCAGATTTGTATTTAAAAAACGTCTCTAATCTTTGACTGAGAGACGGTATGGAAGGACAGAATGTGCGTGTGTAGCTGGGATCCAACTTAGTCAGATGTGCTTTTCGCAAAATATGATTGATGACAGTCATGACCACAGCTACGCACATAAACTAGAAACAGGGCTATTTCTACATTAAAGGCTTTCTACATTGTAACTTTTAAAAACTTTTAAATGCAATTCAGTTAAATTCCTATGCAACAGTCTACTGCATATCTACAGTATGTAAAAAATATATTTGTCTTGTTAAAGTAGAAGAAGCCTTTAAAACATATTTACAGTTTGTAAAACATTGAATTGGTCATTGGTGTTTCTCATTATGATTAAGTTGATGCACTATAATGTAACTAATTTAGAAAACCAGTCGGTCTTGCATTCAACATAGTGAGTCTGTCTTTTTTGATTCAAATCCAGAATGTTGATTCCTCTGCAGTGCTTAACAAACATTTACCATAACAGTTTAGTCTCGCAACCTTTTTCCTTTCATTATATTTCTGGAGAAGCATAGGTTCCATAAACAGTTTTCAGTCTCCACTAGTTCCATTTACTGTAAATCAGCAGTATGTTTAGCTGGCTCTCTTCCTGTGTGACCTAAACAGATTCAGGTAGAAGTCTCCTGGGAAGCAAAGGGTTTCACTGGAACAGACGGTTTTCTCTAATTCTCCAAAAGTAGACGAACTCTTCAAAAACAAGATCATTCAGCTCTTGAGCTGCCTCAGCTCTTTAGTGAAAACTTTTGTTACCACATCTGCAGTTGTTGTTGACATGGGGTAAAGTCATGTCATAGTCACTTTAACTTTATTAAGTTTCCATTTGTGTCCAGGCTATGTCGGCCTTGTCACCACATTTATATAGTACTGAGCTGAGCATCTCACTGACGTGATTCCTTTGAAAATCCAAGCACTGCAAAAGAGGGAAATGGGACTGTAAGTGTCAGTGAATACTTTTTAATTCCACACTGCAGATGGTCACCATTATTCATTGGATAAGTTATTATTACCCTGCAACAAACTTCTGTAGTTCACTTTTATTTGGGATAGTCCCACTATTTTGTGGACAGTTTATAAATATGAGTTTATAAATATTTGTCCATGACTGCTCCCTCTTCCCCTTGGATAGTATCCATATCGTTTATACACAGTAAACTAATATTACATCTTCCATCTTGTTTGTCTGAGAGGATGTTTATTAGTTCACAGGTGTTCCAAATAATTCGTCCATCTTATATAGGTTTAGGTTATCAAAATTTTATGAAGACATCTCCGTATCAACCATTGCAGTTCAACAGCACCACAAAATTACAGCCTCCAAAATGACCATTTCATTAAATCCACATCCTTAGACGCAGATTCAATGAAAAAGCGAAGAGTAAAATCCAAGCGTACCCAATAAACTGAATCCTAGCTTCTCTGCCCTGGATAAGCAATAGTTATACAGACGAATGTGACTTGAATTGGTAATCACATGGATTCCATTAATCATGGAAGTAATTTGTATGTAACAAAGTCACTGGCAAACTTCAGTCACATTGGTTTAAGCCATGTTCTCACTCACACATGGCCAATAACGGAAGCAGAAAACGTACAACATTAGAATAACAATGTTAATGACAGGCTATAATGTTACATTATCATAACATCAGCATTGCTTAAATGATTGTTCTTGTTGTCAAGAATTCTTATACATGGTTGGGGATAAAATAAATAAATAAATAAATAAGCACTGTTTGGCTGTAGCTCCCATTTGTCTGCTCTCAATGTCACGTGACAAATAAAGATTCTTGAATCAAGCACTCCCATGTTTAGTTTTTGCACTTTGATTTCTTACATGAAGAATGCCATAGGTTAAATGGATGCCATCCTAATCCATAACACAGCCATCGACTTTCATTTAGTACTTCTATTTTTGTGTTTCTCGAGAATCTCTTATCCACAAAGTTAAACAGTCAGTATACCCACCTTGATTAGATGAGCTGTTGTCAGATGAAAGACAGAAATCAGTGATTATTTAGATTTTCTGATTTGGTGCCAAAAATAGGGGTAATGAGGCAATGATTAAGTATAGCTAACCAAAAGAGTGATCAACCTCAATGAGTGATACACGTGATATAATAATTTTTTTTGATTGATTCTTTGTTTAATAAGCACAGTGTTAAATATGAAGTTGTGTGTTTTGTGTCATTTTCCCTACATATTTGAAATGAGCCAGTGCAGTGTGTGGAGGAGGTGCGACTCAGCATCTTGCATACCGAGCCGAGATTATGTTTGAGTGTTGTTTCTAACATGCTGATTTGTTACATTTGGCTGTATAGAATTTAAGAGTAGGTTATACATTCTGCAATTTTTTCCCTTAATGATAAAGTTTCATATTGAAGATTGCCCTCAGATAAAGACTTGAAGAATTGAATGTAATACACTCACACGCAATTGCATGTTGACAGCGACCCACAGCATTTGACTATGTCTCATCCATGTGCACCACCGTTGCTGTAGTGAATTGGGCTTTTTTTGATGATGTATATTCTAAATGAGTAATTCATGAAGTTGCCTACTAACAAAAACATCTTTTTAGCAACAGAAACATTTGCAACATCGGTGATGGATAGCGCTGTAATATCAGACTCAGTTCATTTTCCCCTGCATGCACAGCTGTACTAAAACAGCCATAGCTAATAACAAGAAGCATGTCAGTGTTTTCTCTGCATGCCTTTTAAGGAGTCGTCTGATTTTTATAGTTCATTTTTTAGCTAATTAATAATCAAAGCTTTCATCAGTTTATTTATTTGAATAATCGTATATGGTCTGTTTATCAATTGTTGTAGTAATTTTTTGCTTTGGAGGACAGTTAACAATTTCCTCAATTTTTTGTAGCTTTTTCATATTCATATTTTCATAAGCAACATGTATGAAGCTACTGTACATTAAAAACCTTTTCATAACCTCTTGAACTATGCAAGTACAAGTACAGTGTCGTAGAAACAAAGGTCGAGGAATATTGTTTCAAATGATGCACACACGAGAATATCTTTGAAACGTTAAAAAATTTGCCTTGCTATTAAAAAGTTGTTACTGAAACCTATTTGAATAAGAGGTATGTATTTCAAACCGGAGCCTCAGTCCCTTGTGACCAGCTTGATGTCTGACTACTGCCTGTGAGCAGAAAATAATCATAGTCTAAAGGTGTGAAAGCAATATCTAAGAGGAAGAGGGCCCTATAATAAAATCTGTAGGGCACTTATGAAGAAATCCTTGCATACAGTGAAACTCAGAATACCACTGGGAAATGGACATGGTCAGTAAGATGATGGGGGGTGTTCCTTTGTTAATTGCCTGCCTGCACTGCTTATGGTCTGGTTTCACAGCCAACCGTTGCCCCAGCCCTCCCTTTGCATTGTGTGCACAGATGTTTGTGAGCAAGATGCAGGTGTGATGAAGTGGTTCTCACACCCCAGCAGAAGGAGAAGCCTTGCTGCTGCATCTAAGGAAGTTACACACACACGTAACTGGCTCTGCTGGTTGAGCCTTAAAATATGCCCTCAGCTTTTATGGATTCCTCGTGAGCCAGATTTTGAATCAGATGTCATGATGTTTTGACATGACATGTTTTCAGATGTCATGATCCTCTCACTTGACAACTTCTGTCTTAACCTGTGCTCACACTGTTATACAACTGTGAGCTTGTTGGGCAAGTTTTTCCTAGAGTTAGTGGTAGAGAAGAAAAAAAAACACATGCTTTGTATAATGACAAAGCTCACAGTATATACTTGAATATACTGAAATACGTGAAATAACTGTCTCTGCTGTACATCTCCCGATGTATTACCTGGACATGTACAGGAGCCATAAATGTAGTCAAAATATCAACATTAACATTAACATCAATTAAAAAAAAAGATTCATTAATCTGTGTGAGCCCATTCCATGTTATCTTTGCTAACGTCTTGTTGTGATCCAGCTACATTCATGCTGACGCCACACAATGCTCTGTTTTGACAATCCCCAGCCACCCCCAACTCTCATCACCACGACCATCACAAATAACTCCACAAATCTCCCAGCTTATCCCCAACCAGACAAAAGACCACTGCTTCAACACAACCATGTGCAATCACTTGTTCAGGCTGATCGCATCTGCACCGGGGTTAAGATATCTGCTGGATTCATTGATTGAATATATGGTGGAGGAGCTTGCCAGCTCACCCGGAACGCAGGGCTAAAATGAGCAGTTAATCAATGACTGTTTGAAATGTCTGTAAAAATGCCATTTGAACCAAAATGTATGTAATGCTGTATTACATCACAAACAATTACTTTAATCAATTTAATAACATGAGCGAGTAACCACAAAAAACTGCAAATGAATTCAGAGAATCTTATGGACTAAAGATGGCATGAACTTCACAGGGTTGTTTATCAGCCAACGAGCCACATTATCTCAGCACGATTTGACAATGCGTCAAAGATTTGAGTGCTTGGATTTCTTAGTCCTCAAGTGCCTCTATAAATGTAGAATAAGGGTGAGGATAGGCCACTGAAGAGGGAAATCCATGATAGTCTAGACTCAGTGAACTTCTTTGATCTCCATGTAGTTCTCACAAAGCTTTGTGTTTTTCATTAAGTAAATATACGTGTGATTTAGGTGCTTTTCAATCTCTCTGAGAACTAATTTCAATGTATTGCTCTTCTGATAGTGTGGTCACCTGTAACCTGCATGATTGTGCATTGGATACAACCCATCAGTGTTTTTAGAGATTCAATACACTGACCTCTGCTTGCCTCTCTTTGTATAGGATAATAATTTGCCCTCTGAAACCTTCATTTGGGTTGGCTGATGTCAGTTCTCACTATCACAGTGCTGTATGTTCAAAGGGGAAAATTGTTTGTATAAATGATCTTTTGTTCTCCCATTTTGATTGCTGACCTAGAAATCATGTAGAAGCTTTAATATTTCTTCTTCATTTTACATCACTAAAGTGCTATTTATAATGCCAGTTAAAAATCCTCTGTGTTTTCCCAGCTTTGCATTAATGTATAGCAGATTTTCAATGTGGGCTCATACCTTTGGCCCCTTTTCTAGGTCGAGGACACAGATTGTCAACAGGATTAGGGATGTATTTCTTAAGGCGTCCTGGCTCTGTGTGTTAGTTGTGTTGTAGTTGTAGCTTGTGTTGTCAGCATACGTTAGTAGTTTGTCTTGGCTCAGCTGATAAGCAGCAGCAGCAGTAGCTAGCAGTGTAATGTAATGCTTTAACACTTAATAACCCTGCCAGTGATTTACTGCCTTTGAGGCTTTCTCCTATGTGTTTAGTTCTCTCTGTAAAAGCCACACAATGTTTATCGAAAGGCAGAGTACACGCATCAACAGAGCACTCGCCAATAATGAGGACAATGGGGTGGTACAACGTTTACGTTTGTTTTTTCATATTGTATATTGAACATTTTGTTCCTGTTGATGTTTGGATGACCTAAAGTAATTATTTGCAGAAACAAACAGTCGTCCCATTTTAAGGGGAGGTTTAAAGACGGAGTGTTAGTCTTAACACACTGTTCAGCATGTTTACACTGTGATGCTGAGTGAAGTCTGAAGCAGCAGCTATGTACACTCAACACACTTAACAATCTCTTTCTCCCCTTCTTTTTGTATTGCAGGCTGACTTGACCGGGATCAAATGGAAGAGGTTTGTGTGGCAGGGTTCCACCTCTGCACCCATCCTCTTCCCGGTGACAGAGGAGGACCCCATCCTATGCAGCTTCAGCCGCTGCCTGAAGGCCGACGTGTTGAGTGTATGGCGGCGGAGTCAGCGGCAAGGCCGGAGGGAGCTTTGGCTTTTCTGGTGGGGGGACGACCCTAACTTCGCAGATCTAATCCACCATGAGCTTGCAGGTAGGCCATCCATGACATCGATAAAACAGCATGTAATCTGAAAAAGTATGATTTATTCAAATTCTTTATGATGCTTACTCAGTACATGAAGGTCTGAGTCCAGAGACTGAGTGTTTGAGTTTAGTGGAACAGGAACAAATCCCCTCTGTTTGATCTACTACTTCAGGAGCAGTTCCTGTAATCCTGCTGCAACAAGACAGGCATCCAGGTTGTTTCTAAAAATGAAATAATGAGAGAGAGTGATAAAACAAAGTTTGCTATTCTGTGACAGAGAATATGATCTCTACCTGACCTACCGATGCACCTTTTGTCTCAAGGTTATCTGACTTAAACAATAATGGGAACTGTAGTTGTCTCGTAGATCACTTTGTCAAGATGTTATTGGTCGTATAAAGAAAAATGACACACTTCATATATTTGATATTCTCATAGGCACATAGATGAAACCATGTAAATGAGAAAATCTTTGTAATGCTGTTAGTACCAACACCTGGATGGAGAGCCCTGTATCACTGGAGACATTGAGTTTTGTTTTAATTATTGATTGCATCTGATAGAGCGTTATCATATCTTAGTGATTGCCAGGACCTTGCATTTTATTTTGGGCAGGTAGAACAAATAGGTCAAAGCCATGTTCTCCATTCTGAAGACAATGGAGTTCAGTCTGATAATTAATTAATTATAAGAATATGAATAAGATAATAAGAAGCACAGAATGTAGGGGCAGTGGAGCAGGAATGAGGCAAATGCATCTACCCCACGCTTTCCTCTTTTTTTTCTTCACTAACAGTGATATTAGTGATGAAAGATGGGAAAAGGCCATCCTTATTCATGCTCTCTGTCATGGAGATTGAACTTTGGTGTTTGGGCACAGCAGAGCCCATCTGCGACCCTCCTTCATTATAGGACATTGTGCCTGAAGTGGACTTAAAATGGGAGCTGAAGGCTACGATGGGCAGCTCATTCAGGCCTAACGGGCCCTGGTAATAACCTAAAGCATCTGGCTCAGGCCCCCTAATGGAGAGTGCTACATTTCAAGTAGAAAGGGGTGGTATCCAGAATCTGTTTGGATATTCCTTTTTTTACTGCTGTGTTCTTACACAAGCCCCGTGTTGGTAGCTGATGGGTGCTTTCTTAATTTAATTATAAAACATCTGTTTCCGTCAGTCTCCTACATCTCTCTTCATTAGCTACGGTTGTCCCTTCCTTGCTCCCTCTTACTACTTCAGCAGCCACAGCAGCACGAACTGAAGCCTTCAACTACTTGAAATGATTTATAGTGGTGGTCAACAGATCAAAAGAGCAGAGAAATCAGCTACTGTTGCTGTTGCTTGTTGTTACAAGTCAACATTTTGGGTGAATGAGTGTTACACGGTTACAGTGGAGTTTGGAGGGTTAATCTAATGAGCCCCACAGCTCAAGTTTTGTGAACCATGTTTGTACACAGGGAGAAAAATGCTGCCCTGTCAGGTAGATATCTCCTGGTAGATACTCCCTCTGTGCTTATGTTTGTAAGTATGTGGGATTTGAGAGTAATTAAATGCAATAATTGAGGAAGCCAATCTTGAGCATCATTTCACACAATTAAAAAAAATGTTATTTGTGTGCATAAGCATTTGACATTGACCAGTAGGTATGCAGAGCTAGTCACTCACAATCCTTCCTTCCTTTTTATTTGGCAAGCTACACATTTATCAATTAATGGGAAACACTGGTTAAATAAGATTTTTGCAGAAATGAGTGCAGGTAGTGTTTTGATGTTGTTCCCCAAGCTTATAATCAAACACTATGTTAGAGTTCATGTGCGCCTATGGACAGCAGACACTTGCATCCTGAACACCTGCTGAGTTGTTTCACACCCCCCATGTTCCTCATGTGTTCGGCACCCTGACTCAGCTGTGTCCCAGTGTGAATGGTTGCCAGGTGGGCAGTGCCATGATCAGTTTTTCCCTATTTTGAAAGCTGCAGGCCCCTGTTTCTCAAGTGTAGGAAATTGTCTCCTCCTTGACCCATTCTCCTTCTTTGTTGCTGCCGTCGGGCACAGCCTGACTTAAATGGATCTAATGTCAGCTATATGTCCTTTTAACCAATCCTCTAATCTGCAGCTGCTGTTCAGTGTCTTCAAGAAAATGTGTCACGAGATGTGAAAATACAGCTGAGACAGTGATGAAACAATGTGAAGATCTCTTTCCAAATGGCTTTATGCATTTGTGAACCCGTGTCTGGCCTAAACATTTAGTATGGTGGACTTTATCTAGGGTATCTAGATCCGGGTTCCACCAGTTTTTTTTCTCTGATCTAACTGACAATTGTGGATTAAAGACCAGGAAAGCAGAAAGGTGTCAGGTGAATGCAGAGAGAAGATTTATCTCCTCCTACAGTGTTTGTGTAGCCCACAAAGTGGGGTGTTTAATAGACAGCTGCATTTAAGACTCTCACACGTGCCCAGCCTATGTAGAAAGGTAAATCAATGTTAGCAGGGAAACCGTGGCTGGACCAGAAAACATGAAAAGCTGCTCTTCTCTTTTCATTTCGGTTACTGAAATGCCGCTTGCTCATTTCCCTGCCACCCTCCTCCATCCTCATTAGGTTAGCGGCTTGTGAAAGTCTTTTAATTTTGAGGATGTGCCATTTCTGTATACCAGTGTGTCAGTAATCCCTTCACTCCAGGGAGATGAGGGGAGTAGAAGTGAGCTAGAGTGATGAGAGTCATGAAGGGTGGAAAACTTGAGGGATCTTTTAACGTCTGGCACTTAATCACCAAGACCCCTTTTTGCTGCATTATAAAGTTTTATTTAATTCCAGGGCAGCCTCTTCTTGATTTTGGCTACAGAATTATCAACGTGTTCTCGGATCTGTAAGAGATGTCCTGTTTGTAGCACTACCTGCAGATAACAGGTTCTAATTTGTGTGGTGAAAACAAATATTCACAAACAGAAGGATATAACTGATGGTCAGATGGTGAAAAACCAAAAAGGGAAAACCAGCTGATAGCCATTTTGGGACACTTGGACATTTTTGCAGTACAGGCCTGCATTGATCATCAGTGAGCCTGTGGTGAGAAGGGACATATCTGTTTACTGCTCCATAAACCCATAAGACTCTTTCTACCTGCTTAAATTCAATACAGGAAACAGTTTGTGAATCATAAATGAAACCTATCAACTACTGCAAATTAATTGCGTTACATTTTCATACAAATGTGAAAGGATGTTTTCTCATGTGACTAATCCTATTTTAAAATGACTCAACTTATTTAATGGTTGTGTGACATGCTGATTCACTTCCTGGTACTAACAGACAGCTGTGGTTTCAATAAATTATGATATTTGATTGCATCCGCAGCCAAACAGATTCAGCTGGTTTCCTGCTACTTTTACATGTCTAGTATCATGGCCACTTTTTCCTTTTGTTGGCTATTTGAGAAAAAGAAAACATAACAGAGCCATATTCCTCACACTAAATAACAAAATATCTGCTGTCCGATATGCGACTTGGAATGGCATATTTGCTCTCCTAGATTGGTACAATGATGACGCACCAAAATAACTGTGACAAATATTAAGTCTTATAATGATGTAAGGCCTATTGTAAGCACTGTAGCACAGTAATAGCCCCAGGCAAGGATTCAGAAAGGAGAAATGCCACTCTTAAATTTCTAAATGTTATTGACTCAGATAGCTTGTGAAAGTCAAACTAAATTCTCAACAATGGAAAAACTGAAAACAATGTTTTACAATATAGTTTACAATGCATAACGGGCAGAAGACTGTATCTAGTCCTTTGAACAAGAACAAACAACCATTGTAATGGCTACTTCTGGTGAAGTGTCGTTGGGAGTCTGCACTGCATTCACACGGCTGTGGGTGAGCATCGAGGATCATTACTTCGTGACACACTGGGTGAAGCTTATTTTCCTTCAAAAAAAACAGTTCCGAACTTCAGTGTGCGACAAAGAGAATGATGAAGAGATAAACCTAGACCAGGTCTTAGGAGGAAATCGCAGAGGAGGCCAGTGACTTTGTACTTTGGGATCAATTTTCAAGGGCTAATCTGCTGTCTGTGAACCACCCTGCATGTTCCCCTTTTCCCCGGCTCCATCTCTCTCCCACACGCTCTCTGATGGATCTCCGCTGGCTGGCAGAGTGCAGGAACTCGGCCATCCATGCAGCTATAACCCATGAGTACAGTCCCTCTCTCTCTCTCTCTCCCCCTCCCTTGCTTTTTCTCTCCTCAAGAAATATTCATTAATTAGTAATAGAGACTGTACAGAGCACTGCTGGTTCTCGGTCTCCTTTCTTGCAGATAAGGAGGGAAGTGGAAGAGAGGAGAAAACCTTCTGGCCAGGCTTGGTAGAATCCCCATGAGCGCAGTCGATCACAGAGCATTAATCCTGCTGTTTAATGACTGACTGCTGCTCTAATTGCTTTCATACTGGGTGGGGGGGATTTCGTTTTTTTCCACATTATACACAGACCCCCAGAAACACCAATAAGCAATTTTATGACTTTTTGTGCAATCATGTGCATATTTAATCAGCAGCAGTTGCTGTACTGTTACAGGAAAGGCATTTGTTCGCTTCTCTAGGCATTTGTGTCTCGAAATGTTTCTTTGCTTGATGTATATTGGTATTCTCAGTAGAGTTGCTGTGCACCCACCTAAGAGCTCTTATAAAGGTCAGCTCATCTGGGCGCGCTACACGTGAGGCAGAGACATGAAAGTGTCCTGACCATCAGCTGAGCCCATAAATCTTTGTCTAAATGAGGCCACTCGTCTTTCGCCCCATATGCTGACTCCCACACACCATGCCCCATCCTCCTGACTCGTACTGGGTCACGTAATGGCCAGAAAACGCACCCTCTTATCACCCTTTGGTATCCAGTGTTCTTAATAATTATAACACTTAGAGATTGCACGTGTAAACAAAACAATAAGTATACCAGGTTAGAAATGGAATAAAAGGCAGCGTTTATTGTGGAGAACGTGCTATAGTTGGGTCATATAGAAGTTGGATCATGCACCTAGTGTTGGTTGGACCAAAGTGAAATCCCCCATATATAAAGGGGGGATTTCAGTTTTGATGTGATTGTTTTGGACTGTACCAAAAAGTGTTTTTGCCAAGATGTGTTTTTTAAATGCTAGATGTTTTTTGATGAGGAGTGAGGTAAGATAATAGATTTTACAGTTTCATTTAAAGATGTGGACAGAAAATTGCTGTTTTAGACACATTATTTCTCTCCCTGACCAAAGTTTGATGTTGTTGCCCTGTCATTGCAGCAGTGTAATCCATAGACATTTATCATGGAGAGTTCAACACTGAAAGCTGCAAAGCCATTTTCCATCTGGCCCTGTTGGGTTTGTGAATTTTTATTTACCATTGTCCTTTCTACTGAGTCTCACATAGCTGAAAATAAAAAAAACTCTAGTCTATGTGAAGTAGGGATTTTTGCAGCACACATTACATTATGAAGATGAGGCTGTTGGGAACACTTGATGTAAAACAGACGTCTGTGCTCGAGTCTCTTGGTGCTTGAGGGAGAGACTGAGGACAGACTGGCGACAGAGAAGGAAGTACAGGGTTGATGACATCTAGGCAGGTTTAAGAAGATGCGAGTGTCATGGTTGTTGATTTAAAAGTAGGTGGAGGGAGGTTTTCTGTCAGTCTTATCATCACCATCATCATCAAAGCGATGAAATAGGACTCCAGGTTTTAACTGCTTGCTGATTTGATGTCTCATGTTGGATTTGAACTTTGTTGATCTGTCAGCTTTCGACTTTGGCTTAAATACTTTTTAGTTTAGTTTATTTTTCCTTTACCTTCTGTTAATGTGCTGTCAATGCGTCATTGGGTTGGGTTTCTTTTTGTGTTGACATGTTGCCACCTTGCCTGCCAAGTCTTCACCACACTTGAAAAACATACTTGATCCCATGCATACTTTAACATCCACTTTTTCTAAATGTTTTTTTTACTCTGGTTGATTTTTTTTTAATTGCAGTAAATTTTTAATGGGAAATTGCTGTTTTCCTTCCTCTTTCCTGCCGTTGCCTTGTTTTTCTGTGTTCGTGATCTTATCCCTTTAGATGTGTGTGCACCTGATCTATTACTCTGTTGCTCTCAGAATCATGCAGCACGTAACCCCCTTTACTTGGCAGGTAGCCTGAAGTTGTTTTTCATTGTGTGATGTCATGTTTTAAAGGCTAGACGAACTGGGACCGTCTAATAGAGCTGTGGCATTTAAAAGTGGATTTGATGTGGTTGGGATACCTTTATTCCTTTTGAAATAAAAGTTGACAGTCCTACTTTTATATTTTCCAGCAGATGTTTATAATTGTACCCTTGCAACACTGCTGGCTGTTTGCTTAGACTCAGGAAAGGCATTAAATAGCTAAGCATCACCCTAAACAACCCTTTAAACCCACCATGCTGGCTCAGTGCCATGGGTGTCTCTCTTATTCAAGGAAGGAAATCAGTGTAATTTCCTATTTTGATAGCCGAAAAATCATCTATATATAAAATATTTTATCTCCCTTTGCATTCCAAAAGCAAGCCAAGGATTAATTTAATAATTCAGTAAAATGTGATGAACTTGCCTCTGGCTTGGATTATGCCTAGCTGGCGCACGTCAAGCTGACACGAAGGGTGGGTCACACTCAATGTTTTTTCCTCTCTCGAGCAGAGACTGCACACTCAGAGATGTTTGCTGCAGACTTGACTGAAAGGGGCTTAAGTCCTGTAAGATGTGAGCAGTGGCTGTTAGTGAGATTAAACCAGCATTCAGGCCAGTGCAAATGTGATTCAGAGAGCAACAACAAGAAGTATCATTCTGAAGAGCTTGGTACCGTTTGGTGTATCAGGTATTTTGGTTCAGTATTGAAGCACATACGAATAATAATGTTTGTCTTAACACTGTCTGATTACAGTTTAACTCACATGTGCACATGTCGAACTGAAACTCAAAACTGCAAGTTCCTGCTGAGAGTATTAGTAATGTGTCAGTTGCTGTTTGTAACGAAAATGAGTCGAAACGAAAACCATCCCAGTTAACTTCTTATTTGCAAGTGTCATGGTTTTACAGTAAATGGAAGCATGAATAGACATGTAGTTGCAGATGTGCAGATATGGAATGTCATCATTAATCAGTCAAAATTAAACACCATAGTTTGTTCCTGGAAATTGCTATATCAAAAATATCTAATTTGCCACAGTGTCTGTGACTGACTAGGTTTCTACAGTGTTGTTGGAGCCACAAAAGACTGAATTTATGGTAGATCCACAATATTTCATTCTCATATATGCACCTTCTTGCTGTGTGCCGTGCCGTGCTTTTAAGAGCTTTACCTACCACAGTCAGGAATTACCTGCCAACAACAAGAAATTAACTGATATGCTGAAAATAAAACCAGGGCGGTGAAGTACACTCTTGAACGCTGGCAGTAAAACACAATATGTGCAGTGGCAGAAAGCACCTGAAATCCCCATAGTCTAAAAGCAGGCAAGCTGCTAGTTTCTATTCTACCTCTCCGTCACCAGGAGCACAAGCTTGTTTGCATTTACATGTTCTGTTTGTCATTTTTACGTGATACAATATCACACTTTAGAAATAATTTCCTGTTTTGCATTCAAGGACATGTAACATTTTCTGTACCACAGTGTTCAATGTTACCATCCTTTTACATTTTCAATGGAATATTAAGTTTTTTTCTCCAGTGATTGTGCAGAGTATAGGGCCAAGTGTACAGTGAATGCATAAGATCCCTTTTCTTAGTTACCTGTGTGTTTGATTAGTTAATGTTCTTGCTCACAGCTATGGACATGTTTATTAGAAAGTTTGTCAGACTGGAATTGCAAGGTGATTCATTGTATCAAGTCTCCGTGCATAGTGTACATAGTCAGTGTAATTTGTCACTGTTAAACTGTGCTCAGACTTGTCATCCACACAACGTATACATATTCATGCATCAATTTCAATTCAAGGCAGCACAGTGATGCAGTGGTTAGCAGGCCTGCCACACAACAATAATGTTCCCAGTTTGAATCATGTTCAGCTAGGGGTCTTTCTCTGTGGAGTTTTGTCACACTGTCCAAAGACGTGCAGATTGGCTGAATAGATGTTTGTCTTTGAATATTGCCCTGTGATAGGCTGGGAACCTGTCTTTTTTTCTACCTGTCTTTCTTCTACCTATGTGAAGTGGTACAATATGTTAGTTTTGTGGCACCTCATCTTGGACCACCTCAGTCTTTTGTGCATCACTTTTTAAACTTGAACAGAGTAAAGCATAAAGATAAAAACTTCATACATTCAAAGTTTGATATTAAGGATACAATATAACGTGACAGTATATTGGGTATGAGATTTGGTGCTCCAGCACTTAATCTTGGAAACCCTGATGAATAAACCTATTAGTGACAGTGCCTTTTGATCTAGTGCAAGGCTGCTTTGTGGGTTGCTTGTACCAACCACAGCGCCAACATGCATTATTCTTACTGTAATTACAAACAAAGTTTTTATACAGTCAAGATTGACAGTGTTTTCCCTGGAGAGTTCTTACTAGTTTACAAAATGGTATGAAGACTCACACAGCTGTTCAAATCACTCAAATCTTTCTCATTGTTTTTCCAGCCGAGGATGACGGGCTGTGGGAGAACGGCCTTTCCTATGAGTGCCGCACGCTGCTGTTCAAAGCCATCCACAACTTGCTGGAGCGCTGCCTCATGAATCGCAGCTTCGTTCGCATCGGCAAGTGGTTTGTCAAACCCTATGAGAAAGATGAGAAGCCCATCAACAAGAGGTATGCAGGACTCGCTCATCTCGAGCCCTTGTCCGTTCTTGTCCAACCTCTCTCTCATTTATGGCAGTGCTCTGTGCATGTACCTGCATTGTGGAAAAGTTTGTATTTTTTACCCTCGCCGTGGCCCTTTCTGACATGTCATTTTTGTTGTTGCTGGCTTTGTTGTGGCCTGGTGCAGCTCAGTAGGCTGAGCACTGCTCTCACAGACAAAGGGTTACAGTTTTTATGTGTTATTCACTGTATAGGCCATTGAACTAACACTTCTCCAGTTCTGAGATCTAATTCCCACTGGGCAACACTTGACACAAATACACATATTCATATGGCTGTTCCAGACAGCGGTGGTTATTAAGTGTAATTTTCTGTCATCCTGAACTTTGTTTTGCCACTGTTACGAGTTGAAGCAGATTGTCCTGTGTCCAATACAGTTATTATTGATCAAATTTGTCTTTGTTCTTTCCTGAACCTTAAGCTTCTCAGTGTGCTATACTACAGCATCTGAGAGAGAATCTGTCGCTCCTCTGAAATTTAGCAAAACCTTATGTTTTACTTTTTTCCTATCTATTACATGTCTTGCTCATGCAAGGATCATAGAAACCCCAATAAACATGACACATTTGTAGGTTAAAGTCTAATAAAAATAATATCCTGATCAAGTCATTATTAAGAGAGCAAACAACAACAGCACATTAAACTATAAACTGAACTTTCTTTCACAGGTGCATAGCTTATGAATTATATTTATAAGAAACTTAAAGCATATTTTTGCTTAGATCAGTCATATTTAACAGATTATCTATTGATATACATGTACTGTTATAAAGCTACCGAATAACATCTGTTTTAAGAGGAAATGAGTTTTATTTTTAGAGGAAATACAGCAATCAAAACTAAAAAAAATAAAACAAATAAAAATGAATCAGCGCACTCTGCCTTTATAGCTATGTTGGACCCTCCCAGAAGACTTGTGGAAAAAATACGAGACAACGCAAATTAAGCGGATTGCTGACCCGTGGCCTAGGCTAAAGCTAAATTAAAAGCAGTAAAATTTATTCACAGCAGACTCTGCAGTGAATGGTGCCCCACTTGTACTAATACTCACCAAACCTCTGTGTATCAGGGTATTCCTAATAAACTAGTGCTTTTTATTGCATGTTTATTAACATGCTTTCTTCTTCTTCTTGTTCAGTAGTAAATGGGGTATTGAACAGCCTGACATGGCACATTGTGGTTAGTACAGTGCAATACGTCACCTGCATGCTTGCACACACACAAGGTAAACTGGGACCCACTAAAAACATCTCCTTTGCCTAATAACTGTTCAGCACTTACATTTGCAGCGTAGAGACGAACAAATGATGCTTTATATAACAATCGTGACTTAAATATCTGTAGTTGGCCTCTAAACTGATCCTTTGGATCAGCCAGGGACATCCCCCACATTGAACCCTATTCGTCAGTTGTTATATATGGTTTTAAAGAAGACTCAAAGACGTTCGGTTACCAACATGTGCTAGCAATGCCTGCCTCCTATCACTCGTCTTAATCTGTATAAAGTATTTGTGTATGACAGAGACATCCACCACCACCTCTTCACTATCTGCTCACCTGGATTTCTTGCCGTCTGTAGTAGTAAATGACCATGGCCTTTTTTACATCCCATTAACTCCGTGACTCTTTCTCACCTTGTCACCACACGTTCAAAAGATGGTACTGTGAGCTGTGACAGATTTAATGTTTGTGCGAGAGAGTGAGAGAACTGTAGACTGTAGTCTCTTTGATTGTGAAAAGCTCAAGAATAAATAAATCTGTTTTATTCAGTTCCTAGCTCCACACCGGTAAATGTGTATGTGTCGCGTGGTGACATCACCTTGCGTGTGCTTCTGTTTATGAACTGGCCAGTTGTTTTGTCCGGGGTAGAAATTACCAGAACTCTGCTGTAAGCTAGTCCATATTCATTAGCACTGTGAGGTTGGTGGATCAGTGATGCCTGCACTAATACAGACGCTTTAAAGAGCAGGGCTGTCTCTGTCGACAGTAACTCACATCTCTCAGGATATGTATAGAGTTTCAATTAAGTGGCAGAGTAATTAACAAAAGACTCGACAAAATAATATGGATGAACCAGCTACTTCTCTCTTAAGTAATATTCATGTCTTGGTTTTATCTTCACTGCCTCCCTACCCAGCCCTCGGAGAGCGAAAAAAAACAATGGACCTTTCCTCGAGTCTGAAATTCACGTGCCACCCGCTGTCTGTGTGTCTGTGCCTCTCTCTCCTCTCCCTTCTTTCTCATTCTCTCTTTCTCTCCCCTTCCCTCCATCCCCCTCTGCTGTCACAGAGCAGACTGGGCAGGTTATAAATAGTGGCGCTACCACCCTGAATCTCAGTTGTCGTCAAGGATGTTTTTCTTCTCCCTTTGGTGCGCTCGCTGTGCTCCAGCCGTGCTGGGAATTTGACAAACAAAGCACCTCAAATGGTTGACATAAATTCACTGGAGCTGTTTTTTTTAATGTTGCTTCGACTTCCAGACCAGCTGATCTGATAGGGAAACATTCATTTTTCTCATTGTCAGTGTCACCAATGTAGAGCTGTGGTGTTTATAATTTATTAAAGGGTTCAAGCTATTTAGGTTTTCCTTTTTGCCTGAGAAAGTTATGCAGTGTACACAGAGATCGAGCCCACTGTCCTATGCTTGTGTGTGATCCAGTGCTTCTCTGCCTTCTCTCTGTCTTTCATTTAGAGCTGCTCAGTCTTGTCATATTAGTACTGTTCGCCCAGAGGGATACTGCATTCTCATGGGTGGTGTGGCGATGGCTTTTCATGTCCTTGCTGACACGAACCTTACCTCATTCTTAGCGATTAGTTAATTCCATAGAGAGCAGGATGGAAAAGTTCCAGGGAGTTCCCACTCTTATTGTCCAGTGAAAACTCTACCTAGCTGTGCATTGTTTCATGCCTGCCAGTTTTGGATACGTTTCCTTCCCTCCCTCCATAAATACAGACACAAACTAAACTGATAAGTTAACAAGGTTTGCTAACAATCTCGCTCCTCTAAGCACCTTATTCACCTTTCACCAAGTTGGTAGGTCAGGGACAATTTCATTTTTTTTACTTCCAAGTGTATTTGCAAGAAGTAGAAGAAGTAAACTAGCCTGTCGCGCAATATATTTTTTCTTTTGTGTCAATAAAACTCCAGTTATACATGTTCGTAAGATAAAACTGCTTTCTTCTCATATACAATGTTTTTGGTTATAGTAGTACAAACATTTACACAGAGGAATATTACACAACACAGTTAATTGAGTTCTGACCTCATGCCTCATGCGCTTCAAAGTTAACAATAAAGATGAGATTTCCAACAGCCAGCCCATTTAGTTTTTTCAGGAGCAGGTGGAAACCTTACATTTGATTAATCTTGGTTTGCTTTGGTATCATCCATCAATATTTATTTAGTTTTGATCAACAGCACTGCAATATATACATTTTCACATTATCTATTATAGTTTACATTGTCACATTTTCTGTTTGTTACATAAGTAACAAAAGTAAGTTAAATAACTAAAATAGCACATTTAATAATGTAGAAATGCACACTCAATATGAACACGAGAGAGACAAGTAGAAAATGATAACAGTAATTGTCCACTCCAGGTGTAAGATAGGTAAAGATACAGATGCACTATGTAATGCAGGAAAAGATACCATATAATGTGTGTATATGATGTGATATGTGTGTGCGTACAGTGTTAAAGTATCTCAGGCAGGAGAGCCAAGACCCATGGGATGATGAACCTCTTTATATAATCATCTGATAAAAACATCCCATACTGTTGGATCCATGCATTCCATATGACAGGGTCTGGTTTCATCCACCACTGTACGCATAAAGGCTGCAGTAAGTAATATATTTAAAAGGTATTTCATAGCCTTCCTGTTCAAGCCCTTAGGTTTTACTGCCAATAGTGCGACTGTGGTGTCTTGTCGAATATCCTGTTGGAAATCCTCTCTGAGGGCATCGGATTCCTCTTTACACGATACACATTCAGCTTCCTCTACCACGGGCTGTAATTTGATAATAATTTCTCATTTCGATCTGCCAGTTGCATTTCAATTGAAAAGCCTTCTCTTGTAGGTACATTTTATGATTCTACTGATCATGTGTTGTCAGCAAAGGAAATACCGAAAAGTTTGAACAATTCAAATGTCTTGTGATTGTCATCATTAAATTAGTGGTTCAGATAAGACAGTCTTTGATTGCATTTCAAAAGCCGGTTGTACATATCCTCAACAATCCTTGCTTGTTATCATGAGCATGAATAGCCTCGTTATTAGAAAAGGAACTTATTTTAACAAATGTTTTTTTTGGTTTAGACCATTGCATATGTATGTGTAATTCTTAATCCACACTATCAAAGGTTTTATTTGTGTAGAGCATAAATATTGTTCTGTTAAGTTTAATGTTAAATTATAGGATTATTTTCCCCCCATGAATTCTTAAGTTTTGTTTAATCAAATTCATTAAAGGTTGATGTTACTGAAAATATATTCACACCAGTTGTTATTAATATTGTGAAATACTATGTGTGTGTGTGTGTGTATTTCTTCTTTTTTTCACACAAACTTACTTAGTTATAAGTAACTTAAAAATAAGATCTTTAGTATTACGGACTTGCTACGCAACATTGTATATATCGTAAACACAGGCTTTTCCCTCTGATCACAGGATGAATCTTGTGCAGCATCCAGAGTCTCCAGTTGGTGGAGGCTGTTGCTAGCCCACAATGTTCATAACCCCAGACCTCAGCCTGTGTTGAAATGCTTACATCATCTCCCCCTCCCTCCCTCCCTCCCTCCCTCTCTCATTTGAGACTGATATGTGTGGTAAGCAGCAGGCAGCTAACACAATTTTTAGTGTCTTTAATAATGATAAGCTGTTTTGGTGCCTGCAGTTGCTTGTATTGCCTCGTCTTCATATCAAACTATTGCCAAGCATTAACTCTTTCTGGAAATTTTTGTGAATCTGTGAGTAAAATAAACAAATATAGTGCTTAAATATTGACATTAAAATTAAACATAATAAATAGTTCAACAGTTTTTAACTTATTTCTTTTAATAAATGAATGCCGAGTGCACAACCAGTGGTGGCTTTAAGACTTGTTTTTAATGTGACCTGCAAATGCAGCAGTATGCATTGATACAGTTGACAGTAAATCTCTTTGTCTGGAGGACAGGCGGCTGCAAGTTGTGCAGTCTGGTTGTTTCTGGGAACCTTTTGCTGCTAGGTAGACTGGCTTCAGGAAACAGAAAGGGGGGGAGAGAGAGAGCAGGAGAGAACACAAGGGAGGGTGGGAGGTAGTGAGGGGTCGAGCAAGGGAGAGCTCCTTTTGGTTGTCATGGCAGCAGGGAAATGCACCCTGGGATCGTGTGTTTCCAAGGTGAAGCGGAATGCTCCTGCTCTATTGGTCAGCTAGCTCGCTGACTTGCTTCTAATTGGCTGTGTTACCAAAATTCAGAGCAGCATTAAATCCTTGATGTTTTAATTTGATCAGGACAAAGGAGATATCATGTCTTTTTATCTGCTTGGTATGCACTCCGTGTCCGTGGCAGAATTTGCAGCGTCCACCATATTCTACAGCTGTGTTGAAAAAAGAATATTAGATTGCTACTCCACTGTAAATATGCAGTCTGCTGTGCATTCAGTTGTTGTCCGACTGAAAGTATCATTATCACAACACCTTGCTATAAAATGAGGCGAGTGTGCAGCAGCTCATATTCCAAGAGTGACTGATAATGAATGACTGCAAAACATAGACCGTGACACTAATGCCAGCATAATCTAATGTGACTGTCTGCATTTTTCTGCACGACTGTGTTATATGGCTGAGCACATTGTCTCTCTATTGTTTTGGCCCAACATTAGGAGGTGAATGTGTGAGCCCTTGGTGCTCTGTGGCAGGCGGAAGCAGAGAGCAACACACTGTTAAGTAGGACAGAGCAGGATAAAGGGCCACTGCCTCCAGTCTGGGGCTAAAGCGCTAAAATTATCCCCTCCCTGCTCCCAGCACAAGGCAAACACACAGGGACGTGACCACATAAACACGCTCATCAACAATCAGCATGCATGTCCGTCCACACTAAGTCTTTTTATTACTGTGTAAGACAATGCATATGTAATTGTGTATGTAGAGCTCAGGTGAATGATGTACAGTTATTACTGTACCATGTCAACCAGATGACCCCCCCGCCACCCCCTTCCCCCAAAAAAACCCTCACACAAACACTCCCTGTCTTTCATGTACTTCATCACTCTGTCAACAAAAAGCCCAGGGAGACGAGGCTGTGTGACCATGTGATGAGGTACTCTTGGTATATAATGTTACTGGAGAGATACTGTCCCAGAAGATAAATATGGATCTTAAAGGAGAAAGGCCTGTGATCATTTATAGGGGTCACCTCCTTAATTGTTGTACAATTATACATTATTAATTGTCCTTTTCCCATTAAATCACTTTTGTGTTAGAATTTAAAGCAAAGCCCTTCACACCAGTGACCTTACAGAGACCCTACATTTTGTAGCTATAAATATATCTAAATATACACTATTTTAACTCCAAGCCCATATTTGAACAGTAATCCTCCAGGGTAGCCATGTTATTGATGGTGATGACACAGGTCAAAGCCATATTAATACATTATGTTACTGCCTAGAGGAAATAGATAAAGTATATTCTCTAAAAGATTACACACCACTTAAATGACATAAATGATTTTCTATTGTGGTGGTGAACAACAAGGTATTGCATACGTAAAGTAATGTGACAACTGAGGCAAATATGACTAATATAACACAGTGCTTGACACACCAAACACCTGGAGCGTTTAGTAGTAGTCTTAGTTCAAGACACCATCAGAAACCTTGTTGTATGATTATTCTACCAATTTCTTCTTCTGAACGACTTCCTCATATCTGCTGATGCCAATTAGATGCCTGGTAAAGCAAAGAATTGTCTAATTACTGAAGAAACCGGCACCAACATGTTTCAATGTATCATAGCGTTGAACGTCAGCGCTACAATTATTATACTATAATAATTATACTACAGTTATTGAAAATTTTTACTATTCGCTGTCGGAAGCCGTGTCCTTATCTGCTCTGCAACCTCCCAGTTGCCCTTTTTTATTTTTTCAAACTTCCACCTCCTCAGCCATTGTAGCCTGCATTCCTTCCATACCTCCCATCTACCCATGTAACCAGAAGTTATGGAAGAGCATCTGGCCAAGTGCAGGTCTGACGAAGCCCTCATAGTTAAACTGTCAGCCGTCACTTCTTCCCTCTTTCCCTTCCCTCCTCCAAGTAACTGCGATTCCTGTGTTACTGTATTTAATCCAGAGGTTTAGACAGATGGCCACATTTAAAACTAATCCCTAATATGGTGTTTCACATTGTTACTGTAAGAGTACAAGTTGGTGGCACTGTAACCTGACCTAGCTCAAAATGTTCAAAGATTTACAGGCCACCCTCCACAGACTAAGACTTACTCAGTGAAACCCACAGATATTGTGCCTTTCTCAAATATCCGAGCTGCTTCTGCCTTTGACACATCTCGCCTCTGGTCTGGATATCGTGAAAAACATCATAGATGTGTGAAATATACATACAATAAATAAAACATGAATTTCAGCAAGCCTTCAGCATATACTGTTTATGGCTCTTACCATTGAAATTGCTGCTGTAGGTTAAGAGACATCAGTCTTGCTTTCACAGTCCTGGGTCTTGGGTAATTAAGCAATTAATTGTTATTATTATAGCACCTCTATGATTTATAATACTAGTGGCATGGCTTAATGTTTTAAGCATGTCATTAAGTAACACTGTTGTCCTCGAATACGACCACAGCTTATTTAGTTCCACTCCAGAATGTACGATGTGCCACAGTTGAAAGTGAGATTGTTTGCCAGAATACTTTGAATACCATACAGCGATTAAAATTAAATACATATGACTGCAGGGACACTCTCTGAAGAAGGAACAGATGTTGCATTATAGTCAAGTTGCAGCTGGAGAGAGATAATGTGAACATGATAATGAGAATAATTAATTTCATTTATAAAACAAGTTTGTTCTGAGAGAGTTAAGGTATCTGATGCAGATTTAGAGGGATGACATCATGTGTATGAGAGGATCACTGCTGTCCATGTGAGTGTGTGTATCTAAAACCTAACTTGATGTCATGGTTATGTCAGTATGATCTTTAGTCGGCTCTGGCTGTCTCCGTGTGTCTATGGCACACTCGGAGCGGATCGGATAGCTTCTCTTTTTATGGACTTGTTCCATCTCCTTTTATTTCACCCTCCCCTCCAAGTTTAATCTGACATATAAAGAGGCTCACCCCCTCCATTTGTGGCAGAGACAAATCAATTCAAAGTAATAGAGCTGTGAATGTGTGTAAGTGAATGTGCAGGCCTTAAGAGTTTTAGATTAGTGGTGTCTCCTCTGTGAAGTGCCTGCTAAAGCTGAAGCTGGTGCGTCTGTCATAGCCTTGTGTGTTCGTGTGCTTGTGCCACTTTGGCAGCAAACAGTGATGTTGTTTCCCAGTGGTCAGGGGGTTTGACAAAAGTCATGCTTTTATCACTTTGGAAATGTGTCCGATAATTCATTATTTACTATAATTGGTTATTTACTGTTTTATTCCTGTAGCTTGGGATGCTTCTTGCCCTCGACCTGTTACTCATTCATTATTCTGCTGACAGGTGACTGTGGTTATTATGTAACAAATCCGATAAACTCTCTAAAGATTGACTGATTAATCATGCTTTATTGGAAAGAGACTGTTGGCAGCTCTCTGTCCATAATCAAAGCAGTTTCCACTGTTTTTTTCTCACAAGGTGGCTGATTGTTATTGTAAGCCTATATACCAGGAACATTGTTTATTAATGTTGTTTCAGAAATCGTGCTGATGCCAGGACGTCCTGTCACTGCTGCGTCACATGACCAGTCTCAACATGTTTACATGTCCCAAATTGTAATAATAAGGCGATACAAGTGGCAGCTAACCATGACACACCAGAGGTGATAGCTGTATGCCCAGAGATAGAAGTGGGGGTCTTCTCCTATGGGGCAGCACACTTGCTGCTGCTGCTGCTGTTGTGGTGTGGAAATATACTTCAGCTAAATGGAAGCTCAGTTCATAGTGCACAACAATTCAAGACCCACAAACATCTGTGGAATGTCACAGCTTTGCTGCCTCCTTCCTCTTCTCCTTTCACAGTCTTTATTTATTCCTCTGAAATGGCATCCACTTGACTTTTTGATTCACCTTAAATCAAGTTTTGTATTACTAAAGTTACTGTGCATGTGCGTGTGTGCGCACATTATTCTGAAACCTGAAACGAAAATTAGACTCCATGAAGCAGATGTTGGTTGTTAATAGTTACTGACAATTTTCAGACGAAAGGATTGAAATTTATTTATCCTGAAGGAAATTCTTCAAAATAAAAATAAATTAATGACAGTATAACAATACTTAAAAGTTATTTATAACAGCTCTGTAGTTAACTGATGGGTAAACCCTCAGACGCCATAAAAACTCTTTTTAGGTCTGTTTGGGTAACTCGAATTTTGACATTTGCTGTAACCACAAGCCACAAATTGACATCCTCTCAAACCTGATCATATAAGACACAGAAGATAACGAGATGTTGTGGCACCTGGAGTCATTCTTTAACTTAGAAACAACAATGTTTTTGTTCAATTGCAGAAATAATGTGTTGATATGTTTTATTAGTTCTTTGTTCATTTGAAAATGGATTGTCAAATATTGTAAGGATTAATAGTTGAATTGTTTAGCTGAATTCAAGTCATTGTAAATTAAATAGTTTTGATCTGTTGGCACAAGAGTTCAGACTCGTTAGGCGAATAGAAACTCAAATGGGTGCTTTCTGATGATTTTTTTAACATTATTTTGAAACTTAAAAAAACTTTTGTTTAGCGAAATTGAAGTGTTAAAAGCAGATGCAAACTTCTACTTTGGTGTATCACTTGCTGCAGTATAAGTGAAAAAGATGTCCAGTTCTGTTTCCTCAGAGAAACATGCTGTAATGCACATGGGCTGTGCAAATAAAAGCTATATCAGAACTTGAGGCTGACGGTCATCTTGAACAAGGCCGATATACAGTATGTATTTGGCTCTGTCCCTAACTCTGGCCCACTGCATGCCAACTGAAGGCAAATGTGTCCACCTGCCCTCCTTTGTATGTGGCCCTGCTCCAAATCCTCACAGGATTATCTTATTGTGCCCATACCATGCCGAAGCCACCAGCTATTTGTATCTGAGAGGTGAAGCAGGGAGTGCCTCAGTGGACAGTCACAGTGGTGTGTGAGTGAGTACTTGCTGCATGTGACAGTGAGGAGAGGAAAAGGAGAGAGACCAGAGAGCAGTCCAATCTATTTACCTGCCAATAGATGGACAGCAGAGGGGAGCGAGAGGAAAGGTAGAGATGGAGAGAGAAAAGACGATCTGGTGATCTTGTGGCTTTTTGTCAGGATATGAAGGTTTATCCTCCCTCCTTCATACTCTGTCAACACGAGGAGAGGACAGGGACAAATCTAGTTCATGAACATAATATTCTGTATTCTTTATAGCTCACTTTTGGCTGCATTACAGCCTGTTGTATCATATTATGTTTTTGTTGTAATGTAGTAAATTCCTGTATCTGAGAAAAAGAGGGATTTGTGTGGCTATTAGCTCGTGCAAATTATGTTGCTGACAGTTTGAATAACACCGGTGACTGTTGGACCTTCCTCCTTTAGTGCTCACTGCAAGAGATATGACATTCAAAACTCTCCGACAACCTAGTCTAAAGTAGGGATTGACATCCTTTATCGAGTCAATGTGTCATGGCAAAGGGCCCCTAGGGGTCCTTCAGGGAGTTCCAGGGGACCCTCAGGCAAAGTAAGAAAAGGTTTTCAAATGAAATCATAATTTTATTAGGAATTTGTTTAGAGGTCAGCTAGAAGGGGAATTTTACAGTAGAAAATGTTCAGAAAGTGACATGGCATTCTGGATATCAATCCCCTTTAACTGCAGCTTGTTCTTTGAACATAAAAACAAAGCTGATGAGGTGCTGACAGGCGTGTTTTTAAGTAAAGCCATTCCAAACATAACAATGGGGAGAGAGATAAAGGCGCCCCAGCTAGGAAGTTCCAATATACAGGAAACAAGTCCAGAGAGTGCAACAAGGTCCTTCCACCTTGTACTGCACTTTGTCACAGTGTAAGCTTCATTGAGTCTTTTTTTTCTGTGGGTCTGTGAAAGACACAGCTGCAAGGGAACATGCCATGTTCTGGTGTTCATGTTGATGTTTCAGTTTTTACTTGCCCAAGTGCTAAACAAGCACCTGCTAAGTTGATTTGAGCCAAGCCTCAGGATGCTTTTGTTTGTCTGTTTAACCTGAGCTACTGAAAATAGGTTGTGGGGGCAGAAAAGTTTCTAGATGTAGATTTTATTAAAATAAACAAAAAAATATTATAGAATCATTGAAATTAGATGCATATTTAAAGCAGTGTCTTCACATGGAATGAGCCACACTCTATTGTGTGGTGTGGTAATGTGATAATTTAGCATGAGACAGCTGGTGTGTCACATCATGTCACTGTTTTCATTAATGGGCCTACCCTGGTGATGTAAACCGTACACTCACATACTCACATACCTGCATGTGTGTGAAAGTTGGGTTGTACTTCTGCCTGCTGAGCCACAGATGGCAGCCCTCTACCTCCAGCCTACCTGCGCCGCTGTATGCGCAGATGTGTGCCAGTGTGTTGTGTCAGATTTACTTCACACGATAAGAACTGCAGTTCTGTTGAGGTCTGCAGAACACGACAACAATCAGATGCTGTAGTTTCTCCCTCTGTTCTTTCCCTCCCCTTTATTGCTCTTCGGGCTTTTCTTCTTATTTTGTCCACACAAATATACCACAGCATTAGGAGCATGTACAATCTTGTAACGACAGCTCATTCATTTCAATTAATTATTCCTTTCGAGAGTGCTTCGAATAATACCGCCACCCCCTGCTAGACAGGTTTACGATTGTTTCCAACATTTGGCTCCATGTTGTGCAAATAAGAAAGAGCCTGTGTCTGCCTTTGATTCTTTTTCATCTTTATTTCTTTTACTGCTTTTTCTTACACACCCCCCAGGTAGTTTAATGTCATGCTGTATTGCTTTGAAGAAGACCCCTCATTATGGCGGCCTTGTGAGAGCATAGCACCATTCTGGAATCAGTCCCACTGTAAAGGATTTCCCATGTGCCAAAAAGTCAGTGCAGCTCTTTGACTATCTCGGCTTCTGAAACAAATGCCTCTCTGCTCCCTGTTTTATCACTTTATGCACAGATCGAGGAGGTGGAATAAGTGTGTTACATTACCAACGTCAACAGGATTTTACCAATGTAATTTACTGCTCAAGTACCAGAGTAGTCATAGTCATGGCACACCCTCCATACAAAGGTGTCTTTGCTCTCTGTGCCAGCATGTAGCCTAATTCCCTGGTTGTCCATTCACAACCTCACCTGGCTCCTCACCAATGTTTTCTTTTCTTTGCATTTAGCAGCTGCTTCTCCTCAGGTAACTGCTGGTAGTAACTGTTTTGTAACATGTTTTTGTTATTACACTGTGCACCTTACAAGCATTTTTCTCATGTGATGGCAATACATTGTATAGCTTACCTTAGTTCCCATCACAGCTGTTAGCTTGTCAACAGTTTTTTTAAAAAATGACTTCACCAATGTATTTTTAGGAATATTACTCATTTCTGCTGTGTGAACGCCCATTGAGTCGTCTGTCAGTACCACCGGCTCCAGTGTTTTTCTTAATGCAGAAACATGTTCTATAGTTCATCTAAGGCTTATATAATGTTCCAATAAAATGTAGTTTGAGAAATCCTATTTCAGCCAGAATATAGTGAAGGTAAAGGGTCATTAGTCATCAAACCAGTGTGTGGAACATTATGAACCAGAAAAAGGGTCTACCAAGAATATTTTCTTGCATTTATTTGATCGATCAGATGGAGCGTCTTGCAGGATGAGGCTACAGTGTGTTCTCCACTCTGCTGCTGCGGAGTGACCCTGTTTTACCTCATCTGAATGACTGAGAGAACTGCACTTTTTCAGCCAATGTTAATGTCATCTGAGCACAGCCCAGACAAATTCAGTAGCTATATGTCAAAGTGAGTCTTGTACAGAATTACCCTCCAGCATTCCCATTTTTGTGCAGACTGGCACTACAGAACTGTGGAGACAGAGAAGCAAAAAAGACCACATTTGGAAGATAGCCGCCTTGATTTGTGTAGTTGAGACTCCTGAAGAAGAATAACTTCAATTGAACTGTAGAGAGTAGGACTGCTTCCTGAATTCCACTGTTACAGTGGCTACTGAGGGGATTTCAGATTTCATGTAAAATTGCACCCTGTGTCTCAGAGTCTGAAAAGCAGTCTCTCCTGGTGTGTGAGTAAAAGTAGCCTTTGTGTGAAGGAGTATATCTTTATATCTTTATCATATTTGTTTGATAGTGAACAACCCAGTCGCAAAAGCAGGGGGAGGGGGGTATTATCTTATTGAAGAGCTCACTTTCTCTCTGTTTTAATCTCCTGATCTACCTTGCTTTCCCTCTGCTGTTCCTTTTCTTTAATCCTCTGCAGAGTAGGTGTGCTCGAGAGAGACAGAGAGAGAGAGAGACAGGGTGAGAAGACTGATATTTGCTTAACCAAATCCTCCGAGGACGAAACCCTCTCTGATCCACTTCCAAACTCAGCCCTTTGTTTGGTCATCTGTCATTTGTGCTGGCTCCTTCCCTCTCTCTGCAGTTGTGTGTGTGTGTGTGCGCGCGTGCGTGCGTGTGTGCATGCGTGCCTGCGTGCAGTTGTGTGTGTGAGAGAGAGAGAGTGGGAGAAGGTACAACTGCATGTTAGCAAAAAACAGAGTTAGTTTTTTTTCTCATACACAGCACTATCCACTTTAGATAGACAGAGGTAAAAAACAGTGACATAAACAAACCACCTGTGAGCACTGCTGTGCTGTGCTGACTTTCACCCACCCTGGACTGCTGCTTATGCAAATAAACTGTGTTACAGTGGAAGGATGTAGCAACCACATCATTATCATCTTTGATACCAAGCTGTCCAGCTGTCACATATGCATTTAAGTAGCGCTGGGTATTAAGAACCTCACAATTCAATTTCCATTTCGATTCTTTGGGTCACAACTCGATTTCGATTTAGTAATAAGTAGAACTACACAAATAGTACCCGTTGACGACCAGCTGTCGAAAATATCCTCTCTTTGATCTGTGAGCTGCAGCGCTGAGCTGTCAATTATTTTTGTAATTGATTAATCTATCCATTATTTTCTTTGATTCGATTTAGATTGGATGATTATTTAAATGGCTGAAAAAACTAGTGAAAATGTGAAAAAGAAATGTCTGAAAATGACAAACAACTTGTCCTTTAGTCTCAAAAAGTATAAAAGTAAAATGTATAAAAAATATCCACATAGAAATGACAATGACAGTAACGGCAGTATAAAAGTATATATGAAAAAAAACTATAGATTTATAGATTGATATTTAACACTGACAAACATTTATTTTTTACTTGAGCTAAAGTTAATGGCATAATGAGCAAATGCTACAAATGATGCACGTCATGCTCTTAAATAAATGAGCTCCGTACCACTCTGGATGTGCTGTACTGTATTTTTTTCTTCTCATCTTAAAGTGTCAAAACACTTTTGACAGTTTCTGCCTTTTGTCCTCATCTCTTCTGAGCTTTGCTACATTTTGTTTATGGCAATCCTGTCGCTATGTGCATCATAATAAATGTCCATGTGAAACAGCCAAGCCAATGTTTAGCAGCAGCAAAATTAAGGAAACAAAGCTTTATTCTACAACACGAATCCCACAAAAGTGCTGCTCTGCGCCTTCACTGGCCAGGGGATTGAAACGAATTGGGAAAAAATATATATTGAAATGCATTGATGAATCGATATTTTTACCCACCCCTACATCTAAGACATTTTTTTAATGTCCAGAGGGTGCACAGATTAGTACTCTCTTGTATCTGGCTTCATTCTTACCGTTGAGTCTCTGTCAGGTTGAAGGAGAATATGAGTGACAGGAGAGATTCCATTGCAGACAGGTTTTTATAATTGTACTCTCTCTATCTCTATCTTCCTTCTCCCTGACTCTGAACTGGAGCAAGTACATCTGATATGCTTCATTCTTTTCCACAGCATCCACTCTCTCTCTCTCTCTCTCTATTGGAGTTATGCACTGCAAGCTATACCTCCTCTTTAAAGGTGCATACTGAAGATGTGTGATCCTAAATGGCTCTCCTCTTTTCTCTCTCCTTGTCCACACAGTGAGCACCTGTCGTGCGCCTTCACCTTCTTCTTGCATGGTGAGAGCAATGTGTGCACCAGTGTGGAGATCAACCAGCACCAGCCTGTCTATCACCTGACAGAGGAGCACCTCACTATGGCTCAGCAGGCTTCCAGCCCTTTCCAAGGTGAGTCTCTCAAAGCACTTGGCATCAAAAGCTGCTTCAATTATGCAGCCCACTTTGTGGCAAAAGCAAAACAAATGTACCTTCATTCTGTTCAGTTGAGTGCAGGGTCAAAGCATTCCTCATCAGTATCGTGGAAGCTCTAACTCTAAGCTTTAGTTCGAGGAAAGAAATAAGTACAGCCACAGTGTTTTGCTTCTTGTTTTGTCTTTTAAAGTTTGGCTTCAGGGCTGTCTGGGATTTCCTCATTTCAAAGGAAGGAGCCCATAATCAGCTGACACAACCCAGCAGAAGCCCTCTCGTATTTACATGTTTGAACACGTACCTGTGCACTCAGGTGGCCAGACAGACAGGTCAGCGGTGGAGAACATTTATATGAACAGCTTCTCAGTGTGCATTTCATTCTGTGGTTAACAGCAAAAGCTTATTGACAAAATATGTCTAGAAGTCCGTAATGACAGTGTATTGAGCTGTAGGGAATAGCAAGTCCAGTATTGTTTGAAGGTTTTTTTGATGGCAGCTTGAACGCTAATATTATATTGGTCAGATAGTCAGTAGCAGGATTGGTTATGGGAACAGTCGAGACAGTATGTTCAATTCATCCACTACCAGTGGTAAGGTGCATGATGTTGTCTGATATCCAGTATCTCGATGTCTGTATCCATACCAGGACTAAGAAAATGCTGCTTTTTTTCTGCATACGATTTGCTTTAGAGAAACCTATATGCCAAGTCATCAGGATTTGAAGACACCATTTAGCATTTAATTATATTGTGCATTTAACTATGTTAATGCCACAGCCTTTTGGCCCCAGGTAACCAGGTGGTGTTTATGGTAAATAGAGAACATGTGCTTTCAGAACTTTATTTCTTTCATATATTCTTGTAAAATGAAATCTAACACACCACTGTAGGTGTATGAGTATTATTCTTTGAGTGTAATATACTTGTAAGCTTTGTGTGTGCGATGTTGGGAGCTGGTGCCAAGATAATACATATACAGTCCTTCTGTCAGAGTGTCTTTCATTACATTGGCATGCAGCCAGTTAAAGAGAAAAGCCTCTCTAGTCACTTTAAATTATAGTGTAGTGCAGTTATAAAAACCTGCGGCCCTAATGATATTCTTTCACTGGCTCCAAATTTATTGTCCCAGTCCAGGCCAAAAAAACCAAATATAATGTAATCGAAAAACCATCATTAGCTTGCATGTTCTCTCACATATAGCACTGTTAATGTAATGTAAACTCTGATAAAGTCTGATAAAGGAATAGTGTAGTATAATATAGTTTGGTTTCTGAATAACAAAATTGCAGTAGAGTCACACATTTATCCTGTTGGTATTAGTATCCATGTTTGAAAGCCATGGATGGTTATACCAAACATTATCCAGCTGTACATACAATAGTGCCTTCTCCCACACACTTTACACTTAGCTGCCCTGTGATCTTTCCCTTGATTAGTGTCACATACAGTAAATGAACGAAACAAAAACAGACGATCTGCACGTGAATCTCCAGAAAAGTTGCACATCTTAAATAAATTTATGAACTGAAACAAGCTTAGGAGGAAACTGGCATAGTGGGACTTTTGATTTGATTGACAATCACTTTGCTTTACAAAAAGCGTATTTTTCTTTTAAGACGTTACACTGAGTGACACATGAGGGCTAATAAAAAGATTTGCCCCTTTCTCCTTGCCATCTCTAGTTGCTTAAATATGATTGAACCCCTCTCTGTTATGCCCCCTCCAGAGTAATAACAGTGTTTCTGTCTCTACGGCTGTCCTGAATGGAGCTGATAATGTTCTGTGTATTATTTTCATACAATTATTAGAACTTCATTTTGGGATGGTGATGGGGTTTTGCTTGTCGTTCAGAGTGATGATACTGCTCCCCAGTCACCAACTTGTTGACAGTAATATATGACTCATTTTATTGGGCTGAGAATTCCTGTCTTCACTCAGTTGTCTTCATTTCTGTTTTCTCAGTAGTCATCGCAGTTTCCACTCAGACACACAATACCTAATACTTAATACTTGCGTTGTTTTGATACTGAATTATTCAATTAAATTCATTCTTATATTGATTTGGGGGCCCAAGATTTACCTGTAACTAATGTTAAACACATTGTTTTTTAGGTTACATGTGTATACATATTTTGACCACCGTTTCAGTATGTTGTGTGCCTGCCATATCGTGTATCTCTGAACAGGTGTGTAATGTCAGTGTTGTATCGCTAGCTTCTCCACAACCCTGCCCCTCCCAATCTGCCAGGCTTGGTTTACTGTGCGGCAGAGCGCTCCGGCAGGCAGACCTCTTCAGGATGTGACCTCATAAAGGGCGCAGAGTGAAAGTAATGAACTCTCAGCCCATTACACTGATCTGAACACATTTGACATGTCTTCAGGGAGCCAGAGATAGACTCACAGGCAGAGAGAGAGGCAGAAAGGATGGAGGGAGGGGAGGGGTGGTGATGGGCAAAATGGTAAACTGTTTTCCTAATTGTGCTGAATTTGATCTCTTCTCCGACTGACCTCAGGTCTACGAAAAGCGGAAACGAAAGGGAGAAGGACTGGGGTTAAATGTAATCAAAGTTAATATGATCGCTGTGCGCTGCAACATAAATAATGTTCATCCCTCTGTTGGGATGCTTTCTCGCAAATAGTTTTTCTGTGCTTTAGGTTAAGGCTGAGATGCTAATCCGTGTTCTGCAGTGCAGAACAGAGATGTCCTTCACCTGCTAACTCCACTTTAAATTGATCTGTCATACTTTGGGATAGTGTTGTTCAACGACTGAGTATGATTGCTGCTTGATTCTTCAACAAACATCATTAACACCATAGGTGCAACTCTTAGTTTAAGAAACACTAAGGTGAAACAGCATGCTGAGAGGGTTTCAGGATGTGTATCATGTTTGAGATTTAGAAAGGCCTCTTTATAACATATCCCTTTAGGCGACAAACTTTACCCGGTAAAGCTCTGTCCCGTTGCTAAGGTACTGTTGAGTGAGTGATGTGTTGAAGCAGCTGTGAGTGTGTACAGCAGGGCACCATTCTCAAATACACACATACTGTTTCTTCACGAGCATCCTTCTCTTGCATACACAGAATATTAAAATGGGCTTTTATTTTATTGATATCTTGCAGAATTTCTAACATGACGTTTTGGGTCATTTGTGGGGTAAAGCTCAGCATCTGCAGTATGATTTGTGAGAAAGTGCCCTGTCCCTGCCCCCTCTCTACTGAAACACCGCTAATGCACCTCGGGTTTCCTTTTCCTACCATTTTCTGTCCGTTGTCTTCCTCCATTTTCCCATCCTGGAAGCTATACTATGGTCCCACCTCAGGGTCAGATCAATACCTGGAGACAGAGGCCATCCAGTCTAGTAATGACATACTAGAAAAGCAGAGCAGAGCAGGACATTAATAAATGCTCCCTCACACATCCAGCCACCGAGTCAGGCTGTTCACTGAACCATTTTTCCCCTCTCATAACATTCATACATAACATTCAAATGTATGACAGACAGGAAGAAAGAAAATGGAAGCATTATGAGCTGACAGGCTCTGCGTTTATATGTACATGTCAGGTTGATATGCACGTGGTGTCTGTGCGCATATCTATGAATTATGCATGTTAGTTTATGGTAGTATTTCCATTTTCTGATGGATGGAGGTCTGTTGTGTAAGCAGATTGATTGGCTCACTGTGCGACTCCCATATGTCTGTGCAGGCAAATGTGTTTGCTGAGGAGTGGCCCTTTTTATAAGCCTCTGTTTATGGGTTCTGTGAGGCCACTGCTTGCCAATAATTGGCGTCTGGATAGCTCTGTAAGTATTTGGTGAGTCAGCCGGGACCAGCTGAGTCCAGCAGTGCGCCGGAAAGGTCAAAGCGCTGCCGATTTTGATAGTGGTGACAGAATCACAGGGGGAGGAAAGCAAAAGGGAGACGTGAGAAAGGAACGAAGAATTAAAAAACTGCGAAGGGGGAAATAGGAAGAGAGGATATTAAACAAAGGAAGGGCATAAAGGAAACGTTCTGAGTTAGAGGCAGAACCTAAGTGAAGGACAAGGGCGGACGGATGATGGCGGTGAAGTAGGAGGGTGGTATGAAAGACACAAAACTGGGAGTCAGAGAGAAATGAGAGAAGAGGGGATTAAAGATTGAGGTTAAAGAGAACTGGAGGAATGAAAGACAAAGAATGAGATAGGTGTGAAATTGTGGAACCAGTATTTGAGGGTTTCAAAAGAAACAAGTGTAAGGATGTAGGACAGTTAATCAAAGCTGAAACTGAAATAAGAACAGAAAGAGGTAATGGAGTGAGTGAACATGGAAGTAGAGTTGGTCAAATGCCAGTTTTGTCTTTCTAGTACAAATTCTGAGACCTGAACTTTGCATACGGGTCAATACTGAGCACCAATCAGATTTCTGTGAAGTCTTGATTTCTATTTAATGGTGGCCAGCAGACAGGCAATTTTACAACTCATTCTCCGCATTAGTTTTAACGGTCATGTATGTCAGAAATCAGATCAGATTACTGCATATCAGATTCCTGTGCATTTAGAAAATATCAAGATGTACATGTATATGTATACTTTACAACTTGTATTGAAAGTTTTGAGTGTTATGATAGCTCAGGTCAAATCCTTTGAAAACAAAATACAGACAGAGAAATTCATATTATCTATCTGGGCAAAACTTGTGGTGGTATCTGATCTGGCATAGACATGTGTAGTATATAGATGATAATTGGTGATTTGATTAATTCAGCCTCACATACTCGTGTATGACTAATATGGTTTTCTTTTACTCTCCCATCCACTTCCCCTCTCACTAGTCATCCTGAGTCCTTTTGGCCTGAATGGGACGCTGACAGGCCAGTCGTTCAAGATGTCGGACCGGCCCACTCAGAAGCTAATTGAGGAGTGGAACCAGTTCTATCCCATTGATCCCAGCGCCAAAGAGGGGGTGTCGGAAGACAAGATTGAGGACATGGATTGGGAAGATGACTCCCTGGCCTCTGTGGAGGTCCTTGTTGGTCAGTTTTTTATATATTACATATTGTTAAGCCTTATCTCTATGAGTTTTTATCTTTTGCACAGTTTTAACCTGTTAACTTGGTACTCATCTTGCCTGGTAGGACTGGGTATTGTTAAGAACCTCACAATTCGATTCAATTCCCATTCGATATTGATTTAAATGCTTCGATATTGATTTAGTAATAAGTAGAAGTACATAAATAATACCTGTTAATCATTTTAAAATATTTTTTTCCCTGCCCATATGAACAGCCATGGTATACGTTACATTAACGTTGTATACATTAACATTTTTGAGCAATAAAACATCTGAAAAATAAAGTAGCGCAATAATACTTGTGGTCACACTAAATTAAAGTGCATGTATACTAAATAAATAAATGATCCTCCTTCCCTCTTGGTAATTGTGATTTCACTCACATAACATTATTGAACAATAACACATCAGAACCAAGTGCCTTTATTTCTGTTTACATACTAGATGTGCACATAAGAAAATCAGCTGGTTTTCATGTTCAAGTGCACTCGTGGGCCTCTGTGACCAGCTGTTGAGAATATCCTCTGTTTGATCTGTCAAGTTGTGGCTGGAGCTGCACCTATCAGTTTTTTTGTTGATTTTTGTAATCGATAAAACCATCGATATTCTTCAATTCGATTAAATGATTATTTAGTCTGAAAATGACAATTTGTCCTAACAACCACAAAGTATAAATGTAAAATGATGTATAAGAATATCCACATAGATATGACAACAACAGTAACAACAGTATTACAGCATATATGAAAAATATCTATAGATTTATAGATATTTATATTTCACATTGACAAATATTTATTTTTTTCTTGATCTAAAGTTATTAACTAGCACCCGCTACATACGTTGTGAGTGTTCATTGATGTATTTAACTAACGTATCAGCATTATCTTTAACATCATTGCCTTGTGTTGGCTCTGCTCTTGGCAGTAATGCAGACCTGCTGTTTCCACTGCAAACACTGCATAACTGAAGTCTTGCTCTTTTGATACATAAGCTCCGTACCACACTGGATGCACTGTAGTGTATTTTTTTTCTTCTCATTTAAAGTGTCAACACACTTCCTGCTTTTTGTCCTCGTCTCTTCCTAGCTTCGCTACATGTCATGTGTGTCACTGTTAGCGTCTGTGTGAAACAGAACAGTAAAACCAATGTTTAGTGGCAGCGAAATAAAGTAAATGAAGTTTCGTTCTACAACATGAATCCCACAAAAGTGCTGCTCTCTACGCCCCCAATGGCCAGCTGATCGAATTGATTCAAAGGATTTTCTGAATCAATATTGAAGTGGGGAAAAAATATATTGCAGTGCATTGATGAGTCGATATTTTTACCCACCCCTACTGCCTGGTTGTGGACAGGTGGTGTGCGAATGGTGTACCCGGCCTGCCTGGTGCTGGTTCCCCAGTCAGACATCCCCGTTGTGGCCCCTGTGGGGTCCTCCCACTGCACTGCCGTCTACTCGGGTGGCCACCAAGTGCCTGCTTCCCAGCGAGAACCCGCCATTTCTTTGGTGACTCTCACCCCTCCTACATCGCC
Source organism: Trinectes maculatus (assembly GCA_016785345.1). Lineage (NCBI taxonomy): Eukaryota > Metazoa > Chordata > Actinopteri > Pleuronectiformes > Achiridae > Trinectes > Trinectes maculatus. The sequence continues at coordinate 1,106,648 of JAFBJQ010000491.1, read as the reverse complement.
AGAGGAGGCCCAGACAGGTATTGACACACAGTGATCATGGTGCACCAGTGATCTATTGCACAAGAAAATGAAGATGTTTCTAATGTCTAAGGATCAGCATTTGTTCTTTTAAGTATCTATCCCATTAAGTTTGATTTTGGTAAAGGCTCTGTTAACCTTTCTCTTTCTCTCGTCAGTGGACTCTCATTCGGCCAAGAAGTGGGTTAATTTGCCCTCATCAACTGATGTGTTCAGCGTGGACAGCACAAGTCACCATGGAGGCAAAGTTCCACGCCGGCTTGCCACTCAGGTGGTGGAGCGTGTATGGCAAGAGTGCAATATCAATCGAGCCCAGAACAAGTAAGTTCGATTTCTGTTAGGTATCACAGAGAGACCGTCAACTCACATAAGGATTATATACTCAAGTTGTTCATCTCGTGAGCTTCCGTTTAACATAATCAAAAATTCATTGCCAAATTTGATGTTGTGAGTGAGATATTATGTTTTATTTTTATAATTCATCCATAGGGTTATCATGTATTTTTTTCTATTTCTGTTTTCTTATTGTTTATGTTTACTGGTTATGACATTTTCATAATGATAAAAGGCATTAAAACTTTCATACCCAAAAAACAAGCAAAATGTTCAAACCACTTCAAGGCTCTTTGATTAAAGTCAGGAATGACGATGTGGATAAGCTGTTTTCTTTACTGAAGCTCCTCTACCAACGTTTGCTTCGTTTATTTTATGAGCACCCATGAGACATAGGGTTAATAAGCACAGTAATGGAGAGAGCATAGTTGTGTCGCAGTATTAAGGTACTTGATTAATTGGAAAGTGGAGACAGTAATATTTATTTTAAAATAAGCCAACTATATCGGTAAGCCTAGAGTTCTGCATTGGCCTGATTCTGTTTTGTTTTATATAAAGCGGCAGTGTACACTACACTTTTGTCAGAAGACTCGCATAATCTCTATTATGTTTTAATATTCATATATAAACCGTAAATCATTTCAAAATACTGAATGGTTATGATCATCACAAGTAATTAGAGTAAGAGAAAGTTTGCATTATTGTCCCGTGGTCTTTTGTTGTATTCAGCATCAGTGAATCTGACACATTGGGAGCACCCTGGAATCTGTTGCCCCATGACCCAGCACAGAATGTCGGCTGGAGTTAGCCGCTGGCTTGTCAGCCAATATATTATTGCTCCAAGCAAGAACATGAAATACTCGTTTGAGTATTTGTTTTTCATAAGTATACATGAGACAAAAGATCTTGTCTCATGAACAAACAGGGCATTAAAATTTGCTGAGGAAGTGGCTAGACTGAGTGTTGTTTTACTTCACAGGCGGAAGTTCTCAGCTGCAACCAACGGTACCTGTGAGGAAGAGACGTCTGAGAAGGTGGGATCCTGGGATTTTGTGGAGCCTTCACAGAGGTCATACTGCAGCTGCTCGAGGTCAGTAACTTTCTGTGTGGATGTATCCTATTGTGACAGTTCAGTAGACTCTGCAAACCTCTGCCAACCTGTTTCTGTATGCACATTTTTATTTCTGCACTAATTTGAAGGAGAAATAATAAAGTTAAGTGATTATTAAGTATTATTATTAAGTGATTCTATGGTATTGCAATGGGAAAATGGGCATGTGTTGTTACTATACAACAACAAAGTCAGTTGTGTAATGTGGATGTAGTGTCAGGAGTGTAATAATTCACCTACACGAATAAGAAATTAATTCTAACATATGAAAAATGTAGTTAATTGCAGTCACGAATAGGTTGACTGAAGCATTTACACTGCTACTCCAGCACGAATACTAGTTTTTTCAAACTCTCAAGAGAGTTAAAAAGAAAACTACATACTTTATCTCGCATTGCACTGTCCGTTTCATAAAAAGTTTTGATGGAGATTTGCAAGTGGGCTGGAAAGGCAGATTAAAATCTGGCTTTATGTGAGCTCTGCAGAACAGAGATTTAGAGGAATGACTGCGTGACAAACCTTAACAGCTAACTGGTGAGATACAGGGGTCAAACCTGTGCAAGAGGGCAAAAGACAATCTGGAAGAAATACCCATTTACCATGTTCCTTATATTGCTGTGAAGGGCCACTGCTGCAAAATGTAAATAAGTAAAACACTGGCCAAGGGAGAGAGGAGCCAACTTGGACCACAGGCGAGAGCAAAGTGGATTGGGCCAGTCAGCTGGAGCATGTTAATTTATTGGAAGCCACCCAGCACTTGGCGACACAGAAATGGGAAGCTCTGTTCATTGCCAGTTTTAATGGCCATTAGCTTTGTTTAGTAGATGGAAGCCTTCCATGTGTCTGTTGATCTTGACATCTAATAGTCAGTCCCTGAGTGTACCCAAGTCATTGAAGTGACACTGCCTCTTCAAAAACACCCTGAATTGTAACGATAACAGCAGACTCGTTAATGGAGAGGTTCAGAAAAACTGAAACTGCCCTTTTCAAGTTCCCGTTCACTCCTGTTGTACTCTGAGGTCAGTTTATTTTTTATGATTATTAAGTCTTTAGGGGAGTGGAAGAGGGGCCTTACGCCAACACACACTTGTGCCAGTGTAAACGGCATGCCCCCTGGATTTTCCAAAAAAATGTCCCTGTATAAATCAGCCCATAGGTCAATAAAGTCAACTGAGAATTCAAAGAATGTCTCATTTTTTCAAACCATTAAAACCAGCTGACACATGGACAATATGAAACTCTATTAATACATGCTTCACATTTATGAAGTCTAATCGGGGTATTGTTTTCAAGAAGAAGCAAAGAGGAATGTACAGGGAGATTTGACTCTGCCTGCACAATTCATGACAAAATATTTCATATTGCAAATATTTAAACATGTCACTGTGAAATGAGTCAATCAGAATGGATTTTTTTCATTCTGCTTTCATTGATGGAAGTAATTAGAATATGATTTGTAGTGTAATTTTGTAACACCGCAACCCTTCATTTATAATGCTGCTTTGTCAACATTTTAACTTGATTAAAATTCACAGCTCCTGTGATTTGGATATTTCACTTGGCCATAATGAAATTTTAAAATATTACCATAAATGGCTCTGCCCGAGTGTGCATATTTACTGCTTGACTGATTATCTCTGAGATTGCTGCTGTTTTGTTTTGGGTCATTTAACAACATAGACTCATCATATTTCATCACGTTTGTCTTCTTACCTGCAGATACAAATCAGTGAAGCAGCGAACAGGTAGCACCCCAGGACAAGCTCAGTCAATAAACCAGCCCTCCCTACCTCCTACCAAGCACAAAGCCGGAGGTGAGAAGCCTGAAAAAGGCGACAAGCAGCAGAAAAGACCCCAGACGCCCTTCCATCATCGTAGCCTGACCAGTGACGATGCCTCAATAGAGACAGAGACAACTGCAAGTCAAAGGTTGGCCATGAGGAGTCAGGATGGAGGAAGATTCCCCAGTATTCGCTCTGCAGATGTGTCTGCCATCCAAAAGGCCTCCCAGCTCCACAGTGGGGGGGTCAGCACTGGGCCATCAGAACAGGCCAGCTCCCCCCAACCTCCACCACTTAGCCCACACCCCTGCGAGCGTGGCGAGGAGTCAGGGGAGGGCATGAAGAACCCTTCAACCCCCAACAGCCAACACTTTTACCAGCCGCCCCCAGAGCCCTGTCTAGTTGGGGTTAAGGGTGGCGGCGAGGAGCTCGGAGGAGGACAGGGTCTGAATCAGCACTTCCACTCCCATCACCCCCATCCTGGAGTCTCAGTCTACTCCGAGCCTCCTGAACCCACCGTCTATGTGGGCGCAGCGGTCAACCTGGAGGAGGACAGCTCCCACACTCCGTGGCGGTTATTTAACCTACCCCGCAGGAAAGAAGCCGAGGTGCCCACACCACTGCTGCCAGGGGACAAGCTGAGGGACGACGGGTCGGCGTCACAGGACAACCTGGTATCAGTCACAGAGTGAGTGAGACATGTTGGCCAATAACCTTTGTTTTTATATGTGTAAACCTACATCTGTGCCCTTCCACCTTGACCCTGTTACAGAATGGCCCTGGGCCTCTGTGTCTCTTTGGAACATTTTCCCAGGTCAAAAGTTGTTGTTTTAAAACAACACCTCCTCATCCCTCAGCCTCACGATGTTCAGTACAGTACAGCTTAGCTGCACACAGCATGTTAATCTCTTGCTTTGTGCCCTTTGACATCATATAGCTCCAGAGTGCAGGGCCAGCACTACTCATTGACACACACACATACAGAGCCAGCTGATGAGAAGGGTAATGGTCCAGTTAGATAACGATAAACCACTGTTGCTGTAGTGTATTTGAGGATGATGGAGATACTGCCTTCTGGCTACCAGGTTTACAGACTCAGGAGGGAGACTTGCACCAAGAGGAAGCTGGTAGGAAGGAAGAGGATTGCAGATGTACAGAATTAGGTTGTTGTGGCGAGGCAGGGTCACTGGCAGGCTCTAAGGTGGCCTTAATGGGAATTATCGTAGAGGTTATGCAATCCTGAGGGATCTGCCACTAGTATTGACCATTATAGTGAGCTGTAATCCTCCCTGCCACAGCTCTGAATGGCGGCTAATCTCTGGCCATCACCATCACCTCACATCAGAGCTGGACAGGCATGACGAGAGAACAGATCTACACAGAAACATAGCAGGCAGTTAAGGGTGGAGATAACAAATACGCTTTACTAGTCAATTCTCTACTGCTGCGCAACTTGTTGTTTTCCTCTTTTACCTCCGTCCTTGTTCTTCTGTATAGAAGAAACATGGAGATGCCAGTTGTTGCAACATAAGATATTTCAATCAGTCAATCAAATTTTATTTATATAGCCCCTTGGTCACAAATTACAGGGTGCATCATTCTCTGACCCACCCTCTGACCCTCAGCAAGGGTGAGGAAAAGAGAGCGAGCTAGAGAAAAGGAGAGCTAGAACACTGTACAACTGGTTGTTATAGTGGCGGAATTATACAAGTAAATTAAGGGCTTGGTGTTAATTTGTAATCATTAAAGTTGACATTAAACATGAAGAGGTCCTTACTAAATGTGAATTTCTCTAATGCCACTATAGAGCCCTTAAATCTCGGCATTGTTTTCTTCCCAGGGTCATGTCCACATCTAAATGGCCACTGAAGGTGTCTGATGAACGTGTTCAGATGTACCGGGCCAGGAGAAATCAGTACTTATCTGCTGCCGTAACGGACGGAGATCATGAGCCAGAGGTGGACCCCTACGCCTTTGAGGAAGGTGACGTCAAGTTCACGTTCTCCAACAAGAAGGATAAGACGGGCGGGGAGCGTGAGCCTGGCAAGAAAAATAAGGTAAGACAAGCCAAGAGGAGAAGAGATGATTGTTTTTCAGCTGGAATGTCACTTGTCCAGGTCTTGTAGTATTTAACAGTTGTAGCTTTTGTAAACATGTATTATACCCATTTTTATCTGGCACATCTGCATCAAATGACAGCAGATACAATGAAAGGAAATGTGACATTTTGATATGGTACACAGATGCATAAAAAGCATTGTAGGGAGCTTCAGGTCACCAGTCTCAGTTCATCACAGGTAACACTGGTGCTATCAGCTTTCTCGGCTGGACACCCTCCTCTGTTGGGGTCAGTGTTTTGCGTCATATATCAGTCAGTGCAGGTTTTGTGTTTCTTCTTTGTGTTGACGCGCAAATTCACAAGTCCATGCTTTAAATGTGGTGACCTGCTATCACGTTTTGACTAACCTGCAGTGTTTGGAGTACAGTACATTGCCTTCAGTGCATACTTAGTATAAAATATTCCACATACCACAATTATGGCTAAAGTTATAGCCGTTGTGGTTCAGAGTAACCCTCGTTCTTCTATACAGCCATAGTCAGATACCTGCATGCACATGGACTCTTCCTGCTGGGTGCACATTCAGCACTATTTGTGTCTGAGTCAGGACTTCCCTGAGTGTTAAAAGCATGTTGCAGGCAGGAGAGCCTGCAACATGCCTAATAATATAGACTAATAATTATTGCACAGTTGCAAGAAAATGTAATCCACATGTTCAAAAAAAATGGTTGCATGCATGACTGGTTGCAGAAGTAGGTATCTAGAGACAGGACTAATGAGTGGGGGTATGCAGTTTCTTGATGGCAGATGTAGGAGCCAGTATTCTTGCAGCTTAAGCTATAGAAGGGACAGAATGTTAGGGTGTAGAAGCCTCTGCTGCTTTAATCTTAACCCTTCTTTTGATAAACAGTGTATCTCTCCTTCAACTATCCCCAATCTGCTTTGTAGCCACTCCTCACAGAATACAATACAAAAACGCAGTGACAGTTTAGAAAACTGCTTAGTGATGGGAATAATGCTTAAAAGGCACTAAATCCACACCTTCCTCACTGACAGCATCAGAGTAACATCAGGACAAGAGGACTGATCATAAATCATAAATCAGGCATCGGGCAGGACAGACGGGTAGAAAATAAAGGCCATCAGCATCCTCGGCAGTGCTGCACTAAAAATAACGGTGTGACCACTTTTCACATACATCCGCTTTCACTGCCCAGTTCTAAATGAACGGGAAGCCATCTCAGAATCCCCATTGTTAGTTGAGTGCAGAAGGAACCCCAAATAGTTTATAGCTTGTCTGATTTCCCTTAGTTGTTGTGTTTTTCCCATTTGATCTGCCTCCCTCCCCTTCCTAATGTATTCCTCTGCTCTGCCTCTGCAGGGTGTTGGCTGGTTCAACACAGGGGCCACCTGTTAGCTGTGGGTCGTCCCTAGCATGAAAAGTTAAATTTGTGTGTGTGTGTGTGTGTGTGTGCACGTACGCGCGCGCAGGCACGTACGCACATACTTGGCCTTGTCTGCATGTTTGCAGAGGGCTTCACGGAGCCTGGAGTCTAACCACAGCAACAAACCTGGCTCACTGATCCATTAAGCTGAAAAAGCACACTCAAATATTTTCCTTCTCTACTGTCTGGTGCAGACCCCACTGCACGCCTCCGGTCTGTGTAGGAACATAAGCATGAAGGCAACTCTCAGTGGAGTGGAGAATCCCCAAAGAGCAGTCTGTGCAATGGAGCCCAACCACTGTCTGTCTGCTTTCAGTACAGTGTGTGTGTGCGTGTGTGTGTGATAGAGAGAGAGAATCCATGTCATTCTTTGTAGCTGCAGGATAAATTACCTCCCACCTTCATAGACTATCAAGGGATTTTCCGTTTGGTAGATTAATTTACTCTATGAAGATAAAAGATTGTGATTTCAGTCATTTTTCCATTTTCGCTTTTTAATGTTTGCTATTTTGAGCTTGATAAGCTGTGTCAGTGTCTTTGTCATAGTTGTACAGTTGAGTGGTTGTTTAAAACTGAGGTTATTATTAACCGATCAGACCAAAATGTTACAGAACTGACCAGTGTTTCGTTCATTCACAAATAACATTGCAACTTCTTTTTAACATGGCGTTAATTTTGACATGAGCAAACAGCAGCATCAACACTAGAACATGATGACTCACTCATCACAACACATCTGCTGCGCTGCGTTCTCATACACGCACAGACTCATCTGTCCAAACCCACTCCAGTGTACCACCCATGTCCAAGGTTTTAACTGTTTAACTAATCATCAATGATAGTACTTGACTGAGTGAATGTGAGTTAACAATATTCAGTTAACGATAAACATCGCTGTCTTTGTTATTTGTGGATAATCAGTTTACTAAACCGCTGATTGATTGGCACTGTAAACTGAATATGAACATGAGCATCTACATTGATCAGACTGAGATACTCAAACTGCTGCAGGCCACGTAACATGTGCTTTAATGGACTGATCAACATACCACTGCATAGAAATGGTGCACTCGCCTCCATTGCTGTATACTGAGACTAATATCAGATAGATGCATTGAGGAAGCCTCAGATAAATTAGAAAAGCAAGTGAGATGAAGGGAAAAGATGATGGGTTGGTTTCATGCAGGCAGCCTTGGAGGGTACAAAAGCTTTTGCAACATGTGTAGACTCCACACAGACACACTTTCCCACCCAAGGCCAGGTTATTGATAAGGGGTTATGGCATCATTACCACCTATAGATTGTGGCCTTGGAGCGGATGTTGTGCTCTGCTCTCGATTGGTCCTTTAAGGGAGACAGATTAAATCCTGTGTTAGTCAGAGTGAAGCCCTGGAGCATACTGAAATCAATGACCAAGCCATACCATTTCTGTTCCCCAGTTAAAACTGCTCAGCACATAGTGTACACACAACTCGTCATAAGAGCTCACACACACACACAGACACACATACAAGCATACAGAAGGTCAGCACTGCCAGATATTGATGTATGGGTGGGAACCTCAGAGGCCATTCCTTGGATCATGATTTCACTGTGATCCACACTGAAAATCTCATTTGCCACAGTGGAGGACAGTAGTCTGTTTTCAGGGCTCGGAGTTTCTCTTTTATTAAGCAACATAATTGCGCTTTTTTTATTTCAAATTTTTGCATTAATTTTAGAACGTGATTTAACGTGATTTAAGTCCAGCTGTAATTTAATTGCAGATGTTATGTGACCACCACCTCCATTTTATCAAAGTACTGACTTAAAGTTCAGTGCCCTTATTAACAGCTTGAAAAAACTTCATGGACACAGAATTGTATTTTTATAAACAATTTGTCTTTCTTAATTGTACACTGGTATACTGGTTGTTTTATGAAATATCATTTTTTTAAAAGGTGTTTTGGTTGCTTGTGTGCTGTTGTGTTGGCTATTCTTTCTTCTGACCTCCACCTCCTTTTCCCCACAGGGTGACGATGGAGGAGCAGGTCCATCAGATGGTGAGGATTTCTCTTCATATTCCTAACAGCCCCTTTTGTTTTCTTTCACTTAATAGCTGTTACATCACCCACATAATCATTCTGCCTCTGTTCCTACAAGATGTAGACAATGAAGCCAAAGGTGACGCATTATATATTGGTGATTAGGGAGAAGTAAAACCTGTGCCTATAAAGCCTTTACTTGTTATATTCATTTTAGTTATTTCTAATTGAAATCTCATGTAACAGATATGTCACGCCACATGCATTTCGATTATTGAATTAAAGGATTGGAGTGTTTCCTGGCTTGATTGTCTAGAGAGTAGACTGTAGCCAGTCCTCATTAGCATTAACAATAGCTCAGAGTATGATTTTTGCCTCTCTTAATTTCTCAAGTCACCAGAAACCTGATATCTTCACATTAACATAAGGGGTGTACTGTATGTGTATGTGTGTATACAGATGCTCAGCGGGCGGCTGCTCACAACCGCATGGCTTCCACAAGCCTTATCCATGAGACAGACCTGGTGGTGTCCATCAATGACCTGGACAACCTCTTCAACTCTGATGAAGATGATCTGGCGGTTAGTAGAGACCTCAATATTTCATTACACGGGGTGTGGTCTGACAGTTTGTGTGTTACTCCACTGGCATGTGCGTGCCAGAGCAGTGTCTCCACTCTGCACATCATTTGCTTATAGCCCTTAAAAGCAACTGCACTTAGTGAAAGTAGTTGTGTGTTATTCTGACTTGCAGGCCCCACAGGTGTGAGAAATGTAACAGGAATTAATTTACAATAGCATCTATAGTTATCAAAATAGTCAGACAGTAAATCATTTTTTCTTTGATACACAGCCTGGGTCCAGACGACCAGTGAATGGAACTGATGAGAAATTTGGCAACAAGGAATCGAAGCCTTCAACTCTGGACCCCGTTTCCTGTATTAGTAAGTATCACTACAATGGTCTCTCTCTCTCTCTATTCCCGCACCACACTTGTGATGTGTGTTTTTAAACTCATCATAGCTGTGATTTTGGAAGTAAGAGTTAATTTTTAAACAAAGTATTTCCCACTGCTCACTTAGGGAAATGTTATGTTCTCCTTTAATCCACTAAATAAAATTAAGGCTTTTACTACACAAGCATCAATAATGCTCACGCTTGGCCTTGCCACCTAATGGTGAAGAATAGGGGCTGAGTTAACTTGACAGTGCATCAGTGTTTGACAGCTGAGAGTCATCGTGTAGCTGCTGTAGTCTTGTCTCATTGTTATGACTCTGCAGCCTCTCTGCACTGACACAAGGCTCTTGTCCTAAAGTTACACACTGATGTTTTGTACACAGCTCAACTCGTCATTTCTCTGGTATGTATTGTTTGCTTTGAGTTCAGGGACATTAATACAACAGAAACGTGATTTACACTGTGTAGTATATGTTACTGAAGTAAAGTAAATTAATCTCAACATTTTTCCTGTAGTTTTATGAACAGGAAACAGAGTTTGTTTGTCCCCTAGAAGCATTAGTGAAATGTCAACTCAGTGTGAGACTGGGTATTCTCCTGCACATCTGTGCAAAGTCTACTGAAGATTTGTGTTGGGAAAATAAAGAGTTTGCTGTATTGAGTGCTGACTTCAATTCCACTCAAATGTGTCTTTGATCTTCTCTGATTAGTTGCTTTCCTCTAATATTGTTCAAGATATGTGAATTATTTTGTGAGCGGGATATATGGCTTTTCAGCATCTGAACAGGAAACGTTTAAAAAGCAGTGTTTTAAATAAATGAAGCACTGTAAAAGAAGACTCTCCTGCATTAACCCACCTCTTAGCTTGCAATAAGTTGGATGCTGGACATTCCCAGTAATGTTCAGGAACAAAACTGTCAAAAACAGTCTTGCTCTGTAGGCTGACAAGTCCCTGAGCCAATTCCTGTTTCTCCTTTTCTTCTCGTTTTTCTTCCTTCTTCTTCCTCTGTGGCGTTTCATTACATTACATTGCAGCACATCACAACCTTTCCCATTTGTCGCCTCTTATGATCAGCAAGGGGAGTGCTGGGGACCTATTCTAGCCTGGTGGGGTTTTCCTTCTGTCTTCTATGTGGTCGGGATTTGTGGGGTCGAGATACTTCCTGGTGGCTGTGACGTGTATGAGGTCGCCACGACGCCAAAGAAAGGCATCACCCATTATAGCATCATAAAGCCACATTGTCATCTTCAAAGAAAGCCAATCGACTTAGCCAATATGGCTCCTAAAGATAATATGCTGTGTTCAGATTGACTTTTGCATTCCTTTAACACTTCTACTAACACGCTATAATTCCAAATAACCTACATACTCTGATGACATCTTGTCTCTTTCTCCCACCAGGCTCAGCAGACCTGCACCAGATGTTTCCCACACCCCCCTCGCTGGAGCAGCACATCATGGGCTACTCACCCATGAATATGTGCAGCAAGGAGTACGGAAGCATGGAGCCCAACTCAGGCATGACCACACTTGACGGCACCTCATCTCTGGCAGGCCACTTCAAGATTGAGGTGGAGGAGAGCTTCTGCAGCCCTAAGCCATCTGAGATCAAGGTGGGTCCAGACTCCAGACTAAATCTGATCAGATATTATTGCAGTATCTGCTACCAGCAGGAGAAAATTATTGTCAGAAGCAGTGGATGACATAAATTAAGACATTTTGAGATAGGTCGTATTGTCCCAGATTGTCGATCAGATTAGAAATCCAGGTTTTATTCCACGTGCTATATCTCTCTCATGAGACCATGCATTATTCTCTGTTCACCATGTAGGACTTCTCATTCGTATACAAGCAAGAGCTGTGCCAGGCGTTTGTTGGCTGCTCCATGTTTGCTCCTCTGAAGACGTTACCCAGCCAGTGTCTCCCACCTATCAAAATACCAGAAGACTGCAACTACCGACCAAGCTGGACCATGGGCAGAGAGATGGCCTTCCTCAGCAAAGACAGGTATGGCCGTCTTTTCGGCTGCTTTTCATCCCCCTGAAGCCTGAAGTCTCAAAATATTATTTTCATGGTGATCTGGGCAGAAGTTGACTGAGGCACTGTAAGTGAGATGTGCAGAGGACATGGCAAGACTGCGCTGGCTGGTCTGTGTGCCAGAAAGCACATCCTCTCCCTCCATGGACACCCTGTGAGCAGGCAGCTGGCAGTGTGAGGAAATGAGTGTGAAATGTATTCTTGGTTGAAGATCAGGATTAACATTGGAGTGCTGAGATTGGCCCTCACAGTGGCTCCATGCCACCTCACGGCAGCTTGAAATCTCTCATATATCTGTCACTGTTTTTCAGTAACCACATATAAGAATTTTAGTTTTCAGAACAGTACCTATGTGGCCTTGTTCAGTTTATCTTCTAGTGGTTTGCTCTAATCTGAGCTGTAGACCCTCACCACATTAGCATGGCCATACGTGTATTGTGTTATGATGACCCAGAAACATGGTATCTGGCAGGCTCACTGGAGTTGACACTCACTGGCTCGGTGATCGCACCATTTTTTTCATCATTTTTCTCCTAGTTCTTTTTGGAGATGTAAGGTGTAGGTTATTTGTTTTCCAACCGCTTTGTCAGAAAGGTAGTTGGGCAGTTTTCTGGATACAGTGTTTTATTGATGGTCTTTTTGTTTGCTGCCAGTATAATTTTTAGGAGGTATGTGTCATCTTCGTTCAGCCTGTGGCAAAAAAATAAGAAGTGGAAGAATGTAAAAGCTGTTTTGATACAAGCACCTCGGTTGTTGTAATGAATATTGATTTGTCTGCCAAAGATTTGAATAGAGGGGCAAGTTCAGTTGGTTGACCATGATTTCTCCACATTACCCCAACAACGTAACTGAGAGTTTTCCAGACAGTCAGCTACTTGTTTCCAGTTATTTCTGTTTCCAGCTTTTTCTTAACATAGTCTGTAGGATCTTTTTAGTAGTGCTGTGATTCTTTGACAAAAACCTTCTTACAAGAAGTTGGTTTCCTGAGATATAATTAAGCAGAGTTGGTCTATATAATGAAAAAATAAGATGCCAGTCGTTTAAGTGAATCAATTAAAGAGACACATTAGAAAGTTATGGGATTAGAAGTGCTGCCACTGACCTTTTATTTTTTGCATTAGGTGGGAAATGTATACAAAATTAATACATAGAATTTGCACTGAAGCTGAATCTACTCAGAGTGTGTTTATGTTTTATTGACACTTACTTCATTCTGATCCTGCCTGCCTCTCTAACAAAGGCACTCCAATCCCTTTTTAATGGCAGCACACTGTTTATCATCTGTTTTCAACTGATCAGATCGTATGAGCCTAATAAGAAGCCTTTGGCACAACACATTTGTTATTTAGATTTGTTGCAATGTCAGCCTTGCTTTGTGTGTTTGCCTAAATTTCATTGTATTTAAAAACAACAGAGACTGTTTAGTAGGAAAGAAACACCAGACCTGTGAACTAACAAACTCGCCTGGGGCAAATGCTAGCGCTTTCCTTCTCTTTTGGCCTTTTAATGACTGAAATGTAAAACAGAACACTATTTCAATTTAAATACTTGAAATGACTTGCAGTGATAATAAAACGAGTCTCATTATACCCATTTAAAGTGTTTTAGTGAAGTGTAAAACCTGGCTCAGGTAGACTTACAGAGGAGGAGAGGCGTGTGGACTCCCCTTAGCTTGGCCAGGCTCCACAGAGTCATTGGTAAAGATCTTATAATGTGCTGGTGCTGGCTTCATGTACACATCCCATCTGGATCGTGCCCTGGCTGCAGCAAGGGAGCTGTGTTGGGACTTCCTTCTAATGGGTTCGTGCCAGCAGTTGTTCCCCACATACAGCTTGGGACATGGTGTGCTCTCTCTCCCTCCCCCCCTCTCCCTCCCTCTCCTGCTCTCTCTTACACTCTCTTTCTGCTCCCAGCCTGAAAATAAACCATACCTCAGAGGGACGCTTGTTGAAATGTTTATTGAATGTCTCTCCCTCCCTATGCTTCTTTACACTTTCCATTCTGTCTCCCCCTCATTCTGCAGTCCACTCTCTGAATTCCTTTTCTAGTAGAACGTCTTTGTTGCCTTCTGCCTTTTCACTCAAAGCATTTTCGCAAATGCAGCAGACAGTGTGATAATGATATAGCGTTATTGAAAGCAACGCACAGCACATTGTTCTGGGTTTAAGGAACAAAAACACATAGTACGTCTACCCTGTTGTCACACCACAATTAGATGTAGATCTCAATATGTTATATAATAGAACTTAATATTGTATATCTTTGAACCTGTGATTATTTCGAATTATGAGGATTATTTCGAATTATTTGTATTATTGATTCACCAGTGTTCACAACTGGCCCCATTCCAAACACCTTGATAGTGCCATTCTGGTTCCATTGCTGACAGTGAAAACAATTATGTCGTTTAGTTCTGTTTCCTTTTTCTTATTCATCCCCTTGAATCTTTCTGCTTTCAGTATCATCCCCAGTGTGGGTAACGCCATGGACCAGGACTACAGCCAGACTTACACTCCTCAGACCCACACCCCCTTCATGTCTAATAGTGCTCCACCAAGTAACAGCGGCACCGGCATCCTGCCTTCACCTGCCACCCCACGATTCTCTGCCCCCACCCCACGTACGCCACGCACTCCACGCACACCGCGAGGCCCCTCCAGTGTCCAGGGCTCACTCAAGTACGAGAACTCAGACCTGTACTCACCAGCGTCCACCCCTTCCACTTGCCGACCACTAAACTCAGTGGAGCCAGCCACAGTACCCTCCATCCCCGAAGCCCACAGCCTCTACGTCACCCTCATCCTCTCCGAGTCGGTGATGAACCTCTTCAAGGACTGCAACTTTGACAGCTGCTGCATCTGCGTATGTAACATGAACATAAAGGGAGCTGATGTAGGTGTGTACCTCAGCGACCCTGTTGGAGAGGCCCAGGAACCCTGCACCTGTGGCTTCAGCGCCGTTGTCAACCGGCGTTACGGCAACGGCTCTGGCCTCTTCCTGGAGGATGAGCTGGATATCATCGGGCGCGGCTCAAACGTCAGCAGAGAGGCAGAGAAACGTTTTGAGGAGCTGAGGCTCTCCTCGCTGGAGAAATGTGGAGTCGGACGGGGCGACCGTGTCCCTGATGAGCTGATTCTTCTCCTGCAGGACCAGTGTACCAACCCCTTTTCACCCATTTCAATTCTGGAGCATGACAGAGTGACACGGGGGCCGAGCGGGGCCCCTGTGCCACCCTGTGTGAGGGTGGAGGAGAGGGACTACCACAGCGACTGCTTCATGGCCCTGGAGCATGGCAGACAGTTCATGGACAACATGTCAGGTGGCAAAGTGGACGAGGCGTTGGTGAAGAGCACCTGTCTACACCACTGGGGCAAACAAAACGGTGAGAAAAATGCATGTTGGACAACGTGCTAAAGTCATTCATCTGCACACACCAGACAACAACAAACTTTACATGGTTGTTTCATACATTGGTTTGAAACTTTTGTTTTTGTTGGTGCTGATATTCTGACTTTGATTTTTTTCTTGACACTATTCAAGACTTTTCTGAAATTAAATAAATGTTGAATGTAGAAATGTCTCTACTTACACTTCTGTAGTACAAGTACAATACCATAACTACAGTGATCATTTCCAGTGCTTTTTTTTCACATCACTGAGTATAAATAAAACTCTCCTGTGCTGTCAGCTATGATCAGCTGTAGTTTCTCCTTTTCTTGTCTGTTCTCCAGCTGTGGATGTGAGTGCGCTGTGCTCTCAGGACGTGCTTCGGGCACTCATGTCCCTCCAGCCTGTACTGCAGGACGCAATCCAAAAGAAGAGGACAGTACGCTCGTGGGGGGTTCAGGGTCCTCTTACCTGGCAGCAGTTCCACAAGATGGCTGGACGTGGCTCTTACGGTACATTTGGGAAGAAGCTGGGGAAGATTGTCCTTTGATTACACAGTTCTCACTAATGCCCCCCTGTGCAGCTGCATTAAAATTGGGTATCAGTGAGTGTTTTGTGTATGTGGTTGAGGTGTCAGGTGTTTCTGTAAAGAGGAAACAAAAAAATATTCGACATAATATTCTTGAGCACATAATATATTAGTTTTCTATTCTTGTGGCAGCAGTTGGTCTTAGTTTGTGTGACATATTGGGATGTGTGTGTCTTGAGGATGTTGTCAGCTCAGTAGGTGCTGCGGTCCAGATGTCAGCTCTGCTGGGAGAAGTTGTCAGATTGTTTGTTGACCTCACATGCTGATGAACAGTGGAGGGCAGGGAGGGAAAGGGAGGGGGTCTGGCACCTCACCTGTTAATACCACCGCTCACTTTTCTCTCTTTGTTTCTTTCTGCTTCCGCCCACACTCGTCCTCCCTCCAACTCTCTGTCACAGGCACAGACGAGTCTCCAGAGCCCCTGCCCATCCCCACCTTCCTGGTGGGTTATGAGTATGACTTTGTGGTACTGTCTCCTTTCGGTCTGCCCTACTGGGAGAAACTGTTACTGGATCCTTTTGGCTCCCAGCGGGACATTGGGTACCTGGTGGTTTGTCCTGACAACGAGGCCCTGCTGAGTGGCGCCAGGAGCTTCTTCCGAGACCTCACAGCCGTGTACGAGGTAGGAACTCTCCAGAAGACGACATATCTACGAGTGTTAGTGTTACACAAATGAAACATGGCTTCACATCTCATTGGCCTGTCAAGAATCAATTATATTCTGAGTGATGATCACAAAAGAGTTATACATTTGTAGCAGCTCTATGTTTAGATTAGTTTAATAACATTTAACACTAATTATGTGAAAGTGTCTCCAGCTGGTAAAATAAATATTGAGATGATTATTGATTTATTATTACTAAAATGGTAAATAAAGAGTAAATATACCCAATCCCCATTCCTCAGTTTCTCCTAAACGTGTAATTTCATAAAAACAGTTTCTTCACCACTCTGCCCTGTCTGTTTTTCTGCAGTCATGTCGACTCGGCCAGCACCGGCCCATTTCCAAAGGTTACCCTGATGGCATTGTCCTCGTCGGCGGCAGTGGAGCTAAGAGCCTTGTGGATTTGCCAGTGAGTGACTGGTTCCTCAAGGCTGCCAGCAGCAACAGCGACGCCTTCACTAAGCTCAAACTCTATGCACAAGTGTGCCGCCACAACCTTGGTATGAATCATTCCCAGCCTTTTACTGCTGTGTTTTTAATCTTTCATGGTCCCAGGTAATTCAGTCGCTCAGTGCTGGGTTCAGTCAGCTCTTTGTTGTTGGAGTTCCACATGTGACACTACTTGGTTTACTTATCATAGAAAGGTCAGCTAGACTAGACTATTTGAAAGAGAGCAGATATTTCAAATGTGAAAGCAGAATGATCGGTGTAATGTAGCGTATTAAGGTCATGTTGAAATGGAATGATCCGAGTGTCTTTTTATTTTCTTTTAGAGTGTATCATGTTGTTTCTAAAGGTACAACGATGTGTTTCTCTTGCTGTCTTTAGCTCCATACCTCGCATCACAGCCACTGGACAGCTCCCTCCTCACGCAGCCCAGTCCGCCACCCTCATCCAACCAGTCATCCTCCACACAACTGTCTAGTTCCACCTCCTGCTCTGTGGGCCAGCAGGGCTCAGTGAACGCTGCAGGCTCCTCAGTCTCCAACAACAGCAGCAGCAGCAGCAACAGTGGGTCTGGAAATGGCTCTTCATCATCAAACAACCTGGTGACATCCTCAGGCCAGTCTGGCAGTGGACTACCATCTGCCAAGCCTAACTCTTTTCCCTCCTTTGGGAGTATGGGCAGTCAGGGCCAAGGAGGTGGCCCCCAGAGTGGACAGCTGGGACAGCAGGCTGGTACCCAGAATGCTGGATCCTCTGGGGACAACTCCAGCAGCCAGGCCCAGGGGCCCACTGAGCCACCTGAAAGGTACAGCAGCTCCCAACATCAACTTAGAAACAATTTTTTCTGACAGACATTATGACCTGCTTTTCAAATCTCTGTTCAGTATTTATCTGACTAATATATAATATAATAGCAAAGAGTTTTGGTACCTCAGCACCACTTTGAGATTGATGACTTTTATATAAATGTTTAAGCTGTTTTTTATTCGTCTTAAATGTGACCCAAACTATGAACTGAGCTGAGGGCACAATATATTTTTTTAATACTGCACATGTGATCTTGTGCTATCCTCAGCACTTTGGAACGAGAGAAGGTTGGCGTACCTACAGATGGAGAGTCCCATGCTATTACATATCCACCCGCCATTGTTGTTTACATCGTGGACCCCTTCAGCTACGAGGAGGCCGAGGGCGGCCCGGGCCCAGTGCCTGCCCACTCCAGTGTGTGGACGCTAGGTTTGCTGCGCTGCTACCTTGAGATGCTGCAGTTCCTGCCTGCTCACGTCCGCAACTCTATTTCTGTACAGGCAAGTAAAGCTATCGAGCCACATATTTTATTGCCGACCACATTGTACTTCATTGTCACAACGTTAACTTTATGAGCTAAAATTAATGAATTGTGTATCCAGTTTCACTGTGTCATTTACTCCTTATGATGATATTAGTGTTAACTGAATGGCATCACTGATGTTGCCCACATTTAACAACTTGTGTTTTTTTTGTTTCTCCAGATTGTCCCCTGCCAGTACCTGCTTCAGCCAGTACGAGGAGAAGACCGCCACATCTACGCCCAGCACCTAAAGTCTCTCGCCTTCTCTGTCTTCGCTCAGTGTAGACGACCACTGCCCGCCTCCACCAATGTCAAGTCATTAACGGGCTTTGGCCCCGGCTTGGCCATTGATACTGCACTGAAAAGCCCAGAGGTAAACGCTGTAGAAGTCACATTTTATGTCCTTTACCATAATCTATATGTCAAAGCAGGCATGTTGTGTTTGTATGCAGTTGCAGTTCAGCTCTGTAGATGATCAACAGCTAATATGGGTGTCAACATCAGCATGCCTGCGTTGTCCTCTGATCGATAGGCAGTTTGACACTTTGGCCCTCGCAGCAGCATTTTAGTTGCTTACAGCTCTTGGGCCAGACGTGAACCTGACCTGAAATGACCCTGCCTTTTGCCCTGGCTGTGTTCACTCTGTCAGAGAAAAGAAAGAAGGCAGTGAGATATACAGTTTTTAGTACTAAACATCCACATCGTTTTGCCTCTGGAAGAAGACCAGGACAACTCGTAACCCTGTACAACTCCAGAGTTTTCTATTCATTACCTGCTTGGCTGGCTCCCTGAGACCTCTATAATGGGATCCTGACTCCAGGTTCATACAAAGGTGCACTTTAGATCAGGGCCTAATTCAGTGGACTTCCTTCTTTGCAGCCAGTGCTATGTTTCCCTGTAGCACACTGGCAAATCCTGAGCTGCCCTGCTGGACAAACTGAGACCTGGGTTAGACAATGGCAGTGACACAGGGGACCTTTTTGCTTTTCACGGATTCTTAGTAGCTAAGCAGGAATCAGGTTTAAGAGAAAGGATTTCCTGTGGCTGTGAAAGTCCAGCACTCAAGATAAACATACCCGGAGCATGTACACTTTTTAATCCATTTGTTTCTCAAGGGCTGAGCTTGCATCATTAAATCCTGATATCTTCACCTCCCCATCTGCAGAGGCCGGAGTGTCTGCGTCTGTACACACCACCATTCATTTTAGCACCAGTGAAGGACAAGCAGACAGAGCTCGGTGAGACATTTGGGGAGGCATCGCAGAAATACAACGTGCTGTTTGTAGGATACTGTCTGTCACATGACCAGCGCTGGCTCTTGGCTACATGCACTGACCTGTATGGGGAACTGCTGGAGACCTGCATCATTAACATTGATGTACCCAACAGGTAAGTCGACCATCAGCGGGGGCTTTTAAAAAAAAAAAACTCCTTTCTTATTTTCAGAATTATTTTTGACTTGAGGCTTATTCTCAAGTTTTGCTTATGTTGGGAATATACTGAGTTCATAGATGTCGGAATAGTTTGCCGACAAAAATATTTCATGCAGTATTTTAGTGCAGTTACAGTGAATGTAGCTAAATTATATACAATTTGCCTGAACCCACTAGCTTTTTTTGTAGATGACTGAGAACAGCTTGGCATCCTTCTCTTCACTGTTGACGGGATAATATTTCTCTGTGAATATCACACATTCAGTCTCAGCTGCTCAACAAATGTATAGGACCTTACAAAATGTGTGTGGCAGCCTTCACTGATTTTCAGAATGTGTATGTTTGATGTCAGCACTGTGCATCATTAATGTCCTACGAGCTGTCAAGTGACACTTTGCTGAAATATAAATAAGACTTGTGAGTAAAAGTCACATAACTGTCAGTCAAACAGGGTCTGCCCAGGCCCACACAATCCTCCACTAATTTAAACAGCTTGCATTCATAAAATATTAATAGTCATATATTGTATAATATATAACATCATATATAATATATAACAGTTAAAACACCTCCGATTGTTTGTGAAGCGCTCTGGATTTACCAGGAAAAGTGGTTTTGACACTTGTCTATGCCTGTTCCTCAGGGCACGGAGGAAAAAGGGCTCAGTGCGGCGGCTCGGCTTACAGAAGCTGTGGGACTGGTGCTTAGGATTGGTGCAGATGACTTCGGTGCCCTGGAGGGTCGTGATTGGCCGACTGGGCCGGATAGGGCATGGGGAATTAAAAGGTAAGGAGGACCGTAGTGCTGAAATGCTGCTTCATGACAAAAAACCCTGGAGCAATCAAGAATCTTAACTGTTTTCCAGAGCAGTTTGTCACTTATTCATTCATCTGTGTTGCGCTACCCCTTCTGATGTTGCAGACTGGAGTATACTGCTGAGCAGGAGAAACCTCCAGTCGCTGAGTCGACGGCTGAAAGAAATGTGTCGAATGTGTGGCATCTCTGCTTCAGATACACCCAGCATCCTCAGCGTGTGCCTGGTTGCCATGGAACCCCAGGGATCCTTTATCATCATGCCAGGTACAGTGTTTGCACGCAAAGGAAATTTTAAATACACTTGATATCTTTTTTTAATGGACACGTCTCATCTCGATTGCATTACTCTACGAAGTAAGGCAGCCCTGGTGTTTGTGTTGGGGTTATGTGTGTGTGTGTCAAGATGGATGGCGGCAGCATATCACAATGTGTGTCCCCGCCTTGTCCAGATTAGATTGATGACAGGCAAGATCATGTACCTTTGGCTCATAAAGCACTATCTCTCAGATGCCCATTGATCTCAATGCAGTGTGATGGAGAGCCAGATCAATGGGTTTATTTTGGGAAACGAGTGGGGGGATTGTCAGTACATCATACCGGGACTGTGGTGAGTGATGCTTGGCCGAGGAGCTCTCCTTTGTCAAAAGCTCTTAATGCTGAAAGAGATAAGAGAAGCTGTGTTAACTGCAGTTACACACACATGACTGGGGAGGCTCTTCACTTCTTCACTGATAGTGAAACAATTACAGCTGTTTAAATGTTTTAAATTTAAAAATAGGTTTCTTTGATATTTTTGAGTGTTTTTGAGGAAAGGACACTGTTGATTGAATCAGTTAAATGCAGACAAAAATATTTCAGCGATTGCTAGACTAACATTAGCCAGGGTGCTATAATAAAAGGCTTTCTATGATAGTGTTTTGCTGAAGATGTTTGTTTGCCGTAGTGGACAAACAAGATGAAAAAATAATAGTACTGTATTTATTCTTATTCTTATGCTTATGCAATATTAGTGTTAGTTCGTGGAGTATACGAATTAGTAGGAGACATTTTGTCATATGTGAGAAAATAAAATCATCAAAATGCCTTTGGCCCCAGCTGTAATACCCCCCGTATTACAGTTGTTTGTTGTACTGTTACTTGTCATTGATTGTGGATTATATCAACATCACTGAACAACATCACTGGTTCAGTGATGCTGGAATGCTACAAATGAATAGTTGTTCTTGGCTCAAATATAAACAATTAGCTCCATCACAGCTGAGTTGAAGGCTTTTTCTCTCTGATAAAGCAACTGTGACAAGTATTCCTGTTCGCCTCATTCTGCTTATTGGCTTTATTTATTGATTCGTTTCTCTCTCTCTCTCCTTCCTCTGTGCATCTCATCAGACTCAGTGTCAACAGGCTCTGTGTTTGGCCGCAGCACCACCCTAACCATGCAGACGTCTCAGCTGAGCACCCCACAGGACACTTCCTGCACCCACATCCTGGTCTTCCCCACCTCCGCCTTCGTCCAAGTGGCCAGCTCAAATTACACTAACATCGACACCAACATCGACATTCTCAATGCCACCACTGGTCAGTATCTATCTTCCAGTCTTTCTCTGGGATTCTCCTTTATTTTTAATCCAGTGTGACTCATGCTATTTGCTGGAGCTTAAACAGACTAACTGGTGGTTAAGCAAAAGGCAGCAATTACTAAGGTTTTCCCTTCTGATCTGCACTGTTTGTTCCCAAATGCTTCCTGTTTACTTTTCTAGTTAGAGTCTGCTGTCTACAGTGTATGGTTACATTCTTGGAGTGTCTACAGCACCATCAAGTGTTTTAGGCTTGCTTTTCCCATATATATATATATATATATACACACACACACACACACACATATATTATAATATATAATTAATACAAAAAATAAAAACTCTCCACTAAAATATTTTTTGATCTCCACAGATGGGTCTGATGCTATTGGGATCATTGACCTGCTGGATCAGGAGAATGAGTTGGTGGACCCAGACATCATCAACATTTCGCCCACCACCTCACCAGTACACTCCCCTGGCTCCCATTACCACCACGGAGGTGACGGCAGTAAGGTGAGATGCCTTATAGTGCATTCTGTTAAATGATGTACAGTATGCTGAGCTAACCTTGAGTTCCTGCCTCGTTTCAGGGCCAGAGTACAGACCGAATGGAGTCTCATGACGAGGTCCCTAATCTCCTGCAGCAGCCTTTGGCCCTTGGGTACTTTGTCTCTACGGCTAAAGCTGGCCCACTACCTGACTGGTTCTGGTCAGCCTGTCCTCAGGCTCAGAACCAGTGTCCACTTTTCCTCAAGGTACCAGGCTCTGTCCGCCCTCATTATTGTATAACAGTTGTCTTTTTACACAGGGCGAAAAAAATTTCGCTTTCGTGATTTTTTGTGCTGGGAGATTGAGAGAACTTAGTAACACAATTAAGTACTCGTTGAGAACCCATTAGGGATAGAACAAGATATAAAATAAAATACTATAACAAGACAGCAACAGTAAAAAAGTTAGTTTTATGGTACGGCTCCTTTGAGCACTAAGAATTTATTAAGTTTCCTTTAAAATGCAGTTATGATTTAAACCACGAGCTTGCCCCCACTGGACGATGGAAATATTTTTAGACACTATCTGTTTTGTAACATTTTTGTTGTCTATATGACCATACATCAGCTAGCGGTGTTGTGGTAATTGAACCCGTGGGTGTAAACAAAAGTCACACATAAGTTCAGATAGTGATATCTCTTGCTGCAGCATTTAGACTCACTCTGCTGTGAATAGGGCAGTAATTATTTAGATGATGTGTAATAAAAAGTTAATAACCTCTCACACCAAAACTTTTGCTGTGCCCCCCAACACATCCAGGCCTCTTTGCACCTCCATGTGTCTTCAGTGCAATCAGATGAACTACTGCACAGCAAACACTCCCACCCCCTTGACTCCAATCAGACCTCAGATGTACTCAGGTAAACAATACTATCAAACTCCAACACAGGTCACGTGCACAGTAGATTATAACCACCATGCCACCCGAATTTTATTTGAATAATAGTACAATTTTTTAGCCTTAAGTGTGTGGTTATGTGTTTTATTATTATGTTGCATGTTAGTATTATTATGCGTACATGTTAATAGGCAGGTCATTGTGATTTTCAGTATTATTAAAAACAATGTAAATATCAAACACTTTTAGCTTGGTGTGTCACCTGTTAAATATCTCCAAATTGTAAAATAAATGCCTATGTATGCTGTGTCTGGACAGATTTGTTCTGGAACAGTACAACGCCCTCTCCTGGCTGACGTGTGACCCGGCCACACAGGACCGACGATCATGTCTGCCTATTCACTTTGTGGTGCTCATCCAGATGTACAACTTTATCATGAACATGTTGTAACCAACAGCCTGTTACGGAAGAGATGCGGGCAAAACATTTCAGCGAGGAGGAAAGCTACAACTCCAAAGGGAGTGACTGAAGAAAACTGCAAGAACCAGAGCCGATTGTGGAGCTGGATCCTGCATTGAAACGGGATCAGTCGGCTGTTAAAAGCTGAGATGGTCCTGTCCACGCAGCTGTTAAGACAGCTCTGTCCCTATGATTTAAAGACATGCACATAGAGACAAGGGAAAAAGGAAGTGGGGGAAACCAGACGTAGAGTTGCAATTACTGAACGTGAGAGAATGACAGATGGGTTATTATGGTATGTAGCATGGCAGCACAGTCACTGGCCAGTCTGTATTGGGGAGACAAGTCTATTTGTAAAGTTACTGGAAGAAAAGGGACGTATTTGATCAAGGAAAAAACTCAAGAATGGATCTTTGGTTTTAAGACCTGAAATTCCTTTTTATTCCTTTGGATGAAATAGTATCCAAATGAAAATGCCTGCATCTATCTTATTTATTGTAAGTTTTTAAATGTATAATTTGTCTTATTTCTTAACCTCTTTTATATATTAAATGAAGAAGGTTTATATCACCTTCGTGCTTTAAAGCAATTGGTCTAAGATATATGTAATCGTCTTAATTAAGAAACAAACAGGAACGAAAATCCCATAAAAATGAATTAAAGTCCTAGTAGGTTGCTTTTAGAGTATTATTTTTTGTAATGGAGACAGAATATTTGTATTGTCACAATGTACAGAAGAATTAGAGTGGAAAATTATGTTCCATGCCTTTGAGCATGAAGGACTTACAGCAAAGCTGTAGCTACAGAGGACTTGTACAGCAATGAACTTCACTGTGTTCAAATAAAGAGGTACATTGTTGTATATAGTATTTTATACCACACATTTAGACACAAAAACCAAACGGCAATATATATAAATAATTATATATGAATGCCATGCCAGCAGTTGGTGGCGTGGCTTCTGTTTTAGGAATAAAGTGCGTCAACTTATTTACCTGTGCTTGTGTGTATTGCTTTGGGGAGGGGGGCTGCGATGTGCAATTGGACAAGGACACCAATAGTGGAGTGGAAGAACTATTGGCATCTCTTGGAAGTAGCTGACCTCAGGTTTGATTGTTTTTTTTTTCCTTTGGTGAATGAGAACAGTTTTCTTGATTACAGACATGCAAATTGCAGTGTCCTTTTTCAGCACATCCCTTTAGTTTACTGTACCTCTCCTTACCCCGATTGGCTGAGTGCTGGCTCATTTAGCACCACTTCTGATTGGTTCATGGTTTAGACCGATCCCATTTTGCTTGCAGTGTGAAAGTAAATGTGTGGTGTAAATGAACTTAAACCTAATAAGAATGGGTGCCCACTGTATGTACAGTGTTTGTGCACAGGGAAGGATCTGCTGCCTGGACTTCTCGTGTTCACAGGGAAACTACTAATGACTATTGAGAATCCATTGGTATTGCTCTTTACCTTGTCTATTTGCCAAAAGTTGTTGGCTTGGAAAAATTGACCATCGTAATGTATTGGTTCTTTTTGGGTGTAGATAAATACATTCAATCTTTAATAAAACCCTGAAAATATACATCCAGTGCCATGTTTTCTTAATGGAAAATCATGGTTGATTGCTGTAATTACCTGCTTCTACTGTACATTAGGTCTGCAGGCTTGTTTACCACAATGTGTGGGAAAGGCATTGAAATAACCCTCTGAAGTTGCCCTGGAGTCATGTAGTAACAGCTGGCAATTCATTCATTTGAGAATTCTCTGTTTGTCAGCAGCATTGAATTCACAGAGGCCCTGACTGTGTAACTTCATCACTCTACAACTGCTGTCAGTGTGCCCTTGAAAATATTGTAGAAATTACATGTCAAGAATGTATGTGTGTCTGTGTAGGCAGAAGTCAAACGCAGAGGTCAACACAGACTTTGCTTTAAGTTTCACATAACTATAAAACCAATGATGTCAACTTTAATCTTTATGTTGTGTATTACGTGTATGTTTTAGACTGCAACACATAATCTGTTGTTTCAGGATCAGGTCTATTACGTGTTTACTTCACTGTTGGCACCTTAATTACTGCATCTTTATCACCTGCAACAAGAACATATGTATCTTGTCCATTTTCCACTCACTGTCTGTCGTGCAGAAAGTAGTTCACATCATTAAAAGTTAACACTCTGGAGGTGTATTATTCATCCCAGGTGTGTTTCCAGGTTTTTCCAGCCATTTCCCTCTCATATATTTATAGTCTCCTTATTAACCTGGTGTGTGAGCTGAGCTAAGAAAAGTGACGCTGAAGCTGCTTGTTTTGATTCACCATACCTCCATTTACGTCCATAAGTATCTGGACAGTGGTGGAACTCTTGTGTTTCCTCTGTACAGAATGGAATTAAGTTGAGACCTTAAGCTGTATTTAGAGGGAATTACCAAATGTAGGAAATGCAGCTGTTTAGCTCCATAATAATATATGGCTCTGCAGTCCTTTGACAACTGACTGAGATTTAGATTGATGGTGATTTGTGCCATGCTATCAATGACCACATCAGTCACATGACATCAGCCCAGGTGAGCACGCTTGTTACCTACTGAAAACAAAGCTGCAGACAGTAAAAAACCCCATAATCATGAAATAAGTGGAGGCAGCTGCAGTGAAGAGCTGAGAAAACAGCTGAATGAAAGATACTTAAGCATTTGAATTTCAAATCCAGAAATTCTGCAGCCCAGACTTGAGCTAGTCACTGAAAGGATTATTTTCATTTCAGTAATACGATTTTTTTTACATTTATTATTATGTTGGGTTTTCCGTTTATTGTTGGGCGTTTAAAAGTGGATGGACAGTGCAAAAAAAAAAAAAAAACAAAACAAAACGAATTCTTTAAGAGCTGTTTACCTGTTTTGATAGAAGCCCCTGATAGCGATGAAGCAGACTGCATGTGTGTGCGCGTTCATGTGTGTGCGTGCATGTGTTGATGAGAGCGGTGTGTATCTGCAGTGTGGGCAGGACAGGACTGTCAGCGCTGCCTTACCTCGCTGTCACACTATCAACAATACACACCACGTCTCAGTGGACATGATGGAAGTGTAGTACAGAGGGCGTCCTGAAATAACAAACTATAAAGACATTTCTATTAAGCTAACGGCAAATGTCAGGACAAGCTTCTGCTCAGGACACCCCAGTACAGCCCGGTGCCTCACAACCGAGTCGGAAGTTTCGAGGCCTCGATGGTGAAATTTCATTTTAAGAACACAATATTCTAAAACTCGAGGTAAGGTATCATTAGCATGGATCATTGTATTTACATATCCTGCACGACAAGAGCCAGACCAGACAACACAGTTTACTGTTTCAGTCTGTTTTGTTAGCCTAGCCTAGCCTAGCCTTAGCTTTTAGCAGCGGGCAAAGTGTCGCTCGTACGGACACAACTGCAGCGAATGAAAGTGTTAGCAAAGATTCGCCAAGCTAGCCATCAGTTCGAATTAGATTAGCCCAGCAGTATCTAACGATATAATGCGTGTTTTAAAATATAAATGTATGTGTATTTATATGCTACCGAAGCTCGCTAAGCGATGTGGTTTTTTGACTGGGCCAAGCAAATTCAACGTTAGTTGAAGTTGACCCTTTCCAGTATGAGCTAGCATTAGCACTAACAGAGGAATTAGCTTGCTGTACTCTACCAGCTGTCTGACGGTTAAGCTTCATTTGTTAGCCGTGCTATCGTGGTATAAAAACAGCTGTATATTGTTGTTGTGATCGACAAAGAAAATATTTAGACATATTAAACACAAACAGGTTTAAGGCCAAACCATTTGTATCATCCTCTTAGTATGAATGAACCTGTGGGCTGTTTAATGTTAACTGAACTGCACTTGTACAGTTTCTGTATAGTTTTGTGTAATGAGTTCATGTCACCCTCCAGATGCCCTGACCTGCAGACTGTCCACGATGTTTGTCTCTGAAAGCATCAGACTGTGTCTTTTAAACTGTCTGTATTTTCTGTATTGCAGGTTCAGAGATGGCAGACAGCACAGGGCTGCAGTGTGTCAGCGCCTATGCTTTTGAGGCCATGCAGAAGGTGGATGTGGTGCGACTGGCTGCTCTCAGTGACCCAGAGCTGCGGCTGCTGCTTCCCTGCCTTGTGAGGATGGCTTTATGTGCTCCGGCGGATCAGAGTCAGTCCTGGGCTCAGGACAAGAAGCTCATCCTTCGTCTGCTCTCTGGGGTGGAAGCTGTCAATTCAATCGTTGCTCTTTTGTCTGTTGACTTCCATGCTCTGGAGCAGGATGCACGAAAGGAGCAGCAGCTTAGGTACAGCCAATGATCATAAACTAACAGTAACATGCCTTATTTCCCGTTATTGGGCTTTTTTTTTAACTATGAAGTGTTCTGTCAGACACAAGGTTGGTGGCTCAAATGGAGAGAGCATCCTGGTGTCACAGCTACAACATGGCCTTACCCTGGAGTTTGAGCACAGTGATCCCCTTAGGCGGCTCCGCCTGACCCTCAGTGAACTGTTGGCTATCATGAATAAGGTACAGTCAGATGATCATGCATCATAGGTGAAGGAAATACAAGAATGTGGGATGAAGGAATGAAATTTGGTGGATTAGAGAAATAATACCCTGCAAATTAGAATTCCTTTATTTTCAAGATGATACAATTACATTTTATCATTGATAGGTAGTGTACTGCAGACACTGGGCATGTGAAAACAGAGAAATTACTTGCACAGCTGCTCTTACATTGTCAGATTATATGCATCATTGCATTGGAGGTGTCCCTCTGTACTATCAGCTTCACTGAATAGGGTGAGTTGCCTGATTGAACTCTTTCCGTTTCCCATGTTGTCTCTCAGGTTGCAGACTCAAATGGAGAGTTTTTCTTAAAGTCTTCGGAACTCTTTGAAAGCCCTGTTTATTTGGAAGAGGTTGCAGATGTCCTCTGCATTTTACAAGCAGGTACCCATCTCCTTTTATCTGCCTAACAGTCTCAGAAGAAACATACATACAGACAGACAGATAGACAAAACTTTATTCATCCCCCACTGGGGAAATTCAGTTCTTACATAGGCAAGTAAGTTGAGTAGAAAGATACAGAATTAAAGGGAAATTAAAGTCCAAGAGGTCTAACAAAATATATGTACAAAAATATACGCACATTACTCTAATTGGAAAAAGGTTGTACTCTATGTTAAATAATGGGACGACAGTAAATGAAAAGTGGTAACATCATAAGATAAGATATTCCTTTATTAGTACCACAGTGGGGAAATTTCACTGTTACTGTTGTAAAAGATTTTTTATTGTGCTTATTTTTTCTGTGTTTTAGAACTTCCCTCCCTGTTGCCTATTGTGGATGTGGCAGAGGCTCTGCTTCATGTACGTAATGGCGATTGGTTTCTGTGTCTGCTCGTTGCCAATGTCCCTGACAGCTTCAGTGAAGGTAATTCACTTCTGTCACAACACTGCACACAATGTCAGCTGATAATGTGAGAGCGAGTGGCTGCTTAATTGCTAGTGCCAGCTTTATACAGTTAGTGAGTCTGCCTGTTGTGGCAGAAATAGACCTTGAATAAAAATAGTTTCATAGCCTGAATTGTTTCATTATAATGCTGAGTCGAACTTTTGTCTCCAGAAATTTCTCACCAGGCTGCAGGCTCAAGTGTGTGTATTTGTCTTTGATTGATGATGAACATTATTGTCCTGCCCTGGCTTATAGAGAGTGGAGCGTGTGCTTTGAGAGACTCATAAAATGTTGGCTGTCTCTGGTGCCTGCCTGTCACACAGAGGGTCAACGCTAAGTCAATGGTTTATTTCTGTTTGTTACATAGCAGTCAATTCTAAGGAATCTCTTTGCCTTTGTTAGGCGGAAAGACATTTCTCAATTCAGTCAAATGTGAAATTAATTGATCGAAGGGTGAAGTGTAGCAAATGGCTTTGTCTCAAAAACATCAAGGTCGTTCACATGGAAAACAAGCTGGTTACCAGGCCTCCAATGGCTATTTTATGACAAAAGAAATAATTCAGAAGTGGCTGAGAATAGTGCTAATATTATTTCAGTGCATGTCATAGGCTTAGCTAACCATAAGAACTGTCAGGAATAGAAAAGCACAGGGAAATGAGACAAGGCCTTGGAAACAATGTCCCCTGATGGCTGTTATTTACATGCAAATAAATGAGTCATGATTCTATAAATTGTGTGTGTGTGTGTCTTCATGGAGGAACATGACTTGACCAGGAATCTTTAACACAAGCACTGATTAAACATTTATGACACCAAATGATTTGTGTGGCAGGCTAAGCATAATCCTAAAGGCTATGCATAAAAAGTTGCAAGTAAATAAGTCATGTACGCATAATTCTACTTTATAAAATCTCTAAGCATTCAACTCTTATTCTGTGCAGAACAGAATGAAGACTCAAAAGGTACTAGTGCTTAAAGATTTTATTTAGGTGGTTTGTTTTATATTCTGCATCTTCTCTTACATGATCATGTTTGTTGCAGTATGCAGAGGTTTGATCAAGAATGGAGAACGTCAGGATGAAGAGAGTCTGGGTGGTCGACGCAGGACTGAGGCCCTGAGGCAGCTGTGCCACATGAACCCCTCACAGGCCCTCAACATCAGAGCTATGGTGGTCAGTTACACTCCTATTTGTATTTGCAATGTAGAAAGTGTCATCATTTTAATGTTTTGCATAAAAATTGCAGCTCAGGTCAGATGGATGAGGTTATGGTTTGTTAAAATGTAGATCATTGTGATTGGTCAATGAGCCCAGTCTCAGCACACAACATACTCTCATGTGCACCCTGAACTAAAGGTACACAGAGAGGCAGGCATTGTGCTGAGTTCTGTCTGCTTGCAGAAGAGTCAAAACATAGCGACAGATGCAGTAGGATTTTAATGATTCCCACTCTGACTATGACAGATTAGTTCAGTGGCAGCTGAAATGGAGGGTATAAGCGTGTCAGTGCACCCAGCTCTATAAATAAGCAACAGCACAAAACACTCTACTAGTGATCTTTTAATGTTTTAATGAGTCTTATAAAAATGTCTCTGTTTATATTGAAGCAAATTAGATTGGGTTGAGTAACAGCGCAATATGCAGTGTTTTCCATTAATTGCTTAGTCTTGTAGCAAAGAGTTGCACAACTACATGTTGCGCTGCAGTTGAGACATTTTCAAGATTAAGCTGCTATAGTTGTTGGAAGATGTTGTTTGTTAGCATATGGAAAGACTGCTACTTTATTGAAGTAGCAGTAGTATTTGAAACAAAGGCGTTGTTGAAATGATTAAAACAACATATGTTATAATGCATTAAATTCTGAAAAGACGTAAAGACACCAACAATGATGAGAGCATTGGTAAAAGAACCATGTAGAAGGGAAGAAGAAGAAGCCAAATCGCTTTATTGGTCCACACAGGAAAAATTTGTTCCAAATTAGTGCATTTTTACCCATTCCAGAAACATGTTAGTGCATAACACACAGCACACACATGCAGAGCAGTGGGCAGCCTTTCAGGGTGCCTGGGGAGTGAATTTGGTGGGTTAAGGGCCTTGCTCAAGGGCCCAAAGAGTTCACTACCACTCCCCCAGTACAATAATACAAAGATTTCCTGATAGAATGTGCTGTGAATGTGTTAATTATGTGTCCCCAGGTGGAGGAGTGCCATCTGCCTGGTCTGGGTGTGGCTCTGACTCTGGACTATAAACCAGACACAGCAGACGAGGCAGTCAGTCCTCTGGTCTCTTTTGTTAGTGGTCTGCTGCTGGGTACCAATAGCAAAGTCCGTACATGGTTCAGCATGTTCATCCGCAATGGACAGCAAGTGAGTGTGTGGGGCTTTTGTGTCACCATTTTTTTCCCCACTAATTATCATTTGTCAGCTCTTGAACTGACAGTGAGACTCCATCCTCTGGCACGGTGACAATAAGCCTATCAGTAATATGTCTGTTATTTTTTTGTGTCCACTTTGGAAACAAGTAAAAATGGTGTTGTATAATACTATATTATTGTTTATCAACACTTATATTCATCAAAACTAAATCTATGTGCTGTGCTGAAAGTATCTGCAGAATGGGGCAAAAGTTATGTTGCCAATTATGTTTTCTGATTTGTGCATTATAATTTGTATCTGGCTGTTGAATGATTGGTTAGTTGCACAGCAAACACAGATGCACAGAAATGAACAACTTTATTCATTTGATTCATTTACTCTTCAAAAGTGCCATTAACCCGTTAACCCTGAACGTAAACACTTGAATGGCAACAAATCAGTTGACATATATCTTTCTCTCTGTGCTGCCAGCGAAAGAGAGAAAGCAGCTCAGTGCTTTGGCAGATGCGTAGGCAGCTGCTGCTGGAGCTGGTTGCCATCCTGCCGCGCTCGCGCTGCACCCATGTGCCCAGTGATAATGACATGGAAGAAGGGGGCAGCACAGGGTACTCTGGTCTGAGAGAGGAGCATGTGGTGAAGGCCAGTGCTCTGCTCCGACTTTATTGTGCTCTCATGGGTATTGCGGGTCTCAGGTAATTTGAAGCTGATGCAATATTACATAATAATGTTATGTTACTATATTTACAGTGATGAACAAAAGTTAAAAATGTTCCAATCATGGTGAATTGCTGGCTACTAGTGAAAACTCATGTCTTATGAATGATATTCTTATTCTAACCCCTCCGTAGGCCTACAGATGAAGAGGCAGAGCAGCTGCTACAGCTGATGACCAGTCGACCTCCAGCCACTCCTGCAGGCGTTCGCTTTGTCTCCCTGTCTTTCTGCAAGCTGCTCGCCTTCCCTACTCTGGTCAGGTACACAGCTCATCTTACTGACACTTGTAGAGGTTTTGTTTTTTCATATGATGGCATCACAAACCTCATTCAGCTACGAGGTGGTTTTACATTTTGATTTTTTGTGATAGTGGGTTGCCTGCCAAAGTCTTCCATCTTTTAGGATTTAATGCAGTCCTTTTGTTATATGGAAAGATTATCCTTTTGTGTCTGTTTATGTCCAGCACTCCTGAGCAGGAGCAGCTGATGGTCATGTGGCTCAGCTGGATGATCAAAGAGGAGGAATACTTTGAAAGGTAAGAGAAACTAAACTAATACATTTGTAATAATAGGACTTTTAAATAAGCAGCCGTTTGTGAACTGTCCTTTTTATTTTGTATATCCAAAGAAAGATAGAGTGAAGTTTTACCAAAACCATTTTCCCAAAGTAATTTTTTTGAAGTACATCTTATTCCTTTAAAATATAGTTGAATTAGTAGTAGAATATAGATTTTAGAAAAGTATGTTTAATATTTTATTAATATTATTAAAAGATGTGAAATTTTCATGTTGCTAAAGTTCAATGTGAATATGTTTCATTTCTGTGTTTTTTATGGGCAGCCGCAAAATAAATGAAATGTTTTGTAAACAATTATAGTTTCTGATTTTGTAGATTATAATTTGTATCTTAGCTGTTTTTTTGTTTTGCAATTGTGGTCTGCCTGTGAAAAGCCTTCCTCCATCTTTAGACAGTTTAGAAAAGATTGTTTAATATTTTATGATTATTGGTACAATATATCTAATTTACATTTTGTCAAAGCTGTGGCTTTACATGAATACTTAAAATATTTTTAACTTTTTGTTTTTGTCCTATGCAAATAATTATTTGTAATTCATATAAAGATTAACAGATTATGGATTGAATATAAGATTCTTTAGCTGTGTTGCAAAGCTTTGATTTTTTTCTGTAGTCATGGGAATTAAGATTGTGACAAGTTAAATTTTATGAATCTGATGTCTGTATTCAAATCTACACATGTGTTTGCTGTGTGTCCCTCTCTCTCCTCTATTTTGGTTCATTTATGTCCCATAAGTAAATGTATGTTGCATCTTATTTACTAAGTCTTACTTACATGACTTTATTCAAGATTCAACAGGATGATAGTAGAAGCTGTGCTGTTTGTTAGCATGTATTAATTAGATTAATGATGAGTTTCAGCATCTTTTCTCATTGCATGTGTGTGTCCATTCCTCCTTACAGTGCTGCAGGCGTATCTGCTTCTTTTGGAGAGATGCTATTACTGGTTGCCATGTATTTCCATAGCAACCAGCTCAGCTCCATTATTGAGTTGGTGTGCTCTACTTTGGGGATGAAGGTAAGGTGGAGGTGGGAGGGAGGCAGTGATCAATACATTCGTCTGGCTGACCAGCTTCTGGCCACACTCCTTCTCTGCAGCAGTGGCGCATATGAAGACTGTATCACTAACACTTGCAGCAAATACAGCACATATCTACCAAGACTCTCTATATCCTGTGGCCAATTTTCTGTATTATTACTTACTAAGTGCCCAATTGTTTCCTGCCTGTGCGCTAAGTAGTTTTTCTGTCTCAGTGTATTTTCCACTAAGATATGAAATGTAATTGGATTTAGAGCCTGTTTGTTTCCATCCCCAGGGCATTCATCTCTATTTAGTGTTGTGATGCTGTGTCTGCCATGTAGAATTTCTCGAATAAAATATGAAAGGAGAGAATTACAAAATACCAGCACTGTTGTCTGCAGGTTGTTTTCAGTCAAAGTGAGCCTTTTTTCTTCCACTTTTTTTTCATCAGTGTTCATCTTTCCACAGATTGCCATCAAGCCGAGCTCTCTAAGCAAAATGAAGACTATCTTCACGCAGGAAATCTTTACAGAACAGGTACATGCATTATTAGTCTACCTTTTGGTACATCTTGTATGTGCTGTAATCACCTCGTTGTACGTGGTACATCTTATGAATATGAATTGATGCTTGTTTTAATTCAGTAGTGTGATATTAAAACAGTTTTAACATCACGAAAATATGATTATTATTTATTATTATTATCATTTTCACAACAATGTGTTTTAAAGTTGAAAGTCCAAATATCTATTGCAGTTTTCCTGTTGTTGCTGTACTGATAAGATGTTTATCATTTCTGGTGTACAGGTGGTTACAGCCCATGCAGTTCGGGTGGCAGTGACCAATAACTTAAGTGCCAACATCACAGGGTTCCTCCCAATTCACTGTATCTACCAGCTGCTTCGAAGCCGGGCCTTCACCAAGCACAAAGTGTCTATCAAGGTATTATGTGTGCTTGGGCTTAGGGGTGCATTATATGGCCCAAAACCAATATCTTGGTATATTTACAACCTTTACGTGACAATTTGTACTCGATGGTCTTGATACAGTTATTTCATAGATCTCATGTGGAACAAGCTGCGTTGTATTGAGTACATTCAATATATCCCCCGCCTCTACTTGGGCTAAAACGATTAATTGAGTAACTAATACATATCTATTCTAAAAAACAAACATTTGTTATTCTTTGTCCATCTATATACTGCTCAGCGGTGGCCACCTTGTTTCACATGGATTCTTAATACTGATGCACACTGTGCTTGAGCTACAGTCTGTCTAGATCTGATGGAGAAACACAGAGAAAATACTGAGGAGCAAAGCAACTAGACAAGCCAAGGAAATAGACAAAACTGTCCTGAATTAAGGATTATTTCAAGCTAAACAAAGCAAAAATTTTGTTGAGGGTAAAAACAGAAACAGTCAGAATCAGAAATGTCAATGATGCACCATCTTAGCAAATAGCACCCAGAATTCATGTCAGTCCACAAGTTGTAATCGACACAAAATACCATAAAGGTTGCATTTTAACGTAAATCAATTTGAGTGCTAGTTGAGATGAACAGCAGTAAAAATGTTGAGTGAACTGCGGTAATTTGTAAAGGCTAGTTAGGAACTTGAATCCTCTTCCCCCTTGTCCCCCTTCCCCTCATGTCTTACATTGGGCACGTCAATGATGTGACATCATCGTCTGCGAGAGAGCAGTGTTTAAATCCAGTTGAAATCAGTCAAGCAATCAGTCTTTCTATAGCACCTTTCATGCAGGATGGTGTTGTTCAAAGTGCTTCACAGTTGACTGATTAGCCAATAACAAGAAGGAAAAAATTACAGAAGACAAACAAATAAAAATGCTGACATTAAAAAGAAGAGTTTATTGTTTCATCTGTTCAAAAAATGAGTTTTACCCTCTGGTCTATTTCCCAGGATTGGATCTATCGTCAGCTCTGTGAGACAACCACACCGATCCACACTCAGCTGATTCCTCTAATTGATGCCTATATCAACTCCATCCTCACCCCAGCATCCAAAGCCAACCCAGAGGCCACCAACCAGCCCATCACTGAGCAAGAGATCCTCAGTGTCTTCCAGAGCACTGCTGGGGTGAGTTAAACAAAGCATTGAATTCCATACAAGAATACATTACAAATACAAATACAGTTGCGGTTTCCATCTCAGATTTTGGTGATATCAAACCACACGTATGTGGTTTCAGAACAATGTTTTCTTTACTACAACAAAGTATATTAGTTTTATCTTTTAATTACACTTAACACAATACATGTCATACAGCCTCAGAAACATATCTGTCAGTCTTTCTACCATCTGAATGTTTCTGGACAGGGACTCTTCTAAGCATATGTAAAACCTTTGTATATGCATCACCACAGTCAAATTATATAGACTGATGATACCGAACCCTATCATGTTACACAGAGCTGTCACTTTTCCAAAAAATCAAGTGCAAGTGTATCTCCCTCCCCCAAGGTTCAATGAAATGTTTGAATTATAAAAAGTGACAGCTGTACTCTCCCCGCCCTATGAAGGTTAATTTTGTTTCTCTCTGTCTGTGTTTGTTAGCAAGGAGAGGGCAGTCGAGGGGTGCGACATCGCTACTCCATCACCACCCAGCTCCTTATCCTCTACTACATCCTGTCATATGAGGAAAACCTGCTGGCCAGCACTAAACAACTGGGTACGTATGAGAGTATAAATGTGTCTCATACAGTTCTACAGTGTCCCTAGCTTCCCTCTGTGCTGTTGGCTCATATCCTTTCCATTTATTTTTTTTGCCTTTTTTAAGTAAGACCATTGTCATCATCACAGAAGAAGACATTATATTTGAGATGGTGGGAGTTTTGTCAGGCATTACGAGAAGAAAAGCAGCCTTTATCCTCTGTTAAATTGTAGGAGACTCTTTTCCTCTCCCTCTGAATGTGCAGTCATTCATCCTCCTCTCTCTCCCGACGCTGACTGTTGGCCGCTTCATCCAGAATTAATGGAGGGCTGAAAAAGAGCCAAGTGTAGTTGCTGTGGGAGCTAAGCTAACTAGGACAGCTGTAGTTTCGATTGAGCATTAGCAGTTAGGCTAGTCAGTGTTTACTCTCTCCTAGGACAAGCTCTCCTCTTGCCCTTCATTAGTCCAGATTTATGTGAGAGTTTATGCCCATCTCTTTAATTGCTGTGTTTACCCAAGTGCTCCCGCAGCCTTCAAGGAAGGAGTAATGATGCCCATCAGCAGTGGTAATGAACCCACGTCAATGAAAAATCACCTCTGTTCCTCGAACACATCGGCACAGTGGCTCTGGTGTCCTTACACAGCCAAATAAAATACTTGTGCTCTGTCTTGTCCTTCTTTTGCTTTTTATTCTCTGCCTGTCTATTTACTGTCCTATTGTTTGTTTGCTTTTTTTCTTTTAAGCCCTGATGCAGAGAAAGCCAAAGTCTTATTCAGCAGCCTTGATGGACCAAATTCCCATTAAGTACTTGGTTACGCAGGCCCAGGGACTGCAGCAGGAGCTGGGGGGTGAGACATGGACTTATTTGGTTACATATTTACAAGAGCAGAAACAGTCACATTGAACCCATGGATAGTAAAAATGCTTTCGATAATTGTACTCAGATAAATTTAATTCTCATGACTTGACAGTCATCCTAGAAATTAATGCTGAAGTCACATCTGAAGGATTCATCACCACTGTTTTAGCATATAGTCCAAGCCACTATGCACCTGTTGTCAAACAACATGGCTGGTGTGTAAAATCTGGGACACTTGCCCATGGTTGCTGCGTGGTACATCAGATCAGCATTTGCTGATTGCCCTCCTTATTTGTTTCTTTGCCAAATGGCCAATCCCATAAAATCTGTTTTAATGATTTTGAAGTTAAACAGAGAAAGACATACTGTTTAACTCAAGTTACTGAAATGACTGTTTTTGTTCCATCCCCATACATCAATATTCATATTTTATTTTAAAATGGCACAATTGAGAGCACATGTGTTAGAAGCCAGGAATATAGTTGTAACCCTGCAGTGCATATCACTACACAACACATTTTACTACTCCAGGAAAGCCTCCAACCATATTGCTATATTTTCCAGGCAGTCATAAAGAACCCAAATGAGCTGTTAGCAGTGAGTAGTGAGCAGTGTAGTGGAAATAAAAAAGACTTCAATGTGAGATTGAAGAAAACGATCTTGATGTACATCCAAAAGCTAAAGACCCCACAACTTTCAGACGTCGCCTATTCTCTCCCTGTTCCCAGGCCTGCACTCTGCCCTGCTGAGGCTGTTGGCCACCAACTACCCCCACCTATGTCTAGTAGAGGACTGGGTGTGCGAGGAGGAGGTAACTGGTACCCTGCCCCTGCTCAGGAGAATGATGCTCCCTAGCAACACCTGCAGATACACTCAGAGCCAGCTCCACCAGGGTGAGCAGGGTTGTAATGAGGGATGGAATGAAAAAGATGGGATTAAGTGAGGTTCTGAAATTAAAATATTAACTTATTTTAATATCCTCTGATTTTAAGACGGATTTAAAAGGTTTGTTTTAATATGACACATTATCACTCTTGGGTAAACGAGGGTAGTGATCATGACATCTTATA
Organism: Trinectes maculatus; assembly: GCA_016785345.1. NCBI lineage: Eukaryota > Metazoa > Chordata > Actinopteri > Pleuronectiformes > Achiridae > Trinectes > Trinectes maculatus. The sequence goes on along the minus strand of JAFBJQ010000491.1, from coordinate 1,068,052 downwards.
ATACATTGACAGGTACCAGCCTTTATCCAAATGAAATCTTATATCATTGGTTAATCCCTCAGGTTTTAGAGGGTTTTGTGTTATTGGCTTTTCACCAATAGAAATTATTTGCAAAAGGCTCAAGTTTAACAGGTATTCAGTTTCAGTACAGTATTCTGTGCAACAATCTACACAGAGTAAATGTACATATATTTGTATAAACATTTAAATAATGCTGTTTTATGTAGATTAGGGTCCAAAAGAATCATCTCAGGCCTTTCACAACTGTTATATTACAATGCACCCAGGTTGTAGCCTCTATTGTGTCTTTTGGTTAACGACCCTTTGTCTGACCCTTTGTCTGACCCTTTGTCTGAATGCTGAAATGCATTTGAACAGTAGACTGTATGGTACATGAAGCTATTTGTAAATTGGTTTTAATGAAAATATCATTCAGTTTGAAAGTAGTTAGAAAAGAATCTTTTTCTTGTCTTGTCAAGACCAGTTTCAATTTTTATGCTACTTTATTTTTTATACTTTATAGATGGTTTTTGCCAAAACAACTTGTTGTTGTCAAACTCCTCCCATTTGTGACCCCCCATCATCTGAAACTTGGAAGTGATCCCACACAGAAATAACTTGATGGGCTAGAGAGAGAAAAAAAATAATTTTCACTGTTTTTTTCTGATTCAAGTTTTTGGTTTGGTTTCCATGTGTACATCATTCATATTACTACATAACACACCAAGGCTCCATAGCAGAATTTAAAAATTAATTCAATGGTTTTGGACCCACAGCATTCGAGAAGTTGCCATCCAGCAGTCCCTCACTGATGCGAATCCTGGAGCACTTAACACTGCTTTCACCAGGAGACCTGATTCCTTATGCAGATGCCCTCACAGCCAGCATGGCTCTGCTGCTGGAGCCCACTGTCCCTCGTTGCATATTGCAGACCCTCAACAAGCTTTGGATGGGCCTCAACACTGTGATGCCCCGCAGGTACTTCTTAAGGACAAAGTTGTATGTTGTAAAGATAGAAAATGCTACGCTGCCTCACAGCAAGAAGGTCCCTGGTTTGTATCTCGGTTCGAGGGATCTTTCTGTGTGGAGTTTGCATGTTCTCCCCGTGTCTGCATGGGTTCTCTCCGGGTACTCCGGCTTCCTCCCACCGCCCAAAAACATGCACTATCGGGGTTAGGTTAATTGGCCACTCTAAATTGTCCGTAGGTGTGAATGTGAGCATGAATAGTTGTTGGTCTGTATGTATATTCTATGTGGGCCCTTCGATAGGCTGGCAACCTGTCCAGGGTGTACCCTGCCTCTTGCCTGGTGTTTACATTTCAAATAAGTAGCAGATATTGATATCCCTTGTTATAGATGTGACTGTTCTTTTTATGCCTTAAGTTAATTTCAGTAAAACTGTTTTAGTTGACCTGGTGTCATCTTTCTCACAGCTCTGTAAAGAAAGGGTAAATGTATTACAGGAAGACGTGTGGGACAGGAGTCATGACCCTTAACTCCAGGCCACTTGTTTAGTGATTATTGTGTAAATAGATCAGAGGTATTGAACCAGGCAACTCTGTCATCCTGTGTGAACAAGCTGGACAGAGGAGGGTGACCCTGACTCTGCCCTGGGCCCACAGGAGCACAGTTACCAAAGCTCAGAGCAGACATCCTATTGATCCAGAAGGGGTCTCTAACAAGAAGAGCTCAGGGCACGGAAGCTGACAGAGAGTCTCCATGAGGGATTTAGGGGCTTGCTACCACTTCCTTTTTCTCTTCCTCACACCCTGTTGTAGTATTGAATGTTGCAGAGGACTGAACCAGAGGCTTTGGTGAATCTAGGAGGAGGGCAGCAGTGTCAGATTTCATGCAGATCAAGTGATGAATGCGATTTTACGAGCTGCAGGAATGCTTGGAGCGCGGAGAGTACTCTGTCGTTTATAGTTAAATGGTTTTGGTCTGCTAAGAGACTGAGGCCACACACACACATACACATATTTCAGATTCAGAATGACATTTTTAAATCAAAGACTTTCTCTGCCCAGACAAGTATTTTAGCTGTGTATCAGAAATAATCTATGTTAGTACTAACCTGTCTAACCTGTAAATATCATGTGCACTGGACATTTACGTTTTGGTGTAAACAGGAAGACGATTGTATTTGAATTTGGTTGCTTAGTTGCAGAAAGAACAATGGAAAAACATAAGATGAGGGATTTTTTTTCTTGATGTAGTAATGACCTAGAGCTGTTACTGCCACCAGCTGAATCGTGACTGATAAGACCCAGTCAGGAAGTGAATGATGGTGACTCTGTCATTGTATCCAAAATGTCTCAGTTTCTGCCTGTCTAGACAAAAACAGAGCCCCAGAGTTTTCAAAGTAAAACTGGGCTGTTGTAGTGGTGTTGATGCAAGTGTAAACAGCAAAAGGGATGAGTCTAAAAAATAAAATGTATCATAATGCTTATTGTCAGAGGGTGGAATGGTGGAACAAGCTAATTTGGATTTTTAGTGACTTTTTCTAAGGTATGTTTCATCTTAACAGTCAAAATGTCACATTTCACATCACTTTTAGAAATCAAATTATGCCAGGTACTGTATTTTCTCTAGTTTCACAGTACAGTGTAGTATGAATAAATATTAAACCAGTGTCAAATATTTTTGTGTTACAGGTTGTGGGTCATGACAGTAAATGCCCTCCAACCCTCAGCTAAGCAGAGATACACTCAGAATGACCTAATGGTGGATCCTCTCATTGTGCTGCGCTGTGAGCAGAGGGTGTACAGGTGATTAAGAAAGGCTTTGTTATATTCTAAAAAGCTAGATGGACACACAAACACTCAATACTTAGTTAATGCATTTCTGGACCATATACTTATGTACCACTTTGGTTTGGTTTTGTGGGTGTGACTCTGCTCTCCAAATTTCACAGGTTGACCATAAACCAGCATTTATTTGCTCCCAAAGTAAACACTTTTTCTTTTTGTCCCAGATGTCCACCGTTGATGGACATTGTTCTTCATATGCTGAATGGTTACCTGCTCGCCTCAAAAGCCTACCTACACTGCCACCTGAAGGAGACGGCTGACTTTGATCGGCAGAGCCAGACTCTCTCGAGCCTGGGGGTGCCTGGACAACCAGACACACCTGAGGTCACCAGGGAGGAATTGAAGAATGCACTTCTTGCTGCACAGGTATTTATCTCCAGTGATAGTCACAGAAACACTGTCCCCATGCCACAGTATCCAATGGTGTCTGCTTAACTTTGCTAGGACAGTGCAGCAGTCCAGATTCTCCTTGAGGTATGTCTGCCAACATCTGAAGAGCAGCAGCTGGGGGCCAACACAGAGAGTTTGCTGAAGAGCATCAGGGGGCCCATGCCAGGGAAACTGAAACAGGAAAGCCTGGGGCCAAGAGCCAGCAAGGGTGTGGGGGATGCTGAGCCAGAGGGAGGCCTGCTCAGTGACTTAAGGGAGGTGCAGTGCCTCATCTGTTGTCTGCTACATCAGATGTTCATTGCTGACCCCAACATTGCCAAGCTGGTTCACTTTCAGGTAAGACATCAGAAGGAGGCCTGGTGAACCTCAAGGCAGAAACACAGAAAGGTGAATGATAATACAGGATTAAAGCAAAAGGTACAATTACGCTTGTACAGTTTAAAAACCCCTTTTGTTTTCTCTCTGCCTGTCCTCTACATAAAGAGGAAGTTGAAGTTTATTTACAGGATGTCCAGCAGGTCCAAATGTGTGAAATTTGGAGCTTTTGACCGTGGTTCAGTTTGAAAAGTTTGGGACTGTGTTTCACTCTGAATGGGCAGAAGCTAAGACACCGAGAAACAATGACACAGTCATTTGTATTTGCTTCCTTATTGGGTCTTAACAGACATGACTCGACAATCAAAGCTGAATGCACAGAGTGCTAAAACTTACTTTCAGTAGGATACATGAAGCCCACCAGCCCGTGTGTCAAACCATTTTTTATTAGTGAGTAATGTTATCATCTCGGTTTAATGATATGCACACAAATCATGTTGTAATTATTTTGACAGATACTGCAATTGTCATTATTCGTGAAAATGAAATGAAAACATTTCCCACAAAAATTGCAACAAAGTTTTGCACAAAATTTGTGTGGCTTTGCTTCCCACATGAAGAATACAATATATGGGCCGGGGTGAGTGGAGAACAGACCAGTTTAAAATACATTTGAGTCACATTTTTAAGGCAACATAGAGTCATGTTGACCTTAAAAGCCTTCACATCCTGCCAGGGCAATGGTGGTAAGGGACTGCAATGCTCCCCGACAGAGCAGACCACTATATAGTGGCCTTCACCAAACCATTCTGACCTCTGTCTGTCCACCCCTGAACACATTAAATAATCATGCAATGTTGTGTGCAATGTGTATACATGTTGGTGTGTCTAAATGACAACTTGATAAAATTAGTCCTTTCCCCCCCTTCTAGTTTTATATTTCCTGAGTTCTCCCTTTGTGTCTCTCTCTCTCTCTCTCCCAGGGTTACCCTCAAGCTCTGCTGCCTTTAACTGTGGCAGGCATCCCCTCCATCCATATCTGTTTGGACTTCATCCCAGAGTTGCTGGCCCAGCCCCAGCTGGAAAAGCAGGTGAGGCTTCCCAACCTCTCCCCCTCCACCTGTGTCTGCTCTTTTTCACAGCTTTAAATCCTTGCCCTGGCCTTATGCCAGAGCTTCAGTTTAACTGTGTGTGTTTCGAAACAGCTCTATTGGGTGCCCTCTGTTGGTTGTTTACATATTTAGCCATTGTGTTTGTATGTCCTCACAGATCTTTGCAATCCAGTTACTTTCATACCTGTGTACCCAGTATGCGTTACCTAAGTCCCTTAGTGTGGCCAGGCTGGCTGTCAGTGTCATGGGGACCCTCCTCACAGGTCAGTTAACATCTCATTCAGTTATTCTTTTTGTAGTCAACTTTTGCATATCCATTGTTGAATTCGCATCTACCTTCTCACTGCAATCAGCACATTCACAGCTCATACTGTGAACCTTGATATTTCTCCTGATATTTGGCTGCCACCCTCTGGCTTTTGGCTGTTAGTGCAGCACTCTTATCATTACAGAGCACAATAGAGTTTGTGCATTGCCTTATAATGCCATTCAATATGTATCAAATCCATGGGCCAACACTAATGAGGGAATATACTTAAAATTAAAATTAACAGTTTGTTGTGATATGATGCAGTTTTCTGTCCACATTCAATTAATGTTGTCACAACTGTTAAAATAGATTTCCATTGCACATTGATGAATTGTTACATCATCCTATTAGCCATTGTCTTCAGTATTTATGTTGTACACACATGAAGTGCATGTGTTTTTTTTTTTCTTCAGTGCTGACTCATGCCAAGCGGTTCTCCTTCTTCATGCCCACCTTGCCATGCCTGGTCTCCTTCTGCCAGGCCTTCCCTCCACTCTATGATGAAGTGGCAGCTCTGTTGGTACAAGTGGGCCAGGTCTGTGCCTCCGATGTAGCCACCAAAGCCAGGGACATTGACCCTCTCATTGCCCGTAAGTGTAGTACATATTATTTGTAATAATTCCTTTTTCCATTTTAGGTATAAGCCAACATGTAAACACAGAAATGTACACATTGACACAAACTGTGTAAACAAGTCTGTAGTGTGTGTGAAGACTAATGATAACATCTACAACCTGTTTTTCTACCTTAGGCCTGCAGTATCTTAAGGAGAAGCCTCAGGAAGCTCTTGTTCAAGGAGGAGGTTCATTGAAGCTGACTTTACCTCAGAGGACAGCAGAAGAGCTGGGTGGGGCTGACAGTGATGTTCAGCTCTGCTATTGTGTGGAGGCCACATTCATGGACATAATCAGCTCCACCCTACATGGACTATAATACCGACACACTGCCCCAAAAAGACATTGTCACTCCTGAGAGGGGCCAGTGTTAACAGTGGAGTGTGTAATGAATACCCACATAGTCTGGCAGTCAAGTTATGAAAATACATAATTTTCCATCATGTTCCTGCTTGACATCCTGTAAATAAACCCTGGTTTTCTCTTTATGTAGCTAGTGTGTTAATGTGTTATGACATTTCGAAAGAAGTAGAATACTGAAAATGTTAAATGGGTCAATTTTCTTGACCTCACTAGTCATACTTTTATAAGCTGTAAATGTTATGACCTTTTTCTTAGCAACTGAAAAAAGGACTTTGTTGCCTTGAAACACGTAGAGCTTTTGTACTGTTTTTGTTTGTAATAAAACAGAATGATTTCACCAATAAGGTGTTTAAAGGTTGTGTCCATTACCTTGTTCCTGTCGGCAAAAACAAAAAAAAAAACTCATGTGATTTGGTCCCAGGCGCGTGAGTGAAGCGCTCCACGCAACATCTCGCGATATTCGCGATGTTCCAAAATTCACTTAGATCGGGGGTATGTAGTTATCAGACCGGAGACACGAATTAACTCAGAAAGAAGAAAACCGGGCTGTAAAAACGGACCGCTCGGCTACCAAAGACCGTGGAAATACAGAAAGTTCGCACAAACTTGACTGGATGTAATAGTTGAGACATGGAGAAGAGATGGTGCCAATGTCAGAAGAGGAGACTCGTAAAACCGGTACAAACAACTCCCCACTTTTATTGACGCAAAATAAAACTCGAAACCACTCTGTATTTACAAACTTTATTTTAAGCAACTCTATTATTATTATTATTATTATTATTATTATTATTATCTGAAGCAATGCGTGACATTCAAAATGCAAACAAATCCCGGTGCTGTCACACTCGCGGCTCAACATGTCATTAATGTTGATGTTGAACACCTGTGCTGAAGCGTCATGTCTGCCGTGCAGCCATTTTGACACGTCACGGAAGGTAAACACCTTCCGTGACGTTAATGATTGAGCTGTTGCACAGGGAACATGTCTATACCTGCTGCGTCATGTCAGACAGACTGCTGTTGTCTGCTGTGGTTTAAATACACGTGATTTCACCCGTGTTTATCTACTGTTTTTCCTGAATAGTTAAATTAGGTAAGATTGAAATAGCAATTAAAATGCCTCTGAAATACAGCCGTTATATAGGTGAACTGTGTTCGTGCCTTCATAACATAAATGCGTTAATTAGTCAGTAAATAGACTTTGAAAGAATCAGCTGTGTGTTGAAACAACTGACTCCGGGACAGTGAAAATCACTGGCTGCTTATTGTAACATAAGATTTGTTTCCTGTAGACTAGAGTTAGTGACTGATGTGCAAGGTGAATTCAAATATACTTATTATCTGCAATTAAGGAGCCATTATAGCATCCTGGACTTGTGAAAACAACGTGTGAATTATGTAGTGAAATTAATGTTGGTTAGCACTGTTGGCTCACAGACAGAACATTCTGGGTTTAAATCCTGCTTTCCTTATGAGGTTTGTTCTCCTCGTACCTGTGTGGCGTTTCTTTGGGCAGGCTAATTCCCTTCCACTTTGACGACTGTACATCATATGTATGAATGTAAGCGTGATTGGTAATTGTTGGTTATTTGTTGGTTATTTGTTGTTTTATGTGATAGACCGTGATAGATGAATGGATGATGTCAGGCAATTCTACACATTACAATATCATTTTAATCACATAAACCTCTGTTGACGTGACTGAATAATTTCCAGTGCCAGTGTAATTTTGTATTAAATGGTTCATATACTATTGTTTATAATACAGAGTAATGCTAAAACTGAAATATTGACTTACACTGTAACTGAATTACTGCTATCAATGTAACTGTTTATCCTGAAAGGCTGGCTGTACGTACCATCATGCCCTAATACCACCATGTCCTCATGCTGTTAAATCAGCAGAGGGCAGTCTTGCAATACTGAAAATTCCAGATCTGACCAGTCACATAGAAGCTATGAATTAAACAAATGATCAAGAGTCAGCAGTGAGGCTTGAGGTATGGCTTTTAGGGATAGGACTTGTTTTGGTGTAAATAGAGTGTGAGTGGTTGTTTGTCTTTGTATATTGCTTTGCGATAGTCTGGTGATCTGACCAGGATGTAACCCTGCCACCCAAAGTCAGCCCCATGTCCAGGATAAGATGAAGATAATAGATGGATTTGATGGCCATATCATATCAGCTGTTTTCTTGTTTTCCCTGGCATTATACATGTTGATTGTGTGTGTGTGTGTGTGTGTGTCTCACAGGGCAGCACGGTGGCGCAGTGGTTAGTGCTTGTGCCTCACAGCAAGAAGGTCCCCGGTTTGAGTCTCGGACTTTCTGTGTGGGTTCTCTCGGGGTACTCCGGCTTCCTCCCACCGCCCAAAAACATGCACTATGGGGGTTAGGTTGATTGGCCACTCTAAATTGTCCATAGCTGTGAGTGTGAATGGTTGTTTGGTCTGTGTATATATTCGATGTCGGCCCTGCGATAGGCTGGCGACCTGTCCAAGGTGTACCCTGCCTCTTTCCCCGTGTCATCTGAGATCGGCTCTAGCTCCTCCTGAAAAGGATTAAGTGGTAGAAAATGAATGAATGAATATGTATCACAAAGAACTGATAGTGAATTAAATGATTTCACAGGAAGATATACACTGAATTTAAATTCTTAAATGTTGCATATAAAATATGCATTGCTAGAGATAATGGACTGTGTGTTTTGTAATCTGTGGCTTGAAAAGGTTTCAGTGACTTGCACACATAAAGTCAACCATTGTTCTCTCTGTTATGTGGAGGCATTTATGAAACACTGCTGCAGTTTTCTGGTGCTGTGAGAGATGCCCTAAGCAAATAATGGTGAAATCACAGAGCAGTTGTGTTTTCACTGGCATTACCACTGTGCCTTCAAGCACCAAAAATACAGCCTGCTCCTACTGCATAATAAGGGGCTGAGAAAGAACCAGAGTGAACTTAAGTACAGAGATGTATTTACTTATTATTATTATTATTCTCTCTATGACTGCTAACTGGAAAATATGTGTAGTAAATAAACAAGTTGACAGTCTTTAAACTATCCAACCAGTTGCTGATCAAGTAATGATGTGAGACACAATATTAAGAAAATTCTGTCAAAACAAATGCAAATGAAATTATATTTCTATAACTCACATTTGCTAATCACAAAACTCTCAGGTAGAGTCACTGATGTGGGATCCCTCACATCGTACCTTAACAATCTGGCTGTAGGTACTATATATTCCAGTCAACTTCCAAAACAATCAATGATCCACAATGTGGTGGCATCCTCTATCGTCGTCTTGCAAAGATGGAGTACATGGTCTCTGGGGAGGTCGAGTCAGTGACATGTATTAATGAGACATGAATGTGATGAAGAGAGTCGGGAGGAAGGACAAGCATGGCTTGTCAGCATGATGCCACACTGCTGCCATAAAGCCAAACTTGATGCAATATAATAAAAAAATAGATATAATTTACAAAACATTTTCATTATAACATCATTATAATGAACCTGAATATGTTTTCTGTTAAAGAGTTTCATTTAGACATGGTGGCAATTGGGATTTATTACAGTGGGGAGCATGCAGTTTACTTTGAGCTAGAATTATTTGTGTTACCTATTTTCCTTCTTAGGACATGCACATTATCCAAGGATGTGTAAACACCAGCCTTATTGAAAACAATTTCACCACAATAACTCTGTCTCTGTAGAAACCCCATACCCCCAGAGGGAAGTTCTTAAATGTCTTCTTAAAGCACTTAGCTCAGTATACCCAACCTCCGCACTATCTGAGGTCTGTGCGCCTCTGTTTACTTGTAATAAAAGGCGAGCCCTTAAGAGGCAGCAGAGGAGCCCACTTTAGCTTGTTACGAGAGTCATTGAGGTTAGTGGAGCGTTCTTTCCCTGTTGGCCATGGTGGCTCTTTGAGAGAAAGACACTTACAGGTATAATGCAGTAAAACGCCCACACACCGCTGCTGCCACTGCTACTACTGCTGGTCCAAGGCCAGTGTTGATTCCTCTCGTGCTCCTTTAGTGTCTTCACTTCAGGTGAAATCAGGTGTCTTTATGTGGAGTAAGGGGCTCTGATGCAGTAGACTATTTTCACAATAGACAAAAACACTAGATTTGTCTTTTTTTCCCAAACTGCCATTAAAGATAATTTCAGTGGGGTAAATGAGAGAGAGAGAGAGAGAGATTTGAAATGACCATATCACTAGTATGTGTCAGTGCTTTAAAAACATACAGTAAACACATGGTTGTTGATTTGGTTGGATAGGTGACTGCTCAGTGACTGGATGACAGTGATGACTGACTGACTAGTTACCAGCTACATTACAAAGTGAATGAACATTTGCCTCCACAGATCTCTTGTCTGCTTTTCCTTGATGTGAATGGAAGCTTGTGTTACTTGATCAAAGAACAAGGAGAGATAAGTGAGATGTTGCTTTCTCTCAGATCATCCTTCTCATCCCTCCACCCCATCTTCTTCAGAGAGAGAGAGAGAGAGAGAGAGAGAGAGAGAGAGAGAGAGAGAGAGAGAGAGAGAGAGAGAGATTTGAAATGACCATATCACTAGTATGTGTAAGTGCTTTAAAAACATACAGTAAACACATGGTTGTTGATTTGGTTGGATAGGTGACTGCTCAGTGATGACTGACTGACTAGTTACCAGCTACATTACAAAGTGAATGAACATTTGCCTCCACAGATCTCTTGTCTGCTTTTCCTTGATGTGAATGGAAGCTTGTGTTACTTGATCAAAGAACAAGGAGAGATAAGTGAGATGTCGCTTTCTCTCAGATCATCCTTCTCATCCCTCCACCCCATCTTCATCGGCTGGGAGATGCTGAGGGGATTGATCACACGGCACAGGAGCACTTTGTCAGGCCTGAATTTATTTTTCACAACGTGTTTCCAGAAACAGAGGGAGACTATTAAAGCTTTGATGACATCATCTAAAGCGTTTGATTTTCCCCTCGGTCGAGCAGAAAGAGTCAGGAAGACTGCGAGTGAAAATTAATTGGCAGAGTGTCAATGCCGTATTTAGAGTTTTTTCTGCTATTAATTACAAGAGATGAGGAAATCTGCAGAGAGATGGGATGTGTTGCGCTGCTTCGCCTTCTCCCTGCAGACCATGCTCTGCTCTGAAGACGTGTAGAAAGACTTGTCAATTAACCATAGACTATTAAGGACCTGAAGCTCAACTGTTACCGCAGGTAAAAAAAAAAAAAAAGTAAATTGCCTGCAGGAGATGTAACAGACATGTGGTTTACATACTCCTTTGCTTCAAGCCACACTAGGAAGGTGTAACAACATGTTTTCTTTCCGTAACTGCAGGGAAACGTTTGAAAATTAGTTGTCAGGAGGCCATAAAGTGTAAATGCTGTGTGGTTGATGTTGACGGCTCCTGTTGCATATGTTTTTGTTGCCAAATTAGCCTTTTCTTTAATATATAACTAAGAGGATTTAACCATTTAACCAGGATTTAACCATCAAGGGAGCAGTAATATCAACATCTCACAAGCTTCCTTGTGTTGAACCTTTGGCTATTCTGAATATTTTAATTGAAATCACTGGAACAAGAGCTTTTTTATTTAACTCAAAATCCTGTATTTTCTCCAGCGTTTCTTCTTGTAATACTTTTTTCTTTGGCACGCCAGGATTGAACTGTTAACTCAGCCTCTGGCCTCCCTGGTCTCTTTACAAAACTACACACAGGTAGCAACACCAGCAAGAGACCAGTGTCACAGCAAAGCAGTGGTTAGACTCTCTCTTTCCTCTCATGCTAAAACACAAAGGGAAGCTGTCAGAAATGTTCTGAGGCAAGTTATCGACTCTTTTTTAATGTTGTCTGTTGCTCCCCAGCCACCACAAACATGGTGATAGCACCCAACCTTGCCGTGGAGCTTCTTTTAAAGGAACATATGCTTTGTGCTGGAAATACATTAATCATAAGGGGAGGGGGGAAATGGAGGGGGGGGGGGACTGAAGTTTAGCAATAACATCTCAGATGCCCCACATTTCCACTCTGGCAATAAGCATGGAAAAGTTTGAGAAGAAAGAGAAAGTTTGATGTAAGCACATAAAAAGGAATAATGCTAGTTACCTCGGGAGCTTGCTCGCTTCGCGCTTCCCTGTGGAGACCAAAGAGGGCCTTTTTAAAAAGCGTGTATAATGGATTCCACCCTGAGGTAACCCATGGCAATCACCAACCCCACCAAACGGGAACACTGAAGCCTTGTGTAAAGAGTGCATGTTTTTGTGGCATGCCATTGCTTTCCAGCCCCAGCCATCTTTTTTATTGGAGCTTTCATCTGTGAGTGTGAATAACTGCAAAGCTGAATAAACATTGTCTGAATAGGTGATTGATGGATCAATTTAGGTCCCTCGTCTCTCGGCACGGGTGGCAGCGTTCACATAGATTATGTTACCCATGGTTGCCGGCCAAAATACAGTCCTTGAAATGACTGTCTGTTGGAAAGCATCCAGCACTGCTCCAGCCAAACAGATGGCTCCCAGTGCTGCAGTCATATCCATATTAATGGCATGATTACAATTCATTACAATCGAGAGATCTTGTCATTAACGTTGTGATTCAAAAAGCAATTATGGAGTTTGATTATCCTCTGCTGCGGCTGTAAGGTGTGTGTGTGTGTGTGTGTGTGTGTGTGTGAGAGAGAGAGAGAGAGAGAGAGAGAGAGAAAGTATCTCTGCTTTCCCAGTGGGCCTGTAGAGATGGCAGATTGATTCCCCGGCTTAGGATTGTGTTTAGCCATCTGACTGACTGACAGCTAATGATCTGAAATGGCTTCTGAATAACAATGGAAAGCAGCACACACACGAAGGGTGACAGTGGAGAATATGAAGATGATCCTAGTGGATTGTTGTGGGTTAGAATGGATGTGCAGGTTTGTGTGTGCTTGTGCTGTGACTAGGTTTTACTTTAATTCTCTCAATGACTGTAATAATCTTAAAGGATAATTCACCTAAAACAATTTTATTGACACATCAATAACTTTAATTGTCCAGAGACATAGATGGACATCCAGAGGAAAAACAAAGAGGGCATCTCTCATTTAGTTCTTGTTTGTCTTACAGTCAAACAGAAAAGTTGATGACAGTGTCACATGAACCTCCAGCGTGTTTTTGTTCAGTGGGTCCTAGAAATGTAAAGACGAAGGACCAAGAAAATCATTGTGTAACCCAGGTACATAAAGCAGATTGGAGAACAGTAAAATTGAAAAAAAGACATATATCGTCAGAGGATGATATTTGTTTGTAGAATTTCTGATTTCAAAAAGCAATGAAATCAAGGAATGTATCATTGGAATATCAAGAACAAAGTATCATTAGTATGATAACAATCTGTGACCAAGTACAACAGGGTCATCTTTCCAGATGAATAAGAGCTCCAGAGAAAAAAGGGAGAACAACTGAAGTTAAGTGAATGTGAGACTGTTGTTCTTTTAAAGTACGAGCTGGTTTAAGACCTCGTAAAGGGCAATACTTTCCTGATAAAAAGAAACGGACGGGTACCAGTGTAAAAATTTGATCCCATCTTCTTCCTCTGCTCTGTTATTACCTTGGCGGTGAAATCCTTCCCTGTTCATGCTGGAGAACCAGCCGTTTCTGCTCAGCTGTGAAATTGCATCTTTTCTGCTCCCTCTGCCTCCTTCCCCACACCCCAACCCCCCCAAAAAGATGACAAAGCACTTTCTCCTTGCCTTTAAAAGAAATCCTGTCGTTACGTGAAGTTGCTCCACTGCGGATTAATAATATGGCTTCATCTACTGAGCTCCTTAGCAAGTCTCAGAAAAACTGTGACACGGCAGCAGCACGGTGTCTCTGTGTCGATGTCATGCAATGACTGACCAAATGGGCTGATGTCATGTTAATGCCATTATTAGTGTACTTCCACACAAAGCTGCATAACTCCATCTGGGGGCATTGACATTGTCGTTGCTGTTTCTATGTACTGTATGTTGAGCACGTTGCTCAGACAGTGATGTCCTGTTTTCTCTCTGTCTTCCCCAGTGGGAACAGAATGTGTTTCCACACCTCTTTATAGCTCATATTGTGCAGCCCCCAAGGACGTCACAAATTATAAGGGAAGCAACAGTTACTGATGTATTTTGTTGATGTTTACAATACAATTGAATTTAAAACAATTAATTTTCACCGAAATGTCAAGCAATACCTGCTTTTTTCCATCGAACTCATAGCAACCACAACCATACAGTGATTTTATACAACGCACAGTGTTAGCTTTATTCAATGTTTGTCTACAGTAGGAGTGGCTGTATGATATTTTATCCATCCATCCATCCATCCATCCATCCATCCATTTGTGTGTGTGTGTGTGTGTGTGTGTGTCTGTGTGTGCTAGTCTGTGAAAGAGGTGTTCATGCATGTATGTCAAGCATGTATCCTGTGTAAAACATGACACACTGTAAGAGCTGTGTATAGAGGGTCAAAATATTCAGATAATGTCAAACACCTCACTAACTCTACTTAACAAATCAATGACCAATCCCCTGAACAAATGCAAACATTCACCAGACTCACAGTGGAGACACAAGCATCATGTGGTGTTGGTGCCTCACTGGTGTCTTTTTTGTAGACACATTTTGTCATTGTAAAAACAGTGATCAGCATTGTGAAGCAGTTGCATGAAATACTCATAAACTCAATATTTGAAATGAAGTGCCAGTGGAATAAACGCACATTTTTTGACCAGCACATTCTTGCCAGTGACTATATCTTTGGGAGCATTTCAACAGGCAACGTGAGCTGCAGAATAGAGTTTCTCCCCCTGCAGCCTCAGTGGAGTGAGGCTGACAGTAGAAATGCCTGCAGAATAATTTAACAGGACTGTGGGGAGAGTCAGAGAAAAGACAAAGCCCTCCAATAAGATCTCTGAGGACCCTGAAGCAATTCACTGTTCTCCTCCCACCATCACCATTACTGACACTATTGATTATGGCCCTGGAGTGATGATAGCATTTGCCGCTCTCCCTCCAGCGGAAGCCACAATCACGCTGCCATGTTGCCCAAATGATAGACTGTCTCGGAAATGAAAGAGGAGGTGAGGGCTGGAGAAAGAGAGATAAGGGTGATTGAGAGAGATAGGCGAGAGGCAGTGGGAATGGAGGCTGTCGAGGGGGGCATTAATATGGTTTGGTTAGTTTTTCATAGCATCTGAAGAATGTATTGTTCCTGGTGGCCATGTTAAAACATTGGGGCACAGTGTCAGAGTGGTGTCAGGAGCAGCAGCGCCTCGGTGGAAACATGACATTGGTGTTATTGCCTCTTTGTGTGTTTGAATTGCTAACAAGGGAGCATGACATTTTCAGATGGCTCTGATTGCAGAGAGCTCAGGACGCCCTGGCAGTCAAGGATCTGGTTATCGGCTGCTTTTAAATGAGACAATAGGGAACATGCTCAGTGCATAAGAACGTGGCAGAGATTCCACTGAAAAATCATCTGAAATGCATTAACAGAACGGGAGGTTTTCATCTCTGGTAGTCCACACTGCACGTCACACAGCAGGTGGCTCCTTGATTTAATTAGCACACTGGAGCTCCAATTAGCTGCAATAAGAAATCAGATGGTGCTTTTCATCATTGCACTGAAGTGATAGGCCCACGAAGTGGATTACAGTCTGTCTAGAAAGGAGGATTATTGAGAGATTATAAATAATATGTGCCTGATCTTGCATCAAGTGTAAAATGAAACCAAACTCAATGAAAGTGTATTTATTTGTTTTCTCTACCAGCTCCCATATTTCAAAAAGCAATGGGATGTATGTCATCTGAGTGAGGTGCATTGTTGGCTTGAGACAGCAGAAATAAGTTAATAATCAAAACCTTGTGTACAACATAAAAACAGGATAAGCAGATGAATTACTCCTGCAGGGAAGTTTTCTTTCCTATTACGTGGCAAATATACATTATACCACTAAAATAGTAATTCACCAAGGTGCCAGCACACACAGCCTTTAAACGGAATGGGAGCTAGTACTCTGACTGTTTTATTGTTAGAAGAGACTGTACAGATTCACTTTGAACCATTCAGTTGGTTCAGCTGGTCCATCTTCTCTATGAACTTTGCAAATTGTCTTTGCAGGATTTACTTGTTGCAATTGACAACTGGAGATTCGGAGCAAACGTTTTTTCTTTGCACATTAGTGAAGTGAATGGCACTAAAGAATTAGTGAAAGTATATAGTATATTCAATTGCAATTAATTAGATGTGTGTTATCCAACTTCTCATCCACAGTTGTAGGGATAGTTCATCAAACGACTAGATGAAAGGCAGAACCCCAGACTAAGTCCAGCCCAAACACTGACATATGCTCCTATGGCTCCTGGCTGCAGCTACAGAGAAGACCAAGCACAGATGGAGGATGGCCTAAAAAGGTAGGATCACTTGAGATGTGTGTAAGTGGGAGCATGCATGTGCATGTGTAATTGTGGGTGGTAAGCCCAGTCAAGGCTTGGTCCCGATGACTTCAGTGTGACTTAAACCTTGCTCTGTTTTATATGTGCATTTTTATTCACACCTGCCACATTGAGAGGGCTGAACTGCTGTGGGTTTCCAGATGTCCTGCTTTGCATTTGTCAGATACAGTAATGAGGAGCACTGCTGTTTTCTACCGTGTCAGTGGTAGTTATCATCCTTTATCAGTCATTTAAAATAAATGTATCAATAAATGAACTATAGCAGAGGGTAATGTACCAGGAATTGTATTTCCTACATTACTGATGAGAGACATATGTTGGAATTCTATGCTTAATGGCCTTCAACAGTGTGTGATAAAAATAGTTAAATGTCATGCTGTGGTTTCAGCCCCCTCAAACATAAACGATTAAATGACCCGCATTTACCCGCATTTTCTAATCTAGTGCTATTATTACTTTTTACTAGGGTGACATTTTTGCTATTCTTTTATTAGATATCAATTCTTTGTCAGCACATTAGGTCACACAAACATTAAGATGTGTGATGTTATGTGTGGCTGCATTTCACAGCTGTTTAAATAGGTGCTTGTTGTTTATTCCTAAATTTATTTCTCATATCATTTATTTTATTTATTTTGTATCACAATAATAGCATTTGTCACTTCCATAGAGGGTTAGTGGCATGGGGCTGTTAAAAAATTAAATCAGATTAGCACTCAGTATTGTTTATTAAAATGGAAATTGTTATCAAAAAGAAAAAATAGTATTGAAACATTTCTAATTAAAATATTAGCCACCTAGGTTAGTTAGAGAATAGTGTCAAATATACACAGGATAGAGTTCTAAAAGGTTTTCACGAAACTTTTGCAAAAGCTGCATATTCTGAAATTTTAATGACCAAATGAGAGTCACTCAGGTTGTGAAAAGTGATGTGATATTTCAGATAATACACATTAATATGAATGATGGTTGGTCAGTGCCATTAAATGTCCGTCTGACAGGAGAGGGCAAGAGGAGATGGAAGATGCAAGGAGATTAGATGGAGTGAAAAATGGGCCTTTATGAGAAATACCGTTAACATGTAAAGTAGCAGACTGACAAAGATGGATTTCCCATAGTTCCTGGCTGTCTAATATATCACCAGTGGGTTTGTCCTTTACTGTAAACCAGAGTAAGCACTGTCTACCTCAGACTTGCTAGAAAACTGTTCATGATTCTCAATCAGCTCATACTTTACTGTATGCCTTACTGTGAGCCTATTCAATTAATTGTAATAGCTACACAGTTTTGGTGAATGTGTCTTGGAAGGGATTTTTTTTAAATTATTGTAGAAGTTATGAAAAAGTTGACTGAAAGATGTCTTCCACCCAGTTGCAAACCTTGGTGAATGCCAGCTTCTTTCCTCTTCTGCCTGGGACTGTCATGTTCACTGTGGTCTTTCGTCATGTCTGTCCAGAGGTTTGGGAAGATGCTGTCGTGCTGTCCCTTGTAATCTCCAGAGCTCTTATTGAGAGCCACTTGAATTATCTTCTTTTTTTCACTGGGTCATGGTGACAGTGATGATTATCAGCTTGTTGCTCTGGAGGCCAATTTGACATTAATTAATTCAATTGGACAAGTGATCAGCTCCCAGGTGTTAAGAAAACATGGATACTGTTGTGGAGCTCTTCTCAATCTATTCTGGTAGACTCAACGCATGATCTTGATATTTTTCCTCTTGATCAACAATCAGTGTCACTCAGTAGGACTTTTAATAGTTACTGTGTGTGTGCCCTGTGGTTACACAGGGAACACAAAGTCTTGGTTATCCAACATTGCATTTATAGAATTTTCCATTTGTCTGATGGCAACTAGAATGGTCTAAGAGGATTTCTCCATCAGTGTTTGCGGGCACGTCCCGAGGGCTTTGTCAACTTAGTGACCTTCGAAATAGTATCCTGTGCCTTTTTCAACAATTTCCTGCCTTTAATCAAAATTCAAAATTGTATAAATTATTTGCCAGCATCAAGTTGGATATTAAAAGTGAGGATTACTTGTTTAAATCTAACAGAGTGAAGGAGTTCTGTAACAAGGTGTTACACAACCTGGAAGTGTTGTGGAGTGGCAGCCACCAGTGGGTGTTTTTTTTCTTTTTATCATAGATCTTAACTAATGTAAAACCAGACACATTTGCTACTGACTTCAGTCCAGCTATCTGACGACGCTCCAGATGTGTACAGATAAAAAAATGCATTGATTACAACAGCTGAACACTCTGAGGCAAAAGACTTGCAGACGACTAGACAAAGTTGAGTTAACCATGTCTATGGCTCCTGTCATTTACATAGCTGCTGTCCATCTTAGATAGCAGAGCTGCAGAGTGGAGAGCTTCTCTATCCAAACACACTGTTGCAGTCTAAACACAACCAATTAGGATGATGGATGACTTACACCTTGGCAAGAATCCCATGAGAAACATGTATATACAACTTGAATAACAGTGCAAACAAAGGAAAACAAAAAACACCACCAGGGAACAGAGCAGAATATATATATCATCCAGGGAATTTTGGTGCTTTGATTCCCTTCTCTTGGTCAGTTGTTCTTCATCAGGCCTGACAGTCTGGTCTATTTGAGGAGATTTGTATTGCAGGTATTGATGCATAATGGATGGTGGCTGACTGAGAGCAGTGCTTTGTGGGAAGATGGAGGAGAGCTGAGCGGGCTGTGCCGCTGATGCTGATTGCTTCTTATTGAGCCCTGGGATCTTCGTTATGTAGCTCTAAGCATGCAGAAGCACTGTATGGTGTCATGGCTCATGCTGTGACCTATACAATTTACATACAGTATATCAACACTTGAGTGTGTCCCTTGCCTTGATTTACACACAGGAACACACCATTATTGCCTACATTAGCCCCATACTCTGCATGAGAGGGTGAAAGCCTCCTTGAAAAATATGAAATCACATTGTATTGTATAAATCACAGTATTTAGATTGTCAGTTTCACTCAGAGCATTCAGTCAGTATGTTAGGAAAAGTCAGTACAGTCAGTACAGACTCGTTCATGAGCACTCTTTATCCTGAAGACAGAATGACAGAACAACAGAAAGGGTCAAATGGTCAAAAGCTACCTCAAGGTTTTACAGAATGTGAACAGGTATTAAAATGAACTGTGCACATTACTGTCACTGTAAATTGGTTATGCATATTGTGTACATTCCTGCAGAATGTACATTGATATCTGACAGTTGAAAAAGGTTCACACTCTGACCGGTACCTTGTTTTCGCTGCAGCTGTTTGCTTTCTCATTTATTTATCTTGCTCCTGTCCACCTCCATTTTCCTGTGTAATGGTATCTTTGTCAGAGCTGCTGTAGCTTAAACAAATACGATGCAGCCCTTTCTCTGCTAAAAAAAGGGAGCTGTGTGCAGTGATGACAAGAATTGATTTCCAATTTCCTCCACAATGACTGCGTCATTTCCAGCGACTCAGGCAATTTGGCCTACATTACTGAGACTGCCGGGAGCCATAGATCAGGGTGACAGCTGTCTTCACCTGAGGCCCTGTTCTCTGAAAGGAAGAGAGGAGAGAGCGAATTCATTCAGTCTTTTCACTCGTGCTGTCTGTAACAGAAATTGGTCATGTCTCAAAGAGGATTCAAATCTGCTTTTTCATGAACAAAAACAAATCTGCTTTTGGCTTTTTCTTACGGTGTACAGGATGGGTACATAATATAGAGTATGCCTGTCTGTGTGGGGAGGTGTCGTTTACATTTTTATCTTTTTATTTGCACTCATCTTCCAATGGACAGAAGAAAAGGTGTTATAGATCCGACTGTGGAATACTGTGCAGGCCCCTGCACCGAGATTAGGATTTAGGATATTACATACTGAGTATTCACCAGGTTACAGGTTACACTGTCAGTATGACAATAATACGTGATAACAATGTTAACATGCTTTGTATTCTGGAGCTATTTGCCTTTTCTTAGAGGTTGTGGTTCCTATTAGGTTGATTTCTGAATGTGCTCCATGACGGAGATCAACCTCAGCCTCCTCTGCTTTTGCTGGCAAATCAGCAAGTGTCATACAGTTGTTTTAAGAGGCCCTATCAAAAACCCCAAAAACTCTGCTGTTCGGTTTTCTTTTTTTAAATTTTCCATCAGTGATACAAGGAAGAAAATCTGTCTGTGTTACATCTAACCAGAGGTTAAGAGTTTTCGGCACAAAGCCAATATCTAAAAGCAAAAACAGCAGACAGACACAGATAATGCCAAAGCTTGATTCACTGGTGCTGGGCTGACTATTGGTCCATTAGAGAGCCATCGTTCAGTTTACACCATGCAGGATGTGTTAAATTGGGTCTCTATACAGTGACAGTGGCTCCGATTAGGGTGGTGTTGGGATAGAGCTTCATCATAGTGATGGTGCTGTGGGATAGGTGGGGGAGGCCGTTTGTCAGCTGTAATGCATTGCTCACAGCATTTTTAATCAACAAGCACTTTGTCCTTTTGACAAATTGTCTGGTGATCGGGTTTTCTGCGTTTAACACTGTGGCTGCGTTGGATGTGGGATTGAAATAGCCT
The DNA here is from genome assembly GCA_016785345.1 of Trinectes maculatus. NCBI lineage: Eukaryota > Metazoa > Chordata > Actinopteri > Pleuronectiformes > Achiridae > Trinectes > Trinectes maculatus. The sequence continues at coordinate 1,047,103 of JAFBJQ010000491.1, read as the reverse complement.
TCAGTCATAGTGTATCCACTGTATATTGATCACATGAAACAATAAAGTCTTTACCTCAAGCAAATACATTAAGATCATTAGCGCTGTGCATTTGCAGCTATTTTGTTAGTATTTTGATGTTCATGGGATTGCTTTAAATTTCTCTCCAGATTTTTGTTCTAGAGGAATCAGTGCAGCAGATCATTGCTTTAAGATTGGTTCACTGAAAGACTTCACACTGAATTATAATGAGATGAGGGAGACTTAGTTTCTGCCCCAGGTGGATCACAAGGAGAGAGTAATATAATTAAACCAATCCCAAGATGGTTGTAGCCGTTTATAGGAAAAAACCATTACCTCTTATTCAAGGGATAGTGGGTTTACATTTTAGTGAAGATTACAGCAATGATTTACATACTGAAGACATTCTTCTGTCTTCCATGAGATCATACAGTGGCTATAGCTTCAACAGCACGAGACTTGGTGTATTGAGTTCCAATGTCAATACTGCATATTTCCACTGTCATGTTATAATACAATAAAGACTAAAGTACAGGGAATAGAAACATTAGGGTAAAGAGAAAATGATTAAGTCGTTTTTATTGGCTTATTAAAGCCAATTTCCTGTTACTTGAAAACATCAGGTTCTTCATTAAATACCAACCCATTTGTGTAATGTAGCAAATGTAGCTGAAAATGTGTTAATACTGTTAATTAATGAGTTAGCTAATCCAGAGAATGTGGTAAATCAATGCGGAAACCAGGGTCTGGATGAATGAAAGGCGTCTTTCTGGGGGCCCATTTAACGAACAGAGCTGAGTGGGGGTAAAATCAATAGCGGCATTCATCTCCCAGATCACAGGGATATATTAGTGTTGTTCAGCACATTTCATTTAAGGCAGCAAATGTGCACTTTTCGGCGGCATAATATGAATCATCATCTTTTAATGCTTTCTCCACTATCCAGTAAATGCTACCAGAAGGACATTGAGCTATGTTACAGTTCGTCAAATGTTGATGCCAGTGACACTAATATATAGCTGCAGATGTCCAAATTAGTATTAAGGAATGTATATGCAATGAAAGCTGTTGTCTTTTATACACGAATCTAATGCAAGGGGCATTCAACTGCAAACCCTTGGCCACATGGTGGTGATGTTTGCCTTCAAATCATTTTTGCGAAAAAGAATAATCATTCTGCTGAGGTACACTTAACTTTATGGAAGGCAACAAAAAAGATGCTGTCATTCTGTTCATAAACCTGTCAGAAGGACCCATGGCAGAGTGTTTCTGGTCTATACACATGGTGTATTTAACTCAAATCATGCAACATGATTTGCTGAGATGCCCAGTATCTTTAAGTGTACTTTGAATTTACTTTAAGCAGCATACTTAAATGTTTGTCTGTTAAGATGAGGTGATACTTTGGCATGTCAATTGATTCATGTTGATTCAACCAACATTTCACCATGGGACGTCAAACGTCACATTAGAATAGAATAACATTCAAAATAAATTGACAGCAGTAGAGGGCATTACCATGTTTGCAGACTACTTCCTGTCCTATGCGGTATTTGTTTGAAGAGATGTGATCCTTGTAGTTTAATTTTCTGCTGTCAGATACAACTTTTCTAAGAAGTTAAAATGACCAATCAAGGTTTACATTTGACCCTAACCTAGTGGCACTAAATGTAAAAAATTTAAAGGCAGAGAGAGCATATTTTTACGGTAACTAATTGTTGTTTAAAAGTGATGTGGTAATTTTGGTCAAATTTTACACAACGTGGCTGAATGTTAGGCAACAAGGCGGAGAAGCAAGCAGCAGAGGCAACGCAGTAATGGAGGACAGGATGTTTGAGGATTCAACATCCTAATTAGAATCTATTGTTGACCTACTGCTCATTAACACAGCTTTCCTTCGCTTAAGGGAAAACACTGCCAGCTCCCTCTCTCTCTCTCCTCTCAGAAGGTGTTGTGTAGGAAGATGCAGCAGCTGAGCGAGACGTATAGCGCAGAGCTAGGATGTTGACAGAGTCAACATCAGAGGAAGTCATGTTGATTAGGCAGGAAACATGCCTCACAAGGTGAAGTGCTACATTATTTCTGCACAGCCAAGTTTTTCAGTCAGAGTAAGCTGCAATTTGTGTGTGTGTGTGTGTATGTGTGTGTGTGTGCACTAATCAATCAATCAATCAATCAATCAATCAATCAATCAATCAATTTTATTAGTATAGCCAATAGGGCTGTAAGAAAAAAAGTCAGTCTGCCAGTAAATTATCCGCTGGGTTCGTTGCTGAGATTTGAGATTCCTCCATGCGAGACGACATGAGGACTATCTATGATTCATGTGTTGATCTGACGAATGAGAACTTTAATGCGCCTCTCATTTACCGTTCATGCACCGGTCGTTTGTTTTCTTTTCCAGATAGTATAACTACTCGATAATGTAAAATTACACATCGACCAAACAACATTGATGATAATATCACAAACGGTATGTTTCATTCACCTTTAATAACCCATATTCACAAATTACAGTTTGCCTCATAGGGCTATAACAAATTGCATAGGGTGTGACATCCTCTGACCTACACCCTCAGCAGTGTCATTTTTCCTGCACTAAACCTACAAACACAATCAGAATGGAAATTAAATATGGTTTTCATAGTCAATTTAAAAACATCAAACTGTTTTACAATTATTTATCATAAAACCTGTTTCAAACATGTTTCTTCATTAATCACCTATCTCGGAAAATGTCAATATATATATATTTTTTGAATAAATATCCACAAAACAGATATTTTCCCTTCAACTTTCAACCTTCAATTGTGCTTTCTGATTAGATATATGTAACAAATGTTAGCTTGTTATAATACTCACATTCAATGATGAATATGGTAGTAGTTTTATTTGAATGTCAGTTTTTTACTCTAATCATCATTAGCATTTTAAGGCACCTTGTCATGGCTTTGGATTCAGCTACTTAATTCAAGGAGAGAGGTCACTTTCATTCAGCAGGATCATTAATTTTTGTAATTCACAGGTTGTGATTACAGTTATTCATCTTCTAAACTCTGCTAAGCATCCTCTAACCTTTTACATACAGACGGTGAATGTGTGATAGGGATATGTGTGTGTAACTAAAGGGGTTGAAGGCCGATGAGAAGACTGTCATTCACTGCTCAACTCAATGCCTGTCATCATCTTCAGACGACTCATCCCCCCTGGCACCTGATTGCTTATTATTACTGGCACTATTCCTTCTCTCTCATTCACTCACACACACACACACACACACACACACACAGCATATCAAAGAAAGATGTGTGTTGACGTCTGACAGCTGTGTTTGACTCAGGATCACACCACGCGTTGAGTTTCTGCCAGAGGACATATAGAGAAAGCCTTTGATTTCTCATGCAGCGTCAGGAGAGTGGGACAGTTGTGAAATTCATTAATTCCAGTGATTTGCCAGTCAAAGCTTCTAGTTTTTTTTTTTTCAACCACAATCATTTGCAAATGTGTCCAAATAAGACGTGACTGCTCTGTTGGGCTTAATTTATTAGCAGTGATTATACAGGCCTGGCTTTCCACTGGCAACCAGAAGGTAAATAAAAGAAATCTGCAGTCTTATGAAAAGTGGATATTATTAATAGTGATGGCTAAAGCTGCTGGTCTGATGAGATTCACTTAAGCACTGATATGAATGCTTTGAAAAGAATTTTCTCTGCTACTTGAGCACTCAATAAAAACTAGAAATGAGCTTTTCATGCTTCACTTTCAGCGTTGTTTTCAAGACAGGCGTTAAAATGACACTGAATACTTCATGAAATATCTTGGGCTTCTCGAAAACAGAATGCAGTGTGACCTAAGCTTAATGACAAGTTAAAGTATGCAATGTAAATATTGTTTCTACTTGATATAAAGCTGATGATCTGAAAGCTTTCTAGCTTTGCTACCACAGCTTTGTGCCTAATATAATCACTGACACCTTGTATAGTTGTTTCCCTCTCTAACAGTGAATGCAATTATGCAAAGTACACTCTCCCCCTAAGGAAAGCCACACCAGTGGTGTTTTTCCTCACTGTTGATTGTTTTTTTACAGAGCGTAATCATTTCTTTTAACACGAGTTGTTTTTTTATGTAGAACATCAATCATCTTTCATGGTGGTTTTGCCACAGGCTCTACCATACTCCTAGATGCTGTAGCATTTCTGTGGTCGCTTCCCTCTTCAGCTCTCACAAACTAATCATTACAGGTTGATATAAAGCACCTTGCCGCCAGTATGCAGCAATGGTGACAGAACAGAATCAATAATCAAGGGGGTACTTGCCATTGACAGGCTTGTCTTTTCTCTTCTGGCATATCCTTGAATGTGACTAATGCTCATTTACAGTATCTAAACACTCTGACACTAATACTGATTCATTGATTTGCATGGACAGGTTAACAGGTAGCTTTACTAAAAACAAGTTACTAGAAATGGCTTATTTTGTTCATCGTTGTCAACATTGTGGCATTAACTTCTCTTCACATCTTAGAGAAATAGAAGAAAACAAGTCATTCATAATTTAGAAATATAGAACCCCTGTCTTGACAACAATGAACCATAAGTTTCCAGTTATAGTGTGGACTATAGAGTACCTCCATGTGTGAGTATACAGAACATGTAGCCCCCATCCCACCTATTCTGACAGTTATGATTCTACTAATTTGTCATAATTGTTGTCTGTAGACTACTAACATCTCTGCACTTGGGTTTACAGTCATCATTTGTATCAATGTGACAAAAAGCATGAAATTAAATTTATGTCATGTGTACTTTATGGACTATCCTCTTCTAGAGCAAACATGGTAAATCTGTCTGTACCCTGCGTGTGTGTGTGATGACTGTACTGTAGGTGACGGTATGGCATGTTACACAGTAGGTACTTGTATAGAACCAGCTGGAGGCTGCTCTCCCCAAAGAGTGAGACCTTGGTTAGTAATGAGCTTTTCAGAGCCATTCAGTGTGTTTTAGTCAAAAGCTTGTACTGTTGTCAAAGCCTTAAAGCCTATTACATGTTCTGATAGCGTCAGTCCAGCGCTCTGATTGAACACATCCCGCAGCCTCTTTTCATCAGCTATCAGCTCATGCTGGTGAACTGATTTGGATATAATTTGCACAATGAGAGCTTCAATCACAAGAGACAAACATTTTCCCTCTCATTAAAGAGCACATTAAAGATTATCTTCTCCAGTTGCCACAGTGACTCTATCTAATACAATTTGCTGGAAGTGTGCGGAGAACAATTTCCCCGTGTGATCTGGCGAGACTTGTATTTTCTCTCCCCTCGTCTCTCGCCTCCTCTCTCTTCTGCAGTAAGTGAGTCTAAAGAGACCTCTTTGATCTTGTCTCGTTGCTCTCGGTACTCCAGTCTGAATTTAAATCACAAGGCTGACTATTTTAAGAACAAAGCTGCCGTCATGCTGAACAAGGGAAAAGAGGAGCTCACTTTTATTTCTCCCACTATGCTGTCAGATTATCATTTGCTAGACGATGGGGGAACCTGTGCTCATTAGTATGTGTCGTTTGAATCCATCAAATGATGTTAAAATAAATTAGGACACCGAGGGTTTGCTCTGATGACTGTGATTAAGTTTGCATACGTTTGAAACATTAGCTAAAACATGGGTGTAATGCTTTGACTTGTTACTATCGCAACACTGATAGTGAATAATTTATGACCAAAAAAAAAATCTTGTTTGGTGATAGGATTGTGATATTTACATATATATACATACATATACACATGCATTTGTGTTCTATGAGGGCCTGTGTGACCATTAATTATTAAATACAACATCATGTATTTAAAGCAATAATGCACTTCTCAGGAGTTGTTAAGAATTAACCTCTTAACCATGAACTGATGGTAAGAATTCTGACTTTATTCTATTCTATAGTTAATCTGTTAGAAAAATAAATAAAGTATGTGTGTGTGTGTGTGTGTGTGTGTGTGTGTGTGTGTGTGTGTGTGTGTGTGTGTCAGGAACATGTCCTGAAGCTGGAAAGCCTACTGGAACGTCTTCCTCCGTCTTCGTGTGACATTGGTACCATCTGTGGGAGTATTCTCCCCTGTGTGTCTCAGTTAGCAGAGCCCACAGCATGTCGACACATTGCTATTTCTGAACCGGGTTGATTATTGTGATTGCCAACTGAATGTTACAAACAGTGTCAGCATTTCAATTTTTTTCTCCCTCTGCTTTTGGCGTGCTTCAATTTTAATGGCTGCCGTTTTCAAAAGAGCCAGGAAATATGCTAGAGGGATGTACAACATAAATAAGATGACTTACAAAAGATTCCATCTAACTCTTAATGTAGAAGACGCTCCATAGTAAACTCTATGTGCTGTCTATTCTTTCTGTGCCTGACAGACTCTTGGCACCACTGCTGTTTTGATTTTTGCTGACAGACATTGAATGTCCTGGCAGGGGGATCCTCATTGTAAACAAGAAATGGAAGTGTCAGGGGTTGGTGGATTGGGGATTTAACTTGACAAGGGGTCTAGGCTGAAATGCCACATGAAGCCATACTTGGAAAAGGCCACGGCTTCCCATAGCAGCTGTCAAACAAGGAAGATGCATGTTGTGGCTTTACTGACAGACAGACACAGGGCTACCAGGAGGAAGGATTTGTTCCAAAATTCAGCGCATTCCTAACCATCCCCATCCTCTCACATGGGGGCAGTGTTGCACCACCTGTCACACTTCCTCCCACAACTTCCAGTATCTCCTGCTACCCCCCTGTACCTTTCTTTATGGTCTCTTCATCTACCGTTACCACAGAGACATGTAGCAAACATCATTTCTTTGGCACTGATGAGGGACAAACACAGCAAAGACAAGGAAAATACACAGCTGTCAGCAGCTGTCAGCAGCTGTCAGAATGCCGAGTGGACAGTGGATTTTTCTTTGTACACAGATTATTTTTAATCCACGTTCAAGTGTTGAAAGTTCTTCAAATCTACCTTAGTTATTGAAACATCGTATTTAATCTCTTGTGGAGATATTGAAGCAGAGAGTATAATGAGTGAAACGATTACCCACAGAGCTCATTTGGGACATTAAATTTACTTGTGGACAGATTCTTATTTAGGTTTCACTGTCATAACAGGGTTTGGATTATCGCAGCAGTCTTTGCACTTCTATTGCTGATGTCAAATTGTCAGTGAAGGAAGTGTGAAAACAGTGAAACATATTGTAATATTTTGCTTTCATATTTTTTTATCTTTAAACACGTCTTTCTTTTGTAAACATACAGAATTCAGGGTTCTCTTAATTTCAAGGCACCAGGACCCTGAAGTTCTCCTGAGTCTTTACGCAGATTACTACTGCAATATATTCAATATATCTCTATTGTTTAAAATAACTTTGTCTGGCTGTTTATTATAAGGCTTGATTGTTGTTCATTTTATTGTTCCCCTTAGGGAAAATGTTCGATCAGCCAGGGTAAAATTCAACTAATAAACACAAAGACCACATCTACCATGAGAATGATATATTAAAAACACATACAAGTACAGAAAATAGAAGCTGATGCATTCATTTGCAAATCTGCTAAGTACTATGAAAGGGAATTTCAATGAAGCTTTTGAGTGCCAATCTGCAAACAGGCAAGTTCACTTATCTGCATTCCCCCCTTTTTGAAGTAGGAACACCTCATGAAGTCTTCCCTGGACACAGGTGGGAGAAAGGAAGTGCAGTCCCATTCAGTGTGTACACAGTGGGGTATTTTTCTCCCTGGTTCACAGCACCTATTGATCTGTGAGCTGGTCCCTCTGCAGTCTGGGGCATCTCTCATCTGTCGTTGCGTCTGTGCTTAGTTTTCCCCTGCCTGGCAGTCATCTGAGGACAACTGCGGCACATGGCCAGTGGGTGGGGTGTTGTTTTTTTTCATTAAACGTGACCCAACTGTGCTCTGGTAGAGGCAGTTCATATGGGCAAGAGGCAAACAACTTGATTTTGAAAAAGATGTAATGGTTGTGCATCTGGAGTCCAATGAGAAACGGGATGTTTGCTAATTGTGCTCAGCAGGAAGTTCTTTTCATTAAATATTCCTTGTATGTCCTATCTGGCCTGGGATGAATTTCCTTTATATATGTTCATACAGTTAACTCATGAAATACATCTACTATGAAACACTAACTCCTGACTATTATATGTGATACTTAGGAAACAGCATGGGGTTGTATGTATACTGGTTTGTGCCAAGAACTGGAGTTATATTTCTGCCTGGACTGGAATACAGTGCTACCTTTAACTTCCCCTGGAAACGTACCCGATGGAGCAAATAGTCTTTACAGACCCTGGAAACAGATCAGACTACTTTCAGCTTGGCTATAATGAAACTAATTCCACCTACTTCAAATGTTATATATTCTTACTTAACAGACTTTTGCTGAGCTGTGTAGTTTCACGGCTGATCGAAGTTGTCTTCACCTCCTTTTGTTCATTCTTTATCTCAGTCTCTCTATCGTTGCAGGCTGTCGCAGCCTGATGGCTGCTCTCAGAGGATGGAGGGTTTTTTTTAAAAAGAAAGACAGGCTCTAGGAAAGCTGAGATAAGTAGTGGGGGTATTAGGGATAAAACGAGGGCTTGGTTTTTAATCTGTATATGACAGATCTGTATCTGTAAGAAAAGAAGTGCGAAGCCGATAGTCTCCTGCTCTTTTCTCTTTCCCTCTCCTTTCCTTTCCTCTCTCTTTCCTGCAACCAGTTCCTAATTCTTCTTCTCTGGAACCCCAGCATTCCTGTGGTGCACTGGTGGATCCCATTTCCTACCATTTTCAGCTCAGACATGGAGACAAACACACATGGAGATTGTTACCCACTCAAGCAGCCATGTAATCCAACCAGTTCTCTCCAGGACCTCGCCTGTTTTTCTGCCGGACCATAAAACATTTATTTCAGTTGAGGTAAATTCCATCTGTTGCAGTGATTTTTCTAAACTAGGATTAGTAGATGTGTATTTGGAGCCAAGCATTCCTATCCTGAAAACACATTGTATTGTGGGTTAAATATGCATATTTCAGTCAAACATAAAGCAGTGTGGAAGTCTGAGATACTCCCTCCCTGGTCTACTGGATAGTAGTGAAGGATACATGAAACTGATGGGTTTTCTTCTGACTCAGGATCACATACTGACAGAACACAGAGTGTGGTGTAGACTGCTAAAGAAGATAAACCCAAGACGTTTCATATTCCATAGGCTGTTATAACGTTACTCAGGAACCTGATTTTTAAAGAAACCGTCACAGCTATACAGTATTTTGTGTTTGTTGCTTTTGCATATATGCATTCAAACAATTAGGTACAAATACAGTATATACAAACATCCTCAGTTGTCTTGAAAGCTGCAACCAACAGAACCCATTTGGTTTTTAGTTATACTCACATGTATAATGAACAGCATGTGATAATTTGATTTAATTCGTAGGCTGATGTGCTCCACATTGTGTTATTTCATGCTGTATTTACTAGAAATTCCGTGAAAAACCTGCATGTTTAGTGCCTCTGTCTAATGAGTATAACCATTATTAGCCTATTCAGTGTTTGATCACCCACACAGGTCACTTAATACCCACTTAATTCTCTCTATTTAAAGTGTTAGAGGGACAAATGAAAACTAACAGGCTGCTCAGTCCTCCAGGACAGTAGAGGTCCATCTGTTCTGTAAAACTCATCCCATATAAAAAAACACAAAAAGTCCTTAGCACCTCTTTACAGTTTATAGTTTATCCCTCTCTTTATTACTCTCTGCAGTATGAAACAGCTGGTGTTTTGAAATCTCACATTTGCTTTCTGGTTCTGCAATTAGACAAATAACACTGTTGTGTTTTACTCAGCTGTGAAATGTTGACTGCAGGCGCAGACTGGGTGATTTAAACCGGGCAGCTAGTCGCAGTGTACTGTATATTTCCTCCGTATTGTCATTCATAGCAGTCCTCTCATTTTTAATCTTATGATGTTCTGATGTTATTCTCACATTAGGTCTCTTCAATTCATTTCTCTTTTTAAATGAGTGATGCCAATGGAGTATTTTATTGAGCTTTTTTCCACTGCAGTTTAAATTGCTCTTGAATTAAGGCTGTTTTCAGATGACTATCACTTGACCCAGGAACATACTTGAAAAGAGCAGATTTGCTTTTAAATGAAGTGTAATTATTTTGATAGTCTCTTACTCTGTCCATGAAAAAAATATGATAATAATGCCCCACTGCTAGAGGAAAAAAGTACTTTAGATGGACATTTTCTGACTGTTTGTCTCTGCCTTTTCTCTGCCTTTCCTCTCGGGATATTATTCCTTGCACTTAATGTGTCCTGTCTCACTTGGTGCAGTGTTTTGTTCAGAAAGAGATTTTTATTCCGGATATAGTGGCTTCAGTAAACCAAAGGAAATCCTCCCTCACATCTGAAGACATGCTGAGTTTACATGTTGAAGTGTCTCAGTCTGCACAAAACACTCACGCCACCAACATTGTCATTATCATTCCTTCGGAAGCTTACTGTCCAGAGTTATGAGTACGGAAAGATACACTTATCACAACAGTTAGTGTCCTTTCTTTGTTGATTTGACGTACCTTCTCCTGATCAAGCTCTTGTAAATGTTGTTTAAGATGAAACAAATCCAGCAGCACTTCAGTTATGGATTTATTGCTGTCTGGATTTCAATGTTGCTACCCTAATACCATAGAAGAATATCTAAGAAATATCTTTTGAATAAAAAGTGAAGACAAAACTTTGGAAAATACTCATAGTCATCTGTAACATTATTTTTGCAGTCAACAACTGATTTTTTTGGGAAGGGGATGTTAATATCTTCTAGCTTTTTTACTAGCTTTTTTGCTTAGAAACATTGATGTTTTAAAGTAATCCGTCAAGTTTTGTTTTGTAGTTTCAGTTATCTTCAATGGCTTTATGTTGAAGTTTGAGAAAGTTTGACTTTTTTAATGAGAGATTCTTTAACCTTTGAGCCGTGGGAAAGTGCAAGTTACGTTAGTGCACTGACTGTCAGAGGAGTGATTTTAACATGACAAAGCTTGAGATACAGCTTGCTTTTACTTTACAAATACACTCTAGTAGTCAGCCAGTGTAACACAATTGGCCCTGTCGTTGAACTGTGGGTAGTAAATCATCAGGACAATTTTCCATGGCAACCATGCTGGGTAATGGTTGTGCTTGAGTTAATGATGTGCCTGTCGAGAGAGCGTGTGAGAGGGAGAGAAATGATAGTAGAGGAGTCTTATATATAATCATTAGATTGTCATCCACATCAACTGAGTGTCAATATGTGTGGAATTAAACTTGACGTTTCTTTAAGCAGCCATTAACTATCAATCCAGTTAGTCAGTTAGACGGGGAAATGTCTGATTTTTAATTAGTTTGATTCTAAATCACACTAATCATAAATCCTCAGATGAAAATGTTCCAATCAGACAAAACCTCTTGTATTATCATCAAGGCAGCAACGATTTGGAAAATCTGTCAGTGTAGCTTGGAATATATGTGTGAGCAGAGTGAGCACTGTTTCTGTGCATATATACACACAGTGTGTTCAGGTATAAACTTTGCACACATCAGACATTGCAATGTGATGTGAAAACCTCTTGCTGTCAAAGGAATGATCCCCAACTATGTATGTAGGTTTCTGGTTATGTAGCAGGTGTAACAGAACAGCAAGCTCTCAGCAAGCATCACATCTGATTAGTGTTGCTGCTCAAAAGATGTCATAAATAAACCCTCTTTACTTCATTAGACAGTGATCTGCGAATGCATCGTTGTGTCACAGAATAGTACAGTGTTTCACTGTCACTGTATGCTTTAGGGAGCAAACATTTTGAAGCACAGAAACACAGTCATAATAGATAGACTGTTTTTGTAATCTGTTGACTGTGCTAAGTTCATTTCAGTTTTCCTTAATTAACAGTTGCTGTGGTGGTTAAATCCATATTGATCTGATAGTTAGAAAATATTAAATTAGATTTTTGTGGAGTTCTCCCTTTTTATCAGCTTTCTGTTTATGGATCCACGTCCTATACAGTACAGACCAAAAGTTTGGACACACCTTCTCATTCAATAAGTTTCCTTTCTTTCCATGACTATTGTCATTTTTGCTGGTGACACTGTTGGGGATTTATTCAAAATTGAAGGCATACTGAACCAGCATGGCTACCACAGCATCTTGCAGCGGCATGCTATTCCATCTGGTTTGCGTTTAGTTGGACCATCATTTGGGGTCATTGTCAACGGGACAATGACCCCAAACACACCTGTGTAAGGGCTATTTGACCAAGAAGGAGAGAGATGGGGTGCTGCGCCAAATGACCTGGCCTCCACAGTCACCGGACCTGAACCCAATCGAGATGGTTTGGGGTGAGCTGGACTGCAGAGTGAAGGCAAAAGGGCCAACAAGTGCTAAGCATCTCTGGGAACTCCTTCAAGACTGTTGGAAGACCATTTCAGGTGACTACCTCTTGAAGCTCATCAAGAGAATGCCAAGAGTGTGCAAAGCAGTAATCTAAGCAAAAGGTGGCTACTTTGAAGAACCTAGAATATAAGACATATTTTCAGTTGTTTCACACTTTTTTGTTTAGTATATAATTCCACATGTGTTAATTCATAGTTTTGATGCCTTCAGTGTGAAACTACAATTTTTATAGTCATGAAAATAAAGAAAACTCTTTGAATGAGAAGGTGTGTCCAAAATTTTGGTCTGTACTGTATATGATTCACAAGATTTTATAAATAGTATCATAAAGTATCAGAGGGTAGCCTGACATGGTACCAGGCTGTATAAACTGTTTACTCCCAAGACACAACAGGGAGATTGATGTACTGAACTGGGCTGAGTATAAATGGCTATGAATCTTTGTTTGAGATTCACATGATGCCCCAATGTCATCAAAATGTCATTTATGCCATACAATGATGAATGATTTGATAATGTCTCTAATTTTATTCTGTGCCAAAATTAATATATTACTCCATGATCATTCAAAACCAATGGTATTCAGTATTGGTTTTGAATGTGGTGTGGTCTTTCAAAATTATGTGGTATGTGTATGCACTGATGGAACCAGAAAGATCTCCATCTTGATCCCTGGGTCCTCAAATAACAACACCTACATATTGAATATGATCTGACCCATATCATGCCCCTGCCTGTTTCAAGGATTTCCTTGATGTTGAGAGTACAGACTATTTCCTGCTTTGTTCTTCATGTGCAAACAGCAAACTCCCGAAAATGTCTGGACCCAATTTAAAGGATACGTTCCAGAGTTCATGTCTGAAAACAGCTGTAGAACAGGCCTGACTTGTTTTTTACCAATTCATTTATTTTATCTCCCAACTACCCACAAGGGTTCTTTGGGTGCTCAGAGAGAAAACCCAGCAGAACAACAGGGACTCAGAACAGAAAGGGACAGAGGCAAGACAGTGGACACAAATGACTGAGAATTTAGGTTAGTAGGAGTCCATTGAGCAAAATACACGAAACAATCTTCTCAAGAAAGGCAACTCGAGTCAAGCTCAAGAAACCACACACAAGAAAATCACTAGAGTGCACATGTGATAGCTACCAGATGTGGAGAGACAGTCTGGCATTGTAGCAAAGAAGAGGCCAGGCTTATGGTGAAGTTGGTGGGGTGATTGATTGCCAGTGTATCTCACCTGTCACTGGAGGGAAGAAGCAGCTTCGCGTTCTACCACGCACTGACACAGAGACAGGGAGGATGAGGAGAGAGTCTCCATGTGTCTGTGTGGTTCTGTGTAGGGACTCCAGTCCTCCTCCCATAGTCCAAAGACATGCAGATCTGGGATGAGGTTAAATGGAGAGTCTAAATTGACCATAGGTGTGAATGTGAGTGTGAATGGTTGTTTGTCTTTCCATACACAGTTGGCCCCGTGATAGGCTGGTGACGTGTGCATGGGGAGGCTTGTCTCTTATCCAAAATCAACTGTGACTGGTTCCAGCTCCCCTATGATCCTCAAAGAACATGTGGTAGATATTGATTGGATGCATGGACACACACACAAACACACACACACACACTTAGCGGCAGAAAAATATATTGTATTTAAGTTTAGGTGTTAAGTTTATCAACAGTAATACACTTTTGTGTGTGATCCATACTGTTAGGAGAAATATTGAAGTATGTGAACACAAACAAGAATGTAATCATGTGCTTGTAATCATGTGCTTATACGCAGCGGCAGAAACGCCCACTCATGTAATCTTTTGCTTTTGCTTAATAAAAGAGCAGAGCTGTTTGGGGAGGGCGGAGAACTCCAGACTCTGTCTTATCAAACAGTGTCTTCTCCCCACAGCAGCTGTGTGTAAATGTTTCTCGTATCCTGTGTGCCTCTGTGTGTGTCCACTGTCCAGTCGGAGCTGAAATTGATGAGTGTTAAGCTCCAACACACACACACACACACACACATTTTGTGTATCTAGAAGAGAGGACTGTCAGCGACCTTCATTTGCACTGCCCCTCTCACTTGCTGAGTGGGGTCAGAAGTCAAACAACTTATATGCTAAGTCAACAAGTGCTGCCATCTGTCTATTCATTAGCACTGACTTTTTGTTAGTTAAGTGGGGTCACAGAGTAGCAGAGCAGCAGTTTCACTACACAGTAAATAGACACGTAATAGTCTGCCCTCAGTTGTGTGAGCTGGATGATTTTAACAGTAATAAACATTTGATTATTCTGTCGCTGTTGCACAGTTTAAAATGCAGAGAAAAGTATTTTTGTAGACTCTCATGCACACGCTTCATAAATAAACACTTCTATTATGATTAATACAAAAGTTCAGAATTATGACATTGTTTTTGCACAGTCTGCAGTTTTATGTGTTTATGTGATAATATTTTAGGAACTTCCATGAAGACTCAGGGTAGAGTAGGTCCCTAGCGCCCCTTGCTGATCATAAGAGGTGACTAATGGGGCAGAAGGTGATGTATTGTGATACAGTGTAATGTAATGTTGTGTGGTTTGGCAGTAATGGTCTTACAAGTTGTTTATCCACCCAGCATATTATATGTGTAAATTTGCATGTTCACAAACATGCACACAGAGAAACCAGAGCTCTCTTGCTGTGATATTGCCATATTGTTCCTACCTATAATCAGTTCTCTAATACCCACAAGTCAGACCACAAACACACAATAACAAAGCACAGGATAGCTGTAACAGCTGCAACAAGATGAGGATTTACTGCTGATAGGGAGGAATGAGGCAAGGAGGGCAGTGTCAGCCCAGTGTAATGGCCTTCACCTGACCACCTGGTCTGATTTTGATTTTACAGACTCATGCTGAGGTGAAACAGACAGCGAGCGAGAGAGAGAGAGAGAGAGAAAGGGCAAGTGACATTTCCCAGCCTGGCCAGACATGAGTGATGGGAGATGAAGATAGTGCTGATAGGGGGTCATGATTGTGATTTTTTTTTTCTCTCTGTCTCACTGAACCTGAGTCAGGGTTAATGGGAGTCGGGTCAGGTGGTTCCAGTGTGATGGTCGTATGGTTATCAGCACTGACTCACTGGAAGGATGATAGTCACCTGAATTAGAGAATGGATTGGTTTTTAGAAATGAGGTTTGGGTTGGGTCACAACAGTAGAACACTAGGCCGAAACATTTGACTTTTGATCTACCACTTACTGCAGTTCTCTAATCCTCCTCGAGCCATCTGAGAGTGTAACAGTGTTTGGCTGGTAAACAATAATCTGGTTCTAGGTCTGTAGAAAACTTACTGTGGTCAACAAAACTAAGGAAATCAACCAAGTCAACGATTTCACCTGTGGGGATCCTTTGGTTATTGCGATCATTCTTCATCATGATTTTTATCACAATATTTACACATAACTGGCACTAACACTGACAAAAAAGTCTTGACCTGCTGTTTAAAAGATTTACCTAAACCAAATGATCAGGTCATGTGTGCGCCTTGGTACAATGAAACTATTGAGCTCTATAGAGATAATCAGCTTTCGTTCGCCTAAGCTCAGACACTGAATCCTCTAGGCCCAGTTTGTAGGTTTGTTCCACTGGAACAAGATGGAGGGAAAGCGAGTTGGAGCAGGGGGATGAGAAATACAGTTCTTTGAGTCATCTGCACACCAGACCTGCTCTGATCTTGAGATCTGGAGAAATGTTTCTGATTAAGAGGGACTATAGCCTACAATCTGTTTTGCAGTATGTGCTTGGTATGCAATGGAGGCTGCCGGCCTATTGAACTCGTACTTGCAGATGGCTGGCCTTGAGCTCACTGCCGGGTCCTGGAGCTCTCGTTAACTGTGGAGTTAACTGTGGAGTTAAAGAGAGCTAGAGCTTGCAGATAATGAGTGGCCGTGCTGCCCCTGGTAGTGCTCTGACCTCTGAGCAAAGTCTATGGTAACTGGATGACTCGAGCTTGCCTGTGTGCAAAATAGGACTAGATTATTAATTGTGCATATTGAAATAAACTGAAGATAGATTTTGTTTACAAATATGCTCAAACTTTAACTAATACATGTTATTCTGTTTTATTTCATCTTTACTTGTAAAATAGGTTCAGATAAGGTTTAGACATAGAGCAAGGATCATTAGCTGCAATAAAAATGTACCATTTCCATTTAGCTTTTCATGGGTTCTCAAAAATCCAGTTCCCACTGCACAAATTAAATATTTAGTAATGCTTTCAACTCAATTAAGGGAAGCGGGCAACAGCATCCCACAAGATTTTGGTAGCGTTATTCCTTTCAGACCTTATGCTTTGCCGCCAGCTCCACTCACGAGAGCCACCCCAACTTGTTTTTGTCTTATTTTGACAATAATGACACCCGTATGTCATACAGGGTCATCTCTGACCAGCAAGTGGAGAAGATCACTTCCTCTGCCAGGTACTGCAGAGAGAGAGACTCAACTCTTATCCCCCCAAAGTCTCATCAGATGAGAACTGGGTAAAGCCTCCGGAGAGGCTCTCCCCAGAGGAAAGGGATCAGTTTCTTTGTGCACTTTGTCTTCTACCTTTAGCTGCTTTCTTTGCCTTTCACTTTCTTTGTCCGTTTTCCATGATTTTCTTGCCTTTCTCCAGCTGGCTATGTTCCTTGGGGCCTGTGATGGAAGGTAATTGTTCAGAGTTTGTACAGTCTCTGATAATATGTAAGATTGATGGTTTATGGCTTGAACGAGTTCAGTGTGTACTTTATGTAAAGAAATGTTTAGCGTTCTGAAAGCACTCTGCTGATGGTTCAGTGATATAAATGATCCCAGTGATATTTTACCGAAGAAATGGTTTGTCAGCATCATACTGATGAAGCAGAGTCCCATCTTTTAACCACTTTTAGTGCTGGTGTTGGCCCCAGCATTTGGACAATTGGCAGTCAAGCTGATTGCCACAACGAAGCAATGCTAGAGTGATCTTCAGTACTTTTAGTGTTTTTTTTTTGTCTAACTTGTGCAAAAGCTGCAAAAGTCAGTGAGTTACATCATATACCAGATTCACGGGCTAATCTATCCTCCACAATTGCCTGGTGATTATTTTGATACGAAAATGATAGACAACAAACAGGGAGAGACCATCTGACATCTTGGAAAGTCATGGTGAAATTAACCCCACTGGAACATGATGGGCTGACAACTCAAGACAGCAGATTTGCTACAACCGTACTGATAAAGTTACAAAGGGCACAAGAAAAGTCTTGCAACAGCAGTGTTAAAAAGGTGACTCACAGCAAGACCATATTGAACCAAGCAACAACATAGCCATAATAACAAGTAGGATAAGCACAGGCCAATACACTACTTTCTCCGCTGTAAAATAAGCAAAGTATTTACTCTCATGGCAAAAATGCACATAGTGGAGAGATGCATGCCGGAGCAAGGACCTTTCAATTTATTATATATTAATTGAGGTAAAGGCAGTTCCACTGTATTTAATACAGCAACATTAACAAAACTAATTTACGGGTGACAAAAAAGGTCAAAAGAAAAGGTTAAGCAGGTGTTTCTGAGTGTCTGAGGAGTAGTTGATGAGGGATCTGCGCTGCTAAAACTAGGATATGCATTGTCTACACACTCAACCAGATGTTATCAGCAGTTTGTGCTTGTCAGTTGAAGATAGATTGAACAAAACGTAAAGCTATTATGTTTGTGCGGTTGTGCTGGAAAAGTTAGATTGGACTTGGATTGAAGTGTGACAGAAAGCAAAGCAATGATGTCAGCTACAGGAGCGCAGATAACACAAAGTCAGCAAAGAGACAGACAGCAAAGAGCAACGATTTATGATTTGCTATCTAGAATGTTGAAAAGAATGTCGGATATAGAGGATTATAGTTCAATGAGGGAAATACAGGTTGACTTTCATGTTTTTCAGTAGAGCTCAAAGACTGTGTTAGTTTGCCAGGATCAGGCCTGATAAGCAGCAAACATTTTCCTTTGGAATGTTAAACATCTCCAGCAACATATAAAATGCCTTTCGCTGACACATTACAAGATTACAAGTATTTAATTCAGGTAAACAGGCAATCTGTGAGGATGGTAACAGTAAGTGTATGACCTCAATGTTCCAGCACATGAACTGCCTCAGGCTTAGTTTTGTCTGTCTGTGACTCAGTCGGGTTTGGACAGAACTATCAGGCCTGAGCGACACCCTATTTGTAGCAAACAGGACGACATGCAGCTAAAATGAAGCAAATGCTGTAGCTGTCATCTCTGTTAGCTTCAGGTATACTGGGTTTTTGTAGATGTGCAGTTGTGTAGCGAGTGTGTAGAATTTCTGTTTTCGTTAGCTGTGCTTTCACTGTGTTTGTAATAAATAAAAGATCAAAAAAGGTTCCCAGAGTTTCCTCTGGATTTGGAGGTAAGGTGTGGGGAGCTGTCAGGTCTGGGGATGTTTTACTCCAAATGTGAACTTTCATACCTGCCATGTCTCATTTTATTATCCAAATTGTAGCATCTGGCTCTAAATCTCGAATTAATATTAAATCTCATGGATTTTCACACACTGTAGCTATAATTGTAGTTTCAGTCCAACACAGGCCAGTGTTGTCACAATTTAAAAATTGTAAGGAAGGAGGTAGGAAATTATCTGCCGTGTTACTCTAACTCATCTGTTTTTCATACCCTTTGAAAATACTGTAGTCAGCTCATTTTAAGAGTGTCTTCTGTCAGGGACAGTAGCCGGTATACTAATGTCAGTAATATGTGCAGTCATATGTGCAGTTTGCAGCAGATGCAGACACACACACATGCACCCACACATGCGCGGGTGTGCGTGCGTGCACACACACAGTTGCTGTGGTTGCATAGTATTTTGCATGGTGGGCTGCCATAATGCCATGCCTTAAACCTGATGTTTAAGTGTTTTGGATGGGTAACTGCTGCAGGGTGAGCTTAGCTTATCTTAATGTCACTTTGAAAGTAAATGGATGCAATAAGAATTAGAGTGACAACAACAAAAGCACTTACCACAACACAACTGTTTGCCAAGCAGAATAACAAATTGAGTCAGTTGTCAAAAATGAAAGATTTTACATTGCAGTGGCAAACTCAGTATGTGGGGAGTGGTGGAAAAGTGGCCAGAGCAGCGAGCTTAAGACCAAGGGTTGTGATAGGGCGCTGGTTCAAACCCCGCTTGACACCACTGTGGGCCCCTGAGTAACTCCTGGGGCAACTTGCATGGTATAGTATAGTATAGTATAGTATAGTATAGTATAGTATAGTATAGTATAGTATAGTACAGTATAGTTCTGTATTATAAGCAATTTGTTGACAGCAGTCATGTCACATCAGAGCATGCAAACACAGACTAAAACATTAGGTTTCATTTTAGAATCTTGAGCTCTACAGAGTCTTTACAGATGAGTGGTCAGCTAAAGCAAGCTGGGAGACTTGGTGTCAAAGCAACCTGGGAGTCCTCCCTCCATCTGTTCAGATCAGACTCATTAAGTCGAACAAGCAGCCCACTGCTCCTCCACTCAGTGCACTCTCCTTATCTCTCACAGCCTATTGCTGTCCTGGGGCAATGATTACATGAAGCCTAACCTTGTAGAAAATGACATTAGAGAATGCAAAACTATGGTAATGGCCTCAGCCACACGGTCCACTGGCTGTCAGTTAACCCTAGCCCAAATAAAGGCAAAAGCTGATGTGAACATATATTGGTAATTACTTTATCGTTTTTGAGCATTTTTTTTTTGCAGTGGTTAATTGTGCATTGACACATTTTATGCATGTGTGTCGTCGCCAAGTTTAAAAAGTAAACTTAATTAACTCACGTATATGTACAATAATGTTTGTGACATTTAAGTCTTGTGTGGTAAATTTGTACAAGATAATTGTAATTTTTTTAGGTTCATTATGAAATTGGACAAATTAGGCCATGGTCTTCTGCTGCGTTCCAGGTAATTAATTGGATGTGCCATTTTGTTATATGTATAATGTGTTAGCTTTTGAAAATGAGTAAAATATAAACCTATTTTTTGGAGAGGAGCTTGGATGTGGTGGGAGTTAGAGTGGGAACAGATGTTTGATTAAAGAAAATGTCAGGCATCAGACCAGTCTGTCTCTGTGTGATGAACACAGCGTTTGAAGAGGTGGATGATGCTCTCGGGAATTCCTCAGTGAACTGAATAACAGTAAAGGAGAAGTAATGAATAGGGAATAGCAGCACTACTTTGATTTTTACATAATGTGTTTTTCCATGCCCTCCTCTTCCTGAAGCAGCAGCTTGATGATTGCTGTCACACAGGAGGAGCGAACCTTTCCTCTCATGTCTCCACCCTGATGCACTTTTGGAGTGTGACGCTCATTGAAACTGTTTCAGTGATCCCCAAACTGCATTCAGTTTGAACAGAACGCTGTGTGTTGTTGGAATTTCAATGAGGAGAGCTGACTTTTCTGCAGCAGAGTCAGAGGAGCTATCGTCTTTATTCAGCATCTCAGTGGGGGGTGAGAATAAAGGTTGGACTGATTCAGAATACTCAAACATAAAGAACAGTCAAAGGTTGGTCTCTTGTAGATCAAAGTGAATTTCTAAATAATCACTATTTCATAATCGTGATTTAGCTGCACAAAGTACAGAGCCTTATTAACTCCTTCCAACTATCCAATAGCCAGTTCTTATACTGCTCAGTATTCAGGTTTGCTTACAGTTACAGTGAGGGGACAGAGCTGACCCTTTGTGTTCACACACACACACATACACATGCACCTCAACGCCATACTTTTTGAGTTGCCATATGCAAGTTCAACCTCTTGAACAGTGTGATTATCCCATGACTGCATTTTCAGGTGATTGTGGATCATGGAATTCAAAGTCAAATTGTAATTGTTATTTCTGGTATTTTTACATGGTCACCTGGCTTGGCTGTCTAAACTACAGAAAGCTACTCTTCTTCACATTGTGTTAAAGATATTTTGCACATTTTTTCAGTGCATTCTCTAATGTGGAAATGCAGCCAATGAACCAATAGCACTGAAATAAGATCATGAATCTTGTCTCTGAAGCAATTACAAAGCTGCCGAATGGAGTTTCTCCGACCATTTGTCCTCATAAAACCAACACAGACCACCTAATTGTTATTTAATTTGACTCTGCGTCTCATAGCCATTCAATCCTAATTGCACGGTGCAGTGAAAAATCCAGAGAAGATGGGTTGTAGTTAGGACAGGACTGGACAATCTTTTACTTTTTGCTCGAGGAGCCACATGAAACAGTGTGACAGATGTGGCTGGAGTGGGGCTAATACCCGCTGAATGCCATTGCACTTTGGGTAATGCAAAGTAGCCTGACATTTAAGGAGCACAGGCTGCATGTAATTGGAGCTTTGGCCTTTCAGT
Organism: Trinectes maculatus; assembly: GCA_016785345.1. Taxonomy (NCBI): domain Eukaryota; kingdom Metazoa; phylum Chordata; class Actinopteri; order Pleuronectiformes; family Achiridae; genus Trinectes; species Trinectes maculatus. The sequence continues at coordinate 1,025,262 of JAFBJQ010000491.1, read as the reverse complement.
GGCTTCTCTCCTCCTCCTCTGTTAGGATAAAGGCAACAGAGCACCTCTCTGAAAAATGTAGAGCACACTAAATGAACAACTGGGAGCAAATTGGTCACATCAAATACCTGTTTTTTAGTAAAAGGAGAAGCATGAGATTCTGCTGCTAAGCAGTGGAGAGCATTTTGTATTTACATTTCTACTGCAGGTAAAAATGCATGTTTTTAAACTGCTGCTTTGTGATGATTAGTAAAGTGTGGATTTGGTGAATTGTTCATTAATTATAGCCAGGCCAGATGTGGATCAACAACACATTGCTTAGAGCCAACCCTGCTGAAAACCTCTGTCTGAAGACTTGACTTATCTCTGTAATGTTACATTTCTCACCCCACAGAGTTAAATAATGTGATTTCATTGGCATCATTAAAAAAGGCCGTAAACTGATATTAAACGGCATATTCATATGTGATCTGCACATAAAATCATGTAGATTAATTGCCCCTCTCTTTGAGACAGAAGGGCATGGGGGGTAAGAAAGAATTTACTGCCTTAATGAGCAAAGGGCCATAACAGTGTGTGTCTGCAGGCTGCTGTTACAGCCGGGATGCCATCCCACAGAAGGTGTATCCTGGCCAAGTGAGCGGATCAAGGACAGTGATTATGATCATAATAATTTAACAGATGAAATTGGCCAGCAGTGGCCAGTGGTCCATTAACTTTTCACTTTTCCACCTTACTTTGGATAATGTTAAAGCAATATTTGAAGTGGCTGTATTAGATTGTTTCTTAATTGTCATAATCACCTTAACACTAATTGCTTGTAGCTATGTTTGTGAAATAATGATCAATGTATCTGTAGCTGCTTTTAATCTGGTGACAGGATTAAAAACTTATGTTTTCTTTGTAAACTACATTGTCATCATTGTGTGTTGCTGTGGATCAGCCTTTATCTCAGCATGTACCATACCTAACATTTACTGTATACTTTCTGAATCTGCTGTGCGACATACAGACATTTCCTCCAGCTGTTCAGGCTAAGGACTCTTAGACCCTGGAATTCCACCTCGCTCTTGAAGCAGCCCAACCAACTACACTTTTACAGGCTGCTCCAGACTCCTGTTGCATGGCTCAATCCTTCTTAATTTCCCACATCTGTCGATATGAATGGAGATCTTGTGAAATTGGCCATATTGTAGCAGTCAAAATGATATATTCTATTCCACAACTGTCATCTCAAATGACCTGCAAGGAAATATCTTATAGACCATGTCGATAAAACACAGACTGTGCCTAAAGGCTGTCACTGGAATGAGTGCAGAGAGGAGCTGTTAGGAGGACAGCACACGTCTAAATACCATAATGAAATGGTCTTTGGACAGACTGTAGTGATCACTACACTGTGTAGCTCGAACATTGCTACACCTCCTCACTATCAAATCAAACTGCTGCCGGCTTATAAATTAAAACAACAGGGGGTGTATTGCCCCTCAACCGCACGACCAAATCAATAGTGTCCCCTCTTGGCTGACAGCTTAATCGCCTGTATTGCCTGAACCAACAAAATAAAAGCCCATTGTGCTGGCATAGCACTTTTCCCCCCTTTCTCCCACTCTGACCTTGCAAAGCCAATAAACTCCACTCCTCTTCCACTCTCCCCAGTGGTGTCTTATTCAGAGGTCGGCGACCAGATAACACCTGTAATAAGTGGCTCTGTCCTCTTTATCATTGGTATCGCTGATCCAAAGTATGCATTCATAAAAAAATGGAGGCTTGACCTGAGCAGGACAATAATTTTGCTTGATACAGATATTGACAAGAAATTCAATAGAGGCTTGGAACCAGTACTGGTTAAGGTCCTCCCAGTGTGCAGTGGCTGATAGCTACACAGAAGTGACCCCAGAGCGAAATCGATGCGGTTGCTGTATTCTGAGAGCAATGCTGTTTTCTCACTTGACTGCCTTTTTGAAAAACACAATCCAATCTGTTCTCTTTGGGTTCACAGTAAGTGTTAAAGAGATCGCTGCTCATTCCATCTTTGAGTTAATGGAGCACAGGCTTTTAACACATTGAAAGCTGAACCTATAACTTTTTTTCCCAACTACAGTAAAAATGGCAAAGATAAGTGGCTTCATTGTTGTAGTTTTTCCTCTTTATCATTGTTGGTATGTAGTAAAAGTGACATTGACTGGTCATGTAAAGTAAACAGAACACAAATGTGCACCTGATGCCACACCTTTAATCATCCTGCCTATTTCACAGCCCCATGTCTCTGACACCACTCTGCACTCTCCTTTCACTCAGTAACTATGCTGGAAATTCATCCAGAGTGTTCATTACTCACCAGTAGGAAGCAGGAGCCGTGTCTCCAGAGCGGTCTGCATGGATGCATTTGATTGGTCAACCCTTGGCTTTGCTGTCAAAGTCAAGGGTTTGTTTTGGATTGTTTTCAGATCCGTAGGAAGAGTTTCTGACTCATAGTGTAAAAGTCCTGAGGACAGACTTACTTACTGTGAGAAACCGTGGAGTAGACGTTACACTACATTTGCATGATCCATGTGTTAACACGTGCACAGTAAGCAACTGTGTCATCTCATTTCACAGTCCCCCGTTTTCAAAGGACAGAACTGAAGTATGATGCTCAGGGACCAGCTACTGCCTCAACATCACTGCAGGCTTCCTTCCTGTCCTCACAGAGACACAAGTAAGTGTTGAGCTATTGCTTTTTATATACTTGAGGTGATGCTGACAATGATGACAAATCATGCTCCTGTCTTTCTGGTTTGAGCAGGAATATTATTTAAAACAACCTCTTAGTGACATATTTGACAGTTCACTCGTGAAATAAGTTAATATGTGTTTGTCGACATGTTCTATGATGAACTTTATGCAAAGATTTTTCTTTTTGTATTTTTGCATTTAATGGCGAGGACAGATACCCATTCAAATATGATGTATGTTTCGATAGCAGTGTGAAAGCAAGGGAGAAAAAGGCAGAGAAAGAGACAAGGATGATATGCAGCACAGGGACATAAACCAGAATTGACTGTAGCCTCCATACATTAGGTGAGAGACATGGAGGTGTGGTGGCTGACATGCATTGTGAATGCAGCTGGCACCTGTGAGACAACAGATAAAAGTGCAGTCTGACAAAAGGTCCTCTGCCACATCTGTCTCGCCACCTCATATTCTCTTGCCTTGTTCTGCTCCAATTAATATCCTGCTAATTCTCTTAATGTAACAACAGCTTTAATAAGGCCTGCCTGTAATCTTGACTCTGTGTAACAGATTGCCACATTTAAACAAGCACTTCATAGAAATGTTGCTACATTGTGGTCGGGGATGAGGTGAAGGTAGGAAATGAAAGAGCGATAAAACTGAAATGTGATCCCAATGGAAATCAGCACACTAAAATGGCTCTGAAAATATTTATGGTCCCAACACAGCTGTTTGTTTGTTCATCATTTTTAGCTTTTGAATTACTTGCACTGCTTATAATTCTTCATTAAGACAAACATTTCATGGGTAATTTGGTTCAGATGCTGCCACTCCACTTGACTAATATGAGCAAGATGCATTGTACCGTTTTAGTGGCTATGTGACCAGAGATATGTTTTTTTATTTACTTTTCTAAGTATATTAGTGGAGTTACTGATTACAAGTTAATGACCTAACATACTGACAACGACCACAAATAAGCTACTGCAAAATACTAACAAGCTTTTAGTCGAATTTAATACCGAACACTAAAGCAATTTATTGTCTAATGTGGCTTGCATTAAATGAGAATCAAAGCTCTTTTAATGCTGCAGACAGTTGAAGTTGTCATCGATGGAAAAAGCACAGATGTTGCTAATAACATTAATGATGGTGTGACTCTATTCAAGTGCTGCAGTAAGTTATGGCGGTGTGACAGCGTCCACATTGGAACCAGAAAAGATACATGGGATTCATGCATTAATCTAATTATATACACCTGTGTTTTCCCAAGGTAAAAGTGGATCATGGAAGTTCCCCGAGCAGGCCTATAGCAGCATAACTAATAGAAGTTTCAAGGGTTAACTGAGAGGAAAATCTGAAGTTTAACATGAAAACCTAAACCTGGGATGTGGCTCCGCAAAAGAAGAGCCTTGTAATTAAAGGCTTTGCCTCCCATTGTATTGTAGGAGGCTCTCGGAACCCAAGGCAAGCCTGTATTTTAAGAGCAAAGTAATCTAGTGGAATAGTAAGGAACTATGGTCTCTCTAAGATACAGTATGATGGGGCCAGGGAGAATAAATAGGTTTTCAGGGCACATTTAAAAGACTCTACCGACTGGGAGGCTCTAATGTGGAATGGGAGGCTGTTCCAGAGCCTTGGGGCCACCGCGGCAAAGGCCCTGTCTCCTCTGGACTTGAGTCTAGTTTTAGGGATGTCTAGGAGGAGTTGGTCAGAGGACCTTAGGGTTCTAGGTGGTGTGTGGCGACACAGGAGCTCAGTGAGATATTCAGGGGCCAAGCCATTGAGGGCTTTAAAGACTGTTAAGAGCAGTTTAAAGAGACTCTCACAGACTATTACAGTACAGGTAATCAGATAATTAATTAATTTGTTAATTAAAGGGTAAACATTATTATACAGTCAAGTGGGAATAGGATGTAAAAGACACATAGTTAGTTTCGATGATGTTAACGTTGAACTCAGCTCGTAGAGATCTATAGGAGAGAACTGGTCTAAATTAGAACCAGGTGAGAGAGCTGGTTCTGAGGCTGTTGTAATAAATCTGTTTATAATGAAAGTTTTTACAGGCCACAGATATACACAAGTCTGCCTCAACATTAAAATCAGTTAATGGGCTTAATGTTTGTGGCTGATCAGTGTATGTTATTATATTATCAGCTTTCAGGCTTGGTAAAATTGAATATGATCATCTGTTGGATTACTGGTTGAATGATGACTGAATAAATTAATAGTCCACATTTAATTGTGGATCTCATTTGGAAGCTGTGCTGATTTGTATTAGGTTTGAATGTGTTAACTCCTCTTCTGATTATCTTTGATTTAGTTAATTGAAATGGTTGGGAGGCAGGAGCAGTCTGTCTGGAGTAATATGGGGTCGACTGCTGTAATGAAGTTTAGAAAGGTGTGTTCATATAAACCGTACACTAAACCTGTTAAATTAAAATGATTTGTTGAAGGTCATGTAATTTAGTAGCATGTAACCTAATAATTTGAGGCAACACCTGGGCTGGCTTCAGCTTTTGGATGCCGTTTACCTTTTCACATGTCTGTTATTTAATACACTATACTAATTGACTGATGACTAATGACATCTGATGTGTTAAAAAGTTTCAGAGATTCCATCATTACAAATATGAACCAATAGCTTTCAATGAAGAATTTACTTGCCGCATTTTGAAAAGTAATTAATTCGGGAAAAAGAGATCGAGTACTTTTTGTCATGGCAGTTGTTGTTTTGGCTCCTTATACATGCACGTTCACAACAGAGTGTGTTCTTGGAAGATTTTGGAGATATATGTTCCAGGCTTTGATAGTTGCAGATTGGAAAGTATGTGGGTGCTGAGACTTGAAGCCCAGCAGAGTGTAGGTGTTGCTCCTTGAATTAACTATAGCTATTTCACACTGTCTGTGCAGATGGCTTATAATGACCTGTAGTAATATGATAAAACATGTTGCTTCTAGTTCCTATGAATGAACTGTTCAGTACAAGGTAGTTCATTTTCTTTACATTTTGTTTGCCTTTTACTGATAGGACAGATTAAGCTTGAGAGAGGAAGAGAGAGGAGATCATTATGCACACTGCTTGTATGTTTTTGCAATTAGTGAAATTTATATTCAAAACCTGTATTCGCATATTATGTGGTGTTTTGAAGTACAAATAACAAGATGGTAAAATGTGGTCAGTGACACCAAACATGCTGGATGAGGTAAACAAGCTGAGTCTGGGAGCAAAAACGGATGTGGAGTTTTCTCCCATTTTTTTTTAAAACTGCAAGACATACAATTCCTTCATCACTCTGGCTTCTTGCCTTTCGCAGTCAACGTAATTGAGTCCTGTTTCATAACAATTAATCTGTCTGACATACTGAATGCCTGCCTTGTCGTCTTTTACATATTCTCCAATGTGTTGCTGCCCAAAGATTTTCTCATAAACTCCACATTGAATATTCATCAGATAGAATATCCGTTCTTCTGGCAGGAGTATGTTCTGAATAAAAGGCACTCTCTCCCTGTTTCTCCACAGCTGCGCTGCACGTTCTCGCATTGACTGAAAACACAAGAAGATTTTTAATGCGCATACTGCCCCCCCGCTCCCGCCCATTGTTAATTTACCAAGGTCATGGAGAGTCTGTAGATCGTGCTAGTCTAATCCCACACTCCTCCAATGAGAATGGTCTTCCTTATTAGGGAAAGCAAAGCTCTGGTGATGATGTGGTGATTCATATTCATAAGGAGGGAGGCGAGATAGAGCTCCCGCCTGACTACCAGCTTTTCTACCTAATACCAACATGGGTTTTTATGTTAATGCCTGTCCAGTCCTGTATTCATTATCGAAACCAACTCAGAAAGTTAGAGGACACCTGCTCACCCACAGATGTTATTAAGACATAATGGAGATGCTGCGCAAGTTCTTTGCTGGGACATTACCGGTAGTTTGTGGCTGCATGTAACAAGCGCTTTACATCCTGCAGTCACAGTATTGTTAAGTCATATTTCCCTTACTAGCATGTATGTAGCCATTAAGTGTTTGTTAAACATAATGAATATTCATACAAATAACTTTAACACCAGATTTATCGTTAAATATTTCCTGCTGCGGCAAGGTCCTGAAAGAGCAGGTGTAAAGTCTGCTGCGCTTTTATCAGACACATAGAGGCTAAGTGCCTAGTGAGGCATTAATAACCCCAACCCTAACTCCATGATAATTCAATAGAGTTCATTTATCTTACCTTTCTGTTTCCAGCAGGTGCATCCTGCTTGTTTTTCCTTGGCTCGTATCACAGTTGTTAGTAAATCCAACCAAGTCGGTTGTTACAGTTAAATATGTACAGTCTATACTGCAGGTACATACAGGTACAGGATCACAGGATAAAGTCTGATAACATGCAATGACATTCACATTCACATCAACATCATATTAGCACTTGATACATCTATACTTTACAAATAGCCCACTCATCAAATTATAACTGTTGACTACATTTTTCTACTGATGCTGTTCCCATAGATCAGAATACAGATGTCAGTTCTCTGTTCCAATTGAAAAACAGCTTGAGGGATTCTGTGGCTGAAGCTGCTGCCATCTGTTCCCCAAACAATACAGTATTTCAATGTCACTTAAATCCTTATATCCATACAAAATCAAGAGTCCCCCACACACAACTTTATAATAACGTGTTGTCTTAGTGTTAAATCAAATGAAGTTAAATGATTAAACAAATATAATCCTAAACAACCAAGTTCAGGTGTATGCTTTCAGTTTGTACAAAATTATTGGATCCTTGAATTAAAACGGAATGAAAAACGAATTTGAATGCACTGTATATACAAATAGGTAAATCACATCTGTAGAATCCTGTCAGCAGGTGGTAGTGCTGCTGTAAGATGAAGACTAAAGAGGCAGCAGGTGATACTGGCATCTCTTAGGGCAGAGGTCTTCAACAGGGGGTCCGCGACCCCTAGGGGGTCCGCAGAGGTACTGCAGGGGGGTCGCGAAAGTTTTGCACTATAGGACCAGTTTAATATAAAACACAATTTTATACATGAGTAGGGGGTCCCTGCTCCATCTCTCCGTCAGTTTGGGGGTCCTTGGCCTGGAAAACGTTGAAGACCCCTGTCTTAGGGATTTAATATGACGTCCTTCACGCAAAACATCAAATTTCTGGTTGTAGCTATTATCTCAGGGGTGCTGAGTATATCATCAGTGCATCAGTGCAAAGACCAACTAACCAGAGAGGCTTATTATTTTGGATTACTATCTGAATGGTGTTGAAACTGCAGGAGGACAGAGTGAGCTATTAAAAAAGTTTGTAATGTTTTGTAACAGGCATTACTATTCTCTCTCTACCTCCAAATTGCCAAATGACTAATTCAGCCACAGCGCAAACTGCCGCAAGGCTCATGATGCCTGTGATCACAAAACACTGAATCACGTTTTGATATAGTTAACACTAAGGAGTAGTAGTAGTAGTGGTGTCATAGGCCTGTTTATTATTGTTGTGAATGATAGTATCCAGGGCAGAGCTAATATATGGCGATATGTTTGCTCCCAGCAGTCGGAGAATGTGCTTAAGAGATGCTTTAGCTGTTTTTCTTATGTTTGTTCACTGACTAAACAGCCACAACAGTGAATGTCCATATTGTTACTGAGTCGTTCATTCCCTCACTTACGGGTTGCATACTGGAGCTGTGTGCAGGGGTTACCAGTAGGAAGCAAGGCGGAGGAACAAAATTGGTCCAATTCAGATTTTATAGAGCGGCTTTTGTTTTGTATTGTGTTCCATTATCGGGGGGCTTGCTTTAGTGCTTCAGTGACCACTGATTTTCTGCCAAGACTCATCACATTCAATAGGCTCCGGCTCCCCCCTCCCTTCAGATAATGACAGAGAGCATTTCGCAGGGCTTTTAAACACTTCTTGGAGACTTATCTTTAGCCCTGATGGCCTGTCCACATTAATCCATTTCAGCTCTGCACCTCCTTTACCTTCTTATTGATAAAGTGGTACTGTTTTATTAGACTTGAAGCTGGCAGAACATCTCTAATGGGAAATATCTTGGTTATTTTTGTTTTGATTTGAAATAGGTTTAGAGGGCAAGGAAGAGCCAATGGAATTATATGAGCTTTTATTTCATAAACTCAATATCCTGCTCCCAAGTTCCCAAATATCAGTCAAGGCATATAGCATTTTAATAGCCCCTAATAAAAATCTTGTTTAAGTTAATGTATCATTAAATTGAAATAGAAAGATTTGTACAGTGTCGTTGTCTCAGTGCCGTGAAGGAGCTTGAGCTGCTATCTCTGTATGTGTGCGTGTGCATTTGTGTGTGTGTCTTTATTGACACTTAGCCTGAGAAGAATAATTGAAACTCTGAGGAGAAATGAGAGAGGCAGAGAAATAGAGGCTAAAAGCAGGGAAGTGAGGAGGAGATAGAGGGTCTAATCTATGTGGTGTCAGCCCAATGCCAGATGAAATCCACCACTTCTTTGATGAGAAAAGGCCTTGAGGTGCAGATCTAATGGGAGGGATTGGGAGAGGGATGGCTCCAATCTACAGGTCAATCCCGCTCAGATTTCTCCACGACTGAAAGGACAGAAAGATTATCAGAGCTGGAGGTGCAGGGGAACATTTGGGTTCAGTTCAAACCATCAGGGGGCAGCGCAGCTTGAAAACAGGCATTGTTGGAACGTGACCAAGAAGCTTATTTAGAAAATTCATATTTCCGAGGCAACATCTCATTAAAGTCATGTCATCTATTTGTCACGGGAGTAAGGTCACTGCAATGGGATGGATGCAGGATGGATGAGGATGGAGAGCATGTCCGGGGCCAGCAGCTGGATACGTCTTTAAGGAGCTAATGCTGTTATCTCAAGGAGTGTACCTGTCACTAATCTGATTGTGGTCCTTTCATTCTCTTCATGGCAGATTGATGGGGAATAATGAAAGGTGGGGGAGCCCAGAGAAAGCACACAGCCACAGGGATTAGTTCCCTTCCAGGAGACACTGATGTGCTTTAATGCCCACAAATATTGATGGACTGCAGAGTGGAGGGACCCAAAGACATGGCTGGGCCTCTCTCAGCCAAGGCTTTCCATTTCCCCCTGGTGCCACTTAGCCATTAAGGATGAAAACTCACCAGAGCTGTGAATCAAACGTGTGTGTTATTAGAGTTTCAATCAGACCTGCATGTACAGTGCGTCTTGCTGTTTGCAGAGTCTGCTGAGTGTGGGTGGCCCTGCTGGGCTCCAGAGGAGCTGGTTTGCTGCCATGTTTGCACACATTAAGTGACAGCAGAGTAGGCACAGAGGGGCCAAAGACCTCTGATGATCAGTGGAGCAAAAAAGAGAGAAAGCCCTCTGGAGGAATGACTTTCATCCCCTCTCTCTGTATCTCTCTATCTCATCACTCTCTCTTCTTATGAAAACCAGGAACACAGAATACACTGAATCGTAGACGAGAGCTCTTTACTCGATTGCATGCTGTACAATAGGGGTTTTGTGTTTGTTGCGTATCAGGAAGCTTCACATCAAATACCTCAGTCAGATCATTCATTCACACAATCTACCCAAACGCCAGTCATTGTTGTGCCTTTTTATGTGCCATGTGTATGTGTGCCTGTGTGTGTGTTTGTGTGTGAGGCTGTATCCCAGTGCTTGTGTAGAAAAAAACCTTCCTGTTTGCCTGGGGAAAGTGGTGAGGCCTTGCAGGTCACTACATGGAAAATGTAAGGCTTAATGGAGTCAGGCTGCCATGTCACTGAAGCCTAAAGCCCGTTCTCCTCTCATCCTCTCACTCATCCCCAGTCAGTTCAAGGCAGTTATCACAAAACACATCCGAGCTAAGCTTGTGAATGACATAGAGGAAAAAATACCACAGACTTGACTTCTGTTCTCTTCATGCAGGTGTAATGTTATTATGCTGCATGTCGGAGCCTCTTTTGTTGTGTGGCCTATAGTGAGAACTAACAGCCTGTCTCCTGTAACATCATCTCAGCCCCAGTGATGTGCTGTTTCAGCTGTAACTACAGCAAGAAACTAAAACTGAAATTGATGTCTGATATATAACATTATTACGCGCTAACCCATACTCACTAAACCTTACTAACTAACCCGTACTAACTAACCCTTAATAACTATCCCAGTGTGAATGTAAACTGTCCCAAAGCTACTCTATCTACTCATCAACATCTTCAGTTATCAGTTGTTGGCATAGTAATAAAAACATAATAAGTATTATCTGTAAACTATTAAAAATAATTAAAAAACTGCATACAAGACCATGATCAGGCAAACACAGGATCAGGACAACAGAGGAGTTTTCATTGCTCTCACCGGTTTGTCCTTTACTCAGATAACATTTCAAGTAAAGAATGCCCTCTTCTTTCTTTTTTTCCTTTCTTTTCGTATTTCTGTTGGCAGAAATGGATTTTGTAGAAACCTGTGTTGGAGTGTTGGAGCAGAGCAGACCTGGGGTGCTGATCTCCAGTTACTGAGCAGCGCAGGCAGATTAGGTTTGATTCAGGACTCAGATTCTGAGAGTAGACAAAGAATCAGGGTGGCAGATGGTGCAGGCATCCTGAGACACAGTTAGACAAAAGCAGTTATCAAACAGGCTCAGAGAATAAATCTGAGAGCTAGTGAGTCAAACCTTCCTGTTTTACAGTGTCAGGTGACTGAATGAACTAGAAGCCATCATGTTGAATGAACTGGGCTTCAGTACTCTTTCAGGGCTGATCAGTAGATTGGCTGATGGGCCACATGTGTGCAGGGGCTTTGGCAGGAGGCAGGAAACCTGAAGCCAAGCTGAGCTGGAGGAACACACACACACACACACACACATACATGCACACACACACACATGCACAATACATTTTTGTTCATTCAGCTGCATTTATTTATGAAGGTACACAATTACACAATAACAAGATATATATTGCAATATTTACGCCATCTGAGTTAAACACTGATTTGGTACAAAATAATGCTAATGTAATAAGCATCATTATCATCACAATTATCAAAAAACTCAAAAACAAAAGTCTCATTTTGCAAAAGTTATTATCATCCACCTATAACTATGTAAAGGTCTGCCATCCTGTCAGTCAGTCAGTCTGTCTGCTTGCTTTGGTTATGTGACAGAGAGTAGGCTAGAAGCCACCACTCCAGATGACAACAAAAACCATCTGTCCCTCTGCTCATCATTAACCCTGCTGGCTATTTCCCAGCTGCGGTGCTGACACAGATAGGAGAGATACGGATGAGGCTCACAGCTGAAATAACTGGCAAAAGCTTGACATCTCAGACGGACGATTTCATCATAGCCTGGCACATTTTATTGTAAGGAGCAACAGAACGATTCTCGACACATGCTTTTTTTGTAAAGTGCTCCGGTGTTACTGTCTGTAAAGAATGTCTGCAGGCTGCAGCTGATATGGATATTTCTGTCAGGCCGGATAAGGATTTCTCTATCCAGCATGTGCTGCCATGCCAGCTGTACATAATGAAATCATTCTTTGAGTTAAATGTGTTATAAGCTGGGATTACACATGTTCACACTTGCTCAGTGCAAAGCCACACAATCATTTGTCATTATCCTTAATCTAAATCTGATCTAAATCCCGATGTAATTTATTTGTATACAGATATTAAGCTTGAGACTAAACAACACAATAATGATATGCAGTTTAGTGTGACATTTAAAATTACATTGCAAAATGATATTGTGTTTTAATAACCATTATCTCTTATCACTTATTTTAAGTGATCTGTCTCCATCTTGTCATGGTGGTGACACATTATAGAATGGAAATTGAAACACTAGTATCTGTTGTATGAACAAGATGATACCTAAGCCAAGAGTTGAAAAACCAATTCCATCATTACCTAACCTGCGTAGGGCATTCGGCAAACATTAACAAAAACAGTTATTTCTAATTGTATACACTGGAATCTAAAGCTTGACACAAGAATGATATTATATGTAAAATTTAAAGAAAAAAATTAGAAACTTTTGAGGTTTATGTAAGTCTTTATGAATATTTACTCAGCAGAATATATTAGCCAATTAGAGATGCACCAATGTTCTTATCTATCTCTGTCCACCAGTTCTTGCGTATAAATATTTATATACAGTTTTATATAAATACTTATTATATTTAGAAATCATTTTGAACCTGTTTTTTCTAAGAGATACTCCATGTTCTGCCTCTTATCCATCATAAGAGGCCACAGTGCATGGAATTAATAAAAAGCTTTAATTGACCATATCAACTTTTTGAGTCTATGCACTGATTAATCCCATCTCAAATGGGTAATCTTGCCCCTTAAATAAAGCAGCAACACAGTTGTCAGTGGGGTTTTTAGCAAAGATGTAGAACAAAATGGAATGCAAATCTAAGGGTATCAAAATATATTCAGAGAACTTTGACAATAAATAGTGAAGGTCAGGCAGCTGTAGGGAAAAGAGCCCTTGGAAAGAACTCTATGTTTTACACATAAAAGGATGGTTTCTAACAAATGGTCAATGTCCTCAAAATGAGGGATGCTCTACCATTGAGAACACAAAGAATCGACTGAAACTGTACACTAAGTGTCATGATAGCATAGCAGCAGTGATGAAAGATCATCCAACGTATTGCCACAGCTACAGATATATGTTCAAGCTGTGCCAAAAAGCCCCATATGAACTGACCCTGTTTCTTGTGATACTGAAAGAACCCCTGCCAGTGCCTTTCAGGTTGCCAGTGTCAACTGGATTAATGGGTTGTGATGGATTTGGTTATGGGTTTATATCTATCTGCAGCCAGTGGAAACAGAGCCTGATGTTTCAGTCTAGAGATACTGTATATTCACCGGCTGAGTTTTTTAATTTGTTGTTTTAATGCATTGATAATTGCCATCTTATTCAGAAAGAGGTGGACTTTCACTATACAGTTACTATACAACTATATGACAACAGCAACTTATTCTAGCCAATTTTAACGTATAATAACTTCAATGACTGTTAACGTAGTATTAATGCATAAAAAATGTTAATAAGCTGAAACCAGTTTGGGAATTACCCCAGGTTAGCCTCCACGACAGTAGAGGGCAGAAAACCTGACCTGTAGCACTCATCTTACTTTGCCTTAGATATTATTTCTCTATTTCTCTCTCAGATTGACACTGGACAATGCAGTGGAATTTTTTATCAAGTTATCAGGTTAGTTCAAACTGAGCAGTCATTGTTAGTTATTGTAGCTAGCTATTTAAAGCCATAAGATAATCTACATCCTGTAATTCACCGTTATTCTTTAAATCATAGAGAGACAGCTATAATAATTTTGTTTTATTGTGAATGTTCTTTTTAACCCTGTAAAACCCAAATATAGAAAAACACCAAAAAAATTTTTTTCAACCATTCAGATGTTGTTGTAGGAGGCCTTTGAGGCTGAAAATGATGTGTTTTTTAAAAAAATATGTTTTTGTAAGTTTTTACAGAAATGTTGTAATATTGCAACGTTGGGCTCAATGGAGAGCAGAATCTCCTGCATTTGCACTCATTGTCTGAACAACAATACAGAACTAAGGATTCTGCTTTTGTCCCAGAAC